>SJYX01001917.1:10250-60685 GCA_006410675.1 Oreotragus oreotragus
ATTAAAATGTACTTTATCCCTTCTGTCCAAAATTGAGTATGAATTACTTAAGTGCAAAAAGTAGTTGCTTATAGTCAATAGAAGACGGCAGTATACTGGACAAAGAAATAATATAGCCATGGATGCCAAATGGAGTGAGAAGTTTACTTATTTATTATTTTTGAAAGCTTTTTTCCCCTTCCTAACCAGAATGCTAGAAAGGCCACTACAGTGAGGGATCCACCAACTGTTCCTCTATCTTCTGTTAATACATTAAGATTCAAAATCCAGTCATGGCACTCACCTCCTTGGCAGTTTTTAAATTGTATTTTACTGCCTATAGAACAGAGCAATATTCCTTAGAGATGTATGCAAAGTTTTGTCTTACGCTTCTTGAAATTTCCCCACAAAAGTTCCGTGCTCTAGCTTCACCTACCTGTTTACATTTCCGCAGTGTTCCTTATAACTCAAAGTATCTTCACAGATGTTCATTTGACCAGTAGGATTCTTGCCAACTGGTATTTCTTAGAGCCTAGTCTTAAGGCCCTTTATTAACTTCTCCGGTAAGCCTTTAAAGCAAAATTCCCACCAGAGGAAAACCACATGCTCTTCCTCAATATCCTTGCAACTTCTCTCTCCTATTTTTTTTATTCTAATATAATTTATTGTCTACCATATCCTCCATGAGACTGTGAACTGCTAGAGAGGGGACTTTCTTTGAATCTCCAAAAGGTGAGTGCCATATGATTTGGTAATAGTAAGTAGTCAGGAAATAGTCAAATAAATGAATGTAGAAATGACTGATGACTGAAGACTCAAGAAAGATAACAGTGTATTCAATAACAAAAGGCATGTTTAACCTAGTATATGAAATGTTAAGGAAGATTTAAGATTCTGGAGGCTGGTGGGTAGCTTAATAACACAGAAGAAAAGTAGTATAATCAAATGGCATAACATTAAAGGAATTTCCCCAGTTACTCAGCAGTAAAGAACCCAGCTGCAAGGCAGCAGATGCACGTTCAGTTCTTGGGTTGGAAGGAGATCCCCTGGAGGAGGAAATGGCAACCCTCTCCACTATTCTTACCCAGGAAAATCCATGGACAGAGGAACCTGGTGGGCTACAGACCATGGGGTCATAGAAGAGCTGGACACGACCCAGTGACTAAACAACAACATAACACTAGAAGATAAAGCAAGGCCAGTGTGTGAAAATAGGCACACAATGCAACTGAGTATATTAGAGCAAAGGGCGTATGTAATCGACTCCTCAGCTCCAGCATATTGATTCAGTAACTAATTAGAGAAATGAAGTGAATTACAACTTTAACCTATGTGAGGACATTTAAAGATACTTTAGAACATAAAGTTTAAATGGGAATCCAGTGATCCTGAGCCTATATCCATAATGAGTCAATCGGTATGTTGTAATATTAAGGGAGAAAGCAATTGAGATCTTTCATTTGCGACAACAAATCTCACAGTGATAAGTACGTGGAAATTACTGTGTACTAGGCAGAGACAGCAATGGTTGTGAGAACTAGCAAAACTTTGTGATGACTTTATGTTGCATCAACATCTTATTAATACCAGAGGTGGTTAATACTGTTGGAGGTATGGGCTCTTTTGAAAATAGGATGAAAGCTGCTGATGCTCTCCTAAAAAGGAGCAGAGTCACACGTGCACACTAAAAGCTCCGCACAATTTTAGGAAATTCATAAACTGATCAGTTCAAATCAGTGAATGACCATGCTGCCTTTTCCTGGAGTGTACAGACTGTAAAAGATCTTCCTCCAAATAATCTTAGATTAACAACAATGAATTTAGTTTCCTCTTTGTTCATACCCTGGCCTCTCTTTTTTCTATATTTTGGCATCAAAATCTAGATTTGTTTTCAAAGCCAAACACAAATTTGTATCTATTCTATTATCACATGATAAATTATGTGGCATCCTATATCTGATGTTATTCTACTTTCCTTCATCATGGGTTGGCTTCTTTTACATGTCTGTATTTGTCCTAGAGTCTTGGCAGGATTTATTTTTAAATGGGCAGTATAGAAATCAAATGCGTTTCCTTTAAAACCTAATCCAGTTTAATAGAATAGTAAAGCAGATGAGCTATATATGATCAGAAATTTCCTTATATTATACTTCTAAAAAAAAATAGTCAAAACCAGATACCTAAAATACAATCTATCTGATAATAAATCTGGGTTTAAAGACTTTTAATAGTGAGAATTGTTCAGACAGAGTTCATATTTCCTTCATTTACTTCAACCAAGTGGATGTGGGGCAGAAGCTACACAGCATATAGCTATTTGCAAAACTGAAAATTATAAAATCTCCTGAGAAGCTATTGTCTCCCCAGAAAATGAGTACAGACACATATATAAATGTGGTAAAATGCTCATTTCAGGTGCTACTGGGACATTAAGCAAAATAATAGCACATGGGTTACTTATTTAGTTATTCTCCTGCCAACAGCCTAGAAACATTGCTATTTTTAACACTGTGAGAGATTGAGAAGGAGGAGAAGAGGTTCTGTCTACCTTCTCTGATTTCTAAAAATAACGCTGGAGCTTTGCCTCAGTCTGACAAGGTCAACAGATATACCATGTAACCTCTTTGAACGTTTTCAAGCACTTTTAAGAATACAGTTAGCTTCCATCTAGAAGCATATCGAATGTTTTGATATCAAATATGAACACATTTTTTACAAATGATATTCTAAAAGGTTAATTTTTCAAGCTAGATATAAGTATTTAAGTAACTTGAAATACTTAAAGAGACAAATAATTTAGCTATAAGGCACATCCATGCATTCTCAGTTGCTTAGTCATGCCCACCTTCTTGTGACCTGGTAGACTAGCCTGCCAGACTCCTCTGTCCAGGGGATTTTCCAGGCAAAAATATTGGAGTGAATTGCCATTTCCTCCTCCAAGTGATCTTCCCAATGCAGGGATCAAACCCATTTCTTCTGCATCTCCTGTGTTGGCAGGCATATTCTTTACCTCTGAACTAGCTGGGAAGCCCCATCATAAGGGACATACCCATATAGTATCATCACATTATACAAACTGCATAAATAAAACCATGGGGCTTATAAAAAATACAGTAGGAGACAACATTCAAAAACTTCTTACATGACATAAAAATTGAAACTGAATAAAAGAGGAAGCATAATTTTATCAGTATTAAATGGATAAGATGCACATAAATTCTACAGTAAACATGCTATTTTCCGTGACAGAGACCTACAGCTTGCTTGCAGAAGTGTTGTAGATGATGAAGTAGTGGAAGGGGTGTTGTCTGAATATAAGGGAATTCTGCCATGCATATGAGGATAGAAGGATTCATAACACACCACGTGGCTGAGGGGGTCAGTAATGTTTGAGGGGTGCCCATGTGTGTGAGTTTTGTGTATTCTATTGCGGCTGGGTTTTCACCTAGCAGTTTCTGTGCATGGACTCATGCCCAAGTAAAGGCAAACTTTACATTTGTCCTCTAATAGAGCAACTGAATTGAAACAAATCCTTGTTTTCAAAACAAGTTCTATAGTACAACCAGCTTCTGGTGAATATGAGAAATCTCATCCATTTCACTTCAACCAAAACAATATTCCTTATGCAGAGAAGAGAAATCTGACAGGACTATAAGTTGAGGAACCTTCAAATGCAAAAATAATGCCAGTACGACATCTGACAGTATAATGTTATTCTAATCATGTTTCTATTCCAATAAATCACATTATCTAGCCCATTAATTCATGGTTCTTGGCACATGATTAAGGATTTAGTGCACTTCAGGATTCAGTTCAGTTCAGTTCAGTCGCTCAGCCATGTCTGACTCTTTGTGACCCCATAAATTGCAGCACGCCAGGCCTCCCTGTCCATCACCAACTCCCGGAGTTCCCTCTAACTCACGTTCATCAAGTCCGTGATGCCATCTAGCCATCTCATCCTCTGTCGTCCCCTTCTCCTCCTGCCCCCAATCCCTCCCAGCATCAGGGTCTTTTCCAGTGAGTCAACTCTTCGCATGAGGTGGCCAAAGTATTGGAGATTCAGCCTCAGCATCAGTCCTTCCAATGAACACCCAGGACTGATCTCCTTTAGAATGGACTGGTTGGAACCTCTTGTAGTCCAAGGGACTCTCAAGAGTCTTCTCCAACACCACAGTTCAAAAGCATCAGTTCTTCAATGCTCAGCTTTCTTCACAGTCCAACTCTCATATCCATACATGACCATTGGAAAAACCACAGCCTTGACTAGACAGACCTTTGTTGGCAAAGTAATATCTCTGCTTTTCAATATGCTGTCTAGGTTGGTCATAACTTTCCTTACAAGGAGTAAGTGTCTTTTAATTTCATGGCTGAAATTCCCATCTGCAGTGATTTTGGAGCTCAAAAAAATAAAGTCTGACACTGTTTTCACCATTTCCCCATCTATTTCCCATGAAGTGATGGGACCAGATGCCATGATCCTGGTTTTCTGAATATTGAGCTTTAAGCCAACTAGTGCACTAATTGTTTAAGTGAGCCGTGGTGAAGAAAGAAACCTGGTCCTAAGAGGGCCAAACTCTATAACAACAGTGATAAGCAAATGGCATTCTGTTTGCCCTTATCTTAGTCGTGTGTGTGTGTGTGTGTGTCTGTCTGTCTGTCTGTCTCTCTCTCTGTGTAGGAGTCTTGCCTTTAGACTATACATTCATGAAGAGCAAGAACCATATTTCATTCATCCTGTATTTTCAAGAACTATCTGGAACTTGAAAGGCACACAGCAGCTATTTGTGAAATGAATAAACTACTCTTAATTGGTGGTTGCTATATGCTGACTGTTTGTCATGCTACTTCTGCTCCTCACAGCAAATGTGTGAAAGAAGGATTTGTTCTCTGTCTTTCTAACTAAAGAAACTAAGGCTCAGGGAAGTTATGTAACATGTCTAAAAACACATGGGTACAATGGAGGAACTAGGATTTTAACATATTCTCATGTTGAACCACTTACACTGGCAGTTCATTATTCTGTCTCTCAAAAACATAAGACCTTTTTTTGAAAGCACTTCAAATCAAGGTTACACTGTGGTGGTAATATACTTGTACACTACACTGTAACCTTGATTTGAAGTGTATATAACACACATCTTTGGTAAGTTAACTGGTAATCACATCTTCAAATATTTGTTACTCACCCCTGCATCCAGGCATTGTCCTGGATGCAGAGATTTGGCCCTAATATCAGAGAATCTATGAACCAGTTTAGATGGCTTAAGAAAGCATATATTTAGAATATTCATCATAAAAGCTGACATTTTTTCATACACACCCAAAAAAAAGAAAGAATATACCACTGACCTCTCATCCTGCACTACTTGTATGTATATTAATTTAACTATTTCTTTTCATACATAGCTTAGTTTCCACTGTGCTAGCTCAGTTCTCTACTACATTTTCTGGGTTATTAAAATAGTCACCTGTCACCCTTACATCCAACACAAAATCTTTTCAATATCTGCTGCATGCAGCAAGTACCCATGATGTTGTAATTTAGATTTATATCTGATCATTTCACATCCCTGTTGTTTATAGAATTGGAACCCAGACTTTTTGGCCTGCCACATCTGGTATAGAGTCTCTGATCTTTGAGTAGGGGCTGTATGGAACTCTAAATACTTCACTTCTCTTGCCTAGAATGGTTTTCTCCAACACAAAGCTTAGGAGGAGGAAAAGTGTTGGCTCCTCTCCCTTCTGGGGAAATATAGCAGTTCTAGCCTGAAAGCCCTTTGGAGAGGCAGCCTTGTGTTCTTGGCCACACCAGCCTAGAAAAAAGCTTCCATCATGCTGGGCTGTTTTGTTCTGAGAGAGAGGGGCAAAGAGACAATGGGTCTTGGCTCAAAAGCCACATGTACTCTCATTTCCCAAATACCACTGCAATTTAATTTATTGATGATTTGGCTCCTAGAAATCTCATTAGCAGCTGCCTACTTTATGTATTATGTCACAAAAATCCAAGGCTGTTTGTAGTCCCCTGAATTCATCTCACTTTTACATACTGACAGTGTTTTCTGATGGAACAGATATGCAATATGAGAGAAGAGAGATGCTGAGTATGAATGAAAGAGTTTTACTCTAATCACATGGGTAAATGGATTAACAGCTATAGGGAAGGGGAAGAGAACAAGATACAAGGTGGGGGATAGGAGGTAAATTTGATATATGTTATGTTTCAGATGCCAAGACACATATGAAAATCTAAATGTTAGTGTGAGGCATTCCACAGATCCACCCTCCCCTTTTTTCCCAGTAAAACACCCTTAAATGATGATGTACCTATCTATCATCATTCACTTTAAATCTCCCAAAATTTCTGTAAGGATATACAGCAAACTAAGACAAGCAGAAAGTGAAGAGGAGCTAAAAAACCTCTTGATGAAAGTGAAGGAGGAGAGTGAAAAAGTTGGCTTAAAACTCAACATTCAGAAAACAAAGATCATGGCATCCGGTCCCATCACTTCATGGGAAATAAATGGGGAAACAGTGGAAACAGTGTCAGACTTTATTTTGGGGGGCTCCAAAATCACTGTAGATGGTGACTGCAGCCATGAAATTAAAAGACGCTTACTCCTTGGAAGAAAAGTTATGACCAACCTAGATAGTATATTCAAAAGCAGAGACATTACTTTGCCGACTAAGGTCCGCCTAGTCAAGGCTATGGTTTTTCCTGTGGTCATGTATGGATGTGAAAGTTGGACTGTGAAGAAAGCTGAGCGCTGAAGAATTGATGCTTTTGAACTGTGGTGTTGGAGAAGACTCTTGAGAGTCCCTTGGACTGCAAGGAGATCCAACCAGTCCATTCTGAAAGAGATCAACCCTGGGATTTCTTTGGAAGGAATGATGCTAAAGCTGAAACTCCAGTACTTTGGCCACCTCATGAGAAGAGTTGACTCATTGGAAAAGACTCTGATGCTGGAGGGACTGAGGGCAGGAGGAGAAGGGGACGACCGAGGATGAGACGGTTGGATGGCATCACAGACTCGATGGACGTGAGTCTGAGTGAACTCCGAGAGATGGTGATGAACAGGGAGGCCTGGCGTGATGCGATTCATGGGGTCGCAAAGAGTCGGACACGACTGAACCACTGAACTGAACTGAAGACAAGCAGACGGAGAAGGTGATGGCACCCCACCCCAGTACTCTTGCCTGGAAAATCTCATGGACAGAGGAGCCTGGTAGGCTGCGGTCCATGGGGTCGCGAAGAGTCAGACACTGCTGAGCGACTTCCCTTTCACTTTTCACTTTCATGCATTGGAGAAGGAAATGGCAAACCACTCCAGTATTGCCTGGAGAATCCCAGGGATGGGGGAGCCTGGTGGGCTGGCATCTATGGGGTCGCACAGAGTCGGACACGACTGAAGTGACTTAGCAGTAGCATGACAAGCAGAAGAAAAGAAATAACAAAGATTAGATAAAATGTGGTATATCTATACATAATGGAAAGTTATTTGGCAAAGAAAATGGTTGAATTACTGATACATGAAACAAAATGGATAAATCTTGAAATTTTTGTTACATGAAAAAGCCAGTCACAAAATACTACATGCTATAGAATTCCCTGTACATGAAATGTCTAGAGTAGAAAAATCTATAGAAGCTGAAAATAGATTAGAAGTTTTCTAGAATTGGGGTCCAGCAGAGGCTGGGAGGGGGATTGGGAACTATGGGTATGAGATAATTTTAGGGGGCAGAAAATCTAAAATTGATTGTTCTGATGGTTGCACATCTCTGTAAATACTAAATCCCACTGAGTATACATTAACTTGGTGTATTACATGGCTATGATATAGGATAAAGTAATGCCCCAGTGTGTGTTTGTTGCTCAGTTGTGTCTGACTCTTTGTGATCCCATGGACTGTAGCCCACCAGGTTCCTCTGTCCATGGAATTTTCCAGGCAAGAATACCAGAGTGGGTTGTCATTTCCTTCTCCAGGAGATCTTCTCAACCCAGGAATAAAAACCCAGGTCTCCTGCATTGCAGGCAGATTCTTCACTGTCTGAGCCCCTAAGGGAGTTAAAGTAATGCCACAAGTTAGAATCTATTACCTAGAACTTCTTAATAATAAATTTTGACTAGATTGAACTCTACCAGAAAAGCAAAAATAACACCAAGTTATAATACACTTGGTGGTTGGGTATTGGGTTTCACTCCTCTACGGCAACTTCCCAGGAGGTCATTTACATGCAAATAAATATTGCATATTATTTCCATGGTACCAATTAATTTCTTTGATTTAAAAACATCCATGATGACTAAGGGCTTCCCTCATAGCTCAGAAGGAAATGGCAACCCACTCCAGTATTCTTGCCTGGAGAATCCCATGGACAGAGGAGCCTACCAGTCTATAGTCCATGGGTTCCCAAGAGTCAGACTAGACTTAGTGACTCATCCTCCACCGTGATGACTAATTAAGCGTATACAGTTGGCAAAGCAATATTCCTCTCTTCTCCTACCTTGCTGTCTTCTAGAACATGGCACAGAAAATAGTCTGCTTTAAATGTTTTCTTCCTTTATTGTTCCAGGCACAAAGCAATTAAAGAAGTTGGTCTGAAATTGGAAGACGGGGAGAGGCCAGGAAAAGTCTACACATTTATCCACTCTAGTTTGGGTTCATTATTACTGAAGCTAGAATGACCAGCTTTATGGAATCTATTAGGAAATAATAATAATAAAGCTGAGAATCCCTTTATCCCTTTTCTACCTACTCATATGAGGATAGTTCGAGCCAAGATTTATGTATTCTCTTGTAGGAACTTTCTTAGAACAATTTTTTTTTAAGTAATAGAAAATTTCACATTTATTATCTACCTAGACATGAGGTCGACTTGTTTCTTTATGAACAACCATTTCCTCCAACGTGGGCAATAATAGATACCTTGAAGTAAACTTCCACTTCTTGATCTTAAAAGTAAGCTGGGAAAAAGGCAGCTTGCGGTTTCCCCTTGAAATTACTCGCCCTGTTGTGGGTACAGTGTTGCCAGTCTGTCTTCCTCAGGGATCTTCTGAGCCCAGCCCCTCTCTTCTTGGGTACTTAGCCTCTGGCTCAGCTATGTTCAGATTTTCATCATAAAGGTTGCGGGGCTGGGGGGGGGGGGGGNCAGCTTGCGGTTTCCCCTTGAAATTACTCGCCCTGTTGTGGGTACAGTGTTGCCAGTCTGTCTTCCTCAGGGATCTTCTGAGCCCAGCCCCTCTCTTCTTGGGTACTTAGCCTCTGGCTCAGCTATGTTCAGATTTTCATCATAAAGGTTGCGGGGGGGGGGGGCACTCTCTGCCTTCCATAATTATTTGATTAACTTTATGACAGCATTAATCCATGCTGCCGTGTGGATAGCCCATAACATACATGGAGAAGAAAATGGCTGGCAAATTGAATCCATGTGTCATTTTTCTATTCTTTGACAAGATCCTCTCTTAGTTTCTGTAGCCACATAGAGACCAACTTGGATTTTAGAGACCAACTTGGACTTTATCATTGAAAGGAAACAATCTGAGTCTTGACCTATCTGTGGTCAATGACCACTTCTTTATAACTGAGTAAGTCATTTACTTTCCAGGGCTCTGATTAGAATCCATGTGTCATTTTTCTATTCTTTGACAAGATCCTCTCTTAGTTTCTGTAGCCACATAGAGACCAACTTGGACTTTAGAGACCAACTTGGACTTTATCATTGAAAGGAAACAATCTGAGTCTTGACCTATCTGTGGTCAATGACCACTTCTTTATAACTGAGTAAGTCATTTACTTTCCAGGGCTCTGATTTTCTCACCTATTAATTGGTTCCTATAACAGTTTTATCGCAAAGCTGTAGAAAGTGGTGGTTAGGAGCAAGGGGTTAGATACACCTACTGCCGGGGTTTAAAATCCCAATTTCACCATCATTTACTGTGTGACTTTACGTAAATTTCTTAACTGCTCTGTGTTTCTATTTCTGATGATGGAAAAGTATCTCAAATATTCACAGACCTAATTTTACCTACAATTAATATGTTAGTGATACAGAAAATCAGGTGGGTACTATAAAATCAAACTCATTGTGTTTCTACTAATTTATATATAATTTGTTGTTTAAAACTCCTTGCTGCTGAAAAATCTGAGTATCTGTTGGCCCAGGTTTCCTGAAAGAAAAAATAATCTAAGCTCTGCTTAGAATCTTAATGGGTTCCAGAGTCAAGCAAAAGATTCACAGAAGATGGGCTGAAGCTTGTGTCAACAATTCAAGAGTTTCCAAACCACGGAGCAACAATGAGTGAGTGAGTGACAGTCACTCAGTCGTGTCCAGCTCTTTGCAACCAAGTGTAACGTAGCCCGCCAGGCTCCTCTGCCCATGGAATTCTCCAGGCAAGAATACTGGAGTGGGTTGCCATTCCTTCTCCAGGAAATCTTCCCAACCCAGGGATTGAACACCCAGGTCTCCTGCATTGCAGGCAGATTCTTTACCATCTGAGCCACCAGGGAAGCCTACTATTAAGAAACATTTCTGAGTATAAAGACAGGTCAACTTAAAAAATATCAGCAGATACACACTTGACTTTTATCTTATAATCTATAGATAATACACTTCCATACCACTGAGCAATAATAAATATCACCAAATAAACTGAAGGAGTCCTGGCATTTTAGGAGCTCTGTGTATATCCTGGAGAAGAAAGCAAACCCACATTGCCTGGTACTGTGGCTAAGCAGTGGTATGTTAACAGCAACATCGCCATCTTCTGGGAATTTCAGGCTTCACTCCAAACCTGGTCCTGCTGCTAAGTCGCTTCAGTCCTGTCGCACTCTGTGTGACCCCATAGACGGCAGCCCACCAGGCTAAGCCGTCCCTGGGATTCTCCGGCAAGAACACTGGAGTGGGTTGCCGTTTCCTTCTCAATGCATGAAAGTGAAAAGTGAAAGTGACGTCGCTCAGCAGTGTCTGACTCTTCGTGATCCCATGGACTGCAGCCTGCCANCATAGACGGCAGCCCACCAGGCTAAGCCGTCCCTGGGATTCTCCGGCAAGAACACTGGAGTGGGTTGCCGTTTCCTTCTCAATGCATGAAAGTGAAAAGTGAAAGTGACGTCGCTCAGCAGTGTCTGACTCTTCGCGATCCCATGGACTGCAGCCTGCCAGGCTCCTCTGTCCATGGGATTTTCCAGGCAACAGTACTGGGGTGGGTTGCCATTGCCTTTTCACTTTTCACTATCATGCACTGGAGAAGGAAATGGCAACCCACTCCAGTGTTCTTGCCTGGAGAATTCCAAGGACGGCGGAGCCGGGTGGGCTGCCGTCTACGGGGTCTCACAGCGTCTTACACGACTGAAGCGACTTAGTAGCAGCAGCAGCAGAACTCACAACATATTATATGTTAGATCCCTGGCAGAAAAGTGATCCCAAATTAGAAACACATGCTTCGCTGGAAGGGCACTTATCTACCGGCACCATTCTGAGCGAGGCTTTTATCCTCATACCCTTGCATGGACTGCTACCACCTTGCTGCCACTGTTCTCAAGAAGCATTTCACGACAGCACACGGCAAAGGGAAGGGACAGCCCAGGGCTGGCCTGTCTTATTCTGCATCGGACACCAACATGCCTGACCTAAAGGAAATGATTAAATGAGAATCTATGTATCCCAAATGGTTGCTATTATTATTATTGCTGTTGTTGTTTGTACTTATTTTGTGTCATTTAATTGGAGGTATTTACATGATATGACTCATGTTCTCTAAAAATTTCCTCTGGTAGAAAAATTCTGTATTCAGTAACGTATAACCTTAGAGGAAGAATAGATTTGGGGACTACGTAAAAGGTAGCTTTAATTGTTCTTGAATATTTGCTAGTCACTTAAAATAACAAGTAAAGACAGCACAGTGAATATAATTTTATACATCTTAAGGTTAAAATGCTGATTTCTCTTAAATTTTATATAAGACTGTATATGCCTTACTTACTAAAATATTTTCCGATTCTTCCTCAATCACAGTTTAAATTAGATGCTTTGCTGCCAATTATTTAATAGGTGAGTTACTTTTCTCCCCCTTTATTTCCTACATTTTCTCCTTCAGAAAGGTTTATGCTCAAGATTCCAGGATCTCGTATGTGGAATATGCATACAATTTTATAAAAATAACAAAGTAACCTTTATTAAAATTAAATCTATGGGTAACCAAAAGACACTAACTTTACCTTAGTTATCAAAAGCCAAGAATACAATGAAGAAAAAAATAGAAAGCATTGAAGTAGCTCACTCTAGTGGACATTCTGCAGGTAAGGCAGCTCTAACAGAACAGCCATTCTACATTGTCAGGCTTGAATAGTGCCCTTACAGATCAACTAACTAGTCAAAAGAGTGGGGAAAAGGAAGATCAGTAATCAAAATGTGCACTTCTGAAGGCAATAAATCCAGGGAAAATCTAATTTGTATTATTCCACTTTGCACTGAATGATGGGGGCAGAGTTAACGCTATCTCATTACCCATAAATACCAAATACTTCACAGACTTGCTTTAAAAGGATTAAACAAAATCTGTTTCTCCCTCCATCTTTCTCTACATAAAAACTCAGCATTCAGAAAACGAATATCATGGCATCCAGTCCCATCACTTCATGACAAATAGATGGGGAAACAATGGAAACAGTGACAGACTTTCTTTTCTTGGGCTCCAAAATCACTGCAGATGTGAATGCAGCCATGAAATTAAAAGACATTTACTCCTTGGAAGAAAAGTGATGACCAACCTAGACAGCATATTAAAAAGCAGAGACATTACTTTGCTGTCAAAGGTCCATCTAGTCAAAGCTACGGTTTTTCCAGTAGTCATGTATGGATGTGAGAATTGGACTATAAAGAAAGCTGAGCACCGAAGAATTGATGCTTTTGAACTGTGGTGTTGGAGAAGAATCTTGAGAATCCCTTGGACAGCAAGGAGATAAAACCAGTCAATCCTATAAGAAATCAATCCTGAATATTCATTGGAGGGACTGATGCTGAAGTTCCATTACTTTGGCCACCTGATGTGAAGAACTGACTCATTGGAAAAGACCCTGATGCTGGAGAAGACTGAAGGCGGGAGGAGAAGGGGAAGACACAGGATGAGATGGTTGGATGGCATCACCAATGTGATGGACAAGAGTCTGAGTAGGCTCCAGGAGTTGGTGATGGACAGGGAAGCCTGGCATGCTGCAGTCCATGGGGTTGCAAAGAGTTGGACATGACTGAACCGAACTGAACTGAAAGATGTGCAGCACCAGTAATCAAGTTTGAATCCTCTTTATTCATTTTACTTCACATTCTACATGCATGCTAAGTTGCTTTACTAAGTTGCTGACTCTTTGCAACCCCATGGATTGTTAACTGCCACACTCCTCTATACATGGGATTATCCTGGCAAGAATACTGGAGTAGGTTGCCATTCCCTTCTCTGGAGGATATTCTAGACCAAGGAATTGAATCCACATCTCCTGCATTGCAGGCAGATTCTTTATCATCTGAGCTGTTCATATATGATGGGAAATTAAAAGAGGCTCTCTCATAGCTGATACAAATTTGCATGACAATAAGTTGTGAAACGAAATTAAAAACTATATTAATAATTTAAAGTGTTGGATCAACTATTCTGGAGGAAGGAATGAGTTATCCTTCAATTTTGTTTACTGTAGAAAATGTTATTAAAATGCACTAAAATATTCAAATAGCATGTAGCCAAAATGTAGAAGAGTAATTATAGAGTTGTGACAGGTAATTACCGAAAACATACTTTATGTTCTTTTTCTGAGTTTTGTGATGTTTTGGTGCATGTGACCTTTCAGAATTTTGTAATCATTTTGTCTTCTCATCTACTTTCTAGTTCTATGTTTGTATTTTTCTATTTTTTCAAAAGTCTTGGGTATTCTTGAAATCTGAATTTTCCCTTAATGCTTGGCTGAAATGACACATGATAATTATTGTTTCCACCTGAATAGATCAGATATGTATTCTTGTATTTTCACTTTTATTTAGTTCTCTTAATCAATTTCTATTTTAAAACACAGTGACCTACATAGTGTTAGGAATAATAAATTAGTTTAATTTTTAAAATCTTGTCTTTTCAGAAAGGAGAAAATACATGATAACACATTAAAGGTAAGGAAGAAATAGAACAAAAGGAAGCTACTATTGGGAAAAGTTGAATCCAAAAGTGAAATTAATATACAGAATGCAGGCTATGGGGTAATCTTAATATTATTAGAAGTTAGCAACAAGTTTGTCCCTGAGTTTCCTAACAACCAACAAAAAGAGATAAACATAGACACAGTAATCAAATAATCTACTAAAGGAAAAGAGGATAAAACCCCCAAACCTTCCCAACATTATAAAATGGTCCTATTATACAAATCCAAGAATACAGTACACATATCTCACAAAAGCACACAAATACACATGCATGCACATACATACAGAATCTAAGTTTGGGTTCCCCCAGAAGAAGATCCTTGGACAAAATTTTAAATGCAAGTAGCTTGCTTGGAGAGGTACAGAAAATACTAATTGCGAAGTGGGAAAGTGAATCAGGAGAGACAGATAATAGAGAGTATATTAACCAGAAAGTCATGACTGTGGGTAATGAGTTTCAGGCACATGGGGCATCTAAGACACAGGTACAAAACCCATTATCTCAGAATTAGCACACCTGAGGTACAAACCAACCATAGCATTTTTTTTATGACAGTTATTGAGACCACCCACAGTGATTCTGGAGTCTAAAAAAACAAAATCTGTCACTGCTTCCACTTTTTCCCTTCTATTTTTCAGAAGGATTAGCAGTGTCTTAATGTTGGTTACCCTTGAGTCAATCACCAGGGCCGGAAGAATGTGGTACTCTCATTAGTCAGGTCTAAACCACATGCTTACTAATGGAAGAATTAAATGGTGTCAGCATCACTGGCGAAGAAGGCAATGGCACCCCACCCCAGTACTCTTGCCTGGAAAATCCCATGGACGGAGGAGCCTGGTGGGCTGCAGGACACAACTGAGCTACTTCACTTTCACTTTTCGCTTTCATGCATTGGAGAAGGAAATGGCAACCCACTCCAGTGTTCTTGCCTGGAGAATCCCAGGGACAGGGGAGCCTGGTGGGCTGCCGTCTATGGGGTCGCACAGAGTCGGACATGACTGAAGCAACTTAGCAGCAGCAGCAGCACTGGATGCCCATGGGAATCCATGGAAGCACAGAAAGAGAATCTGGGAGTCATTACTACAACACATGATTGGAAGTCATTACTAAAATGACTTCCAGTGGAAGCTGGGAATGGATGCTGGACTGCAGTAATGACAGATTCCACTAGCAACGTCTTAGAAGGAAAACCATAGGTAGATACTCACAGTATATCTACTAGTTTGTACTTGGAAACGCAATGAGGCTTAAAAAAGTGAAAGTGTTAGTTACTCACTGAAGTCCAACTCTTTGCGACTCCATGGACTGTAGCCTGCCAGGCTTCTTTGTCCGTGAAATTCTCCAAGCAAGAATACTGGAGTGGGTTGCCATTCCCTTCTCCAGAGGATCTTTCTGACCCAGGGATGGAACCCAGGTCTCCCACACTGCAGGCAGATTCTTTACCATCTGAGCCAACAGAGGATCAGTCTTTTATTCAGAGAAATGCATTACCTGAATATGTTTTGATCACAGGCACACTACCAGGCTTTAAAAAAATTCTTAAAACATCAGTCTACTATATTAAGTGATGATATAGTAGGATTTTCAAGGCAGGATTGGGAAAAGGAAAAATCAGAAAAGTTTTACAGAGAAGACAATATTTAAGTCAAGAAGAAGAAATTCTGTGTTTGGACAAGCCTCTGAAGAAGGATGAAGAAGAAAGGAAGAAAGATCTTTCTAGTAGAAGAACAGCATGCGGAAAAGCATAGAAATATGAATGGATATAGTTTGTGTGCTATGTCACTTCAATCATTTCCAAGCCTTTGCAACCCTATAGACTATAGACTGCCAGGCTCCTCTGTCCATGGGATTTTTCAGTCAAGAATACTGGAGTGGGTTGAGTAGAAGAACAGCATGTGGAAAAGCATAGAAATATGAATGGATATAGTTTGTGTGCTATGTCACTTCAATCATTTCCAAGTCTTTGCAACCCTATAGACTATAGACTGCCAGGCTCCTCTGTCCATGGGATTTTTCAGTCAAGAATACTGGAGTGGGTTGCCAGTTCCTCCTCCAGGGGATCTTCCTGACCCAATGATTGAAACCAAGTGTCTTACATCTCCTGCCCTGGCAGGCAAGTTCTTTACCTCTAGCCCCACCTGAGCTTGTTTCAGTTCAGTTCAGTTCAGTCGCTCAGTAGTGTCCGACTCTTTGTGACCCCATGAATCACAGCACGCCAGGCCTCCCTGTTCATCACCATCTCCCGGAGTTCACTCAGACTCACATCCATCAAGTCCGTGATGCCATCCAGGCATCTCATCCTCAGTCGTCCCCTTCTCCTCCTGCCCCCAATCCCTCCCAGCATCAGAGTCTTTTCCAATGAGTCAACTCTTCTCATGAGGTGGCCAAAGTACTGGAGTTTCAGCTTTAGCATCATTCCTTTCAAAGAAATCCCAGGGTTGATCTCCTTCAGAATGGACTGGNGTCCCCTTCTCCTCCTGCCCCCAATCCCTCCCAGCATCAGAGTCTTTTCCAATGAGTCAACTCTTCTCATGAGGTGGCCAAGGTACTGGAGTTTCAGCTTCAGCATCATTCCTTTCAAAGAAATCCCAGGGTTGATCTCCTTCAGAATGGACTGGTTGGATCTCCTTGCAGTCCAAGGGACTCTCAAGAGTCTTCTCCAACACCACAGTTTGAAAGCATCAATTCTTCGGCATTCAGCTTTCTTCACAGTCCAACTCTCACATCCATACATGACCACAGGAAAAACTATAGCCTTGACTAGACGGACCTTAGTCAGCAAAGTAATGTCTCTGCTTTTGAATACACTATCTAGGTTGGTCATCACTTTTCTTCCAAGGAGTAAGCGTCTTTTAATTTCATGGCTGCTTTAGATACATGTAATTTGATTTGGCTAGAATCTTAGGATGCAAAATGAATGAGTAGCAAAAGATTTTTGAAAATTGTTTCAGCCAAAATTATGAAAGCCTAATTTATGTTGTTCTAAGGATTCAGCAATATGTGAACCATGAACTTCCAGAGGTTCAAGCTGGTTTTAGAAGAGACAGAGGAACCAGAGATCAAATTGCCAACATCCACTGGATCATTGAAAAAGAAGAGAATTTCAGAAAAACATCTATTTCTGCTTTATTAACTATGCCAAAGCCTTTGATTGTGTGGATCACAATAAACTGTGGAAAATTCTGAAAGAGATGGGAATACCAGAGCACCTGACCTGCCTCTCGAGAAACCTGTATGCAGGTCAGGAAGCAACAGTTAGAACTGGATGTGAAACAACAGACTGGTTCCAAATAGGGAAAGGAGTACATCAAGGCTGTATATTGTCACCCCGATTATTTAACTTATATGCAGAGTACATCATGAGAAACGCTGGNTGAAATTAAAAGACACTTACTCCTTGGAAATAAAGTTATGAACAACCTAGAGAGCATATTAAAAAGCAGAGACATTACTTTGCCAACAAAGGTCTGTCTAGTCAAGGCTATGGGTTTTCCAGTGGTCATGTATGGATGTGAGAGTTGGACTATAAAGAAAGCTGAGCACCAAAGAATTGATGCTTTTGAACTGTGGTGTTGGAGAAGACTCTTGAGAGTCCCTGGGACTGCAAGGAGATCCAACCAGTCCATCCTAAAGGAGATCAGTCCTGGGTGTTCGTTGGAAGGACTGATGTTGAAGCTGAAACTCCAATTCTTTGGCCACCTGATGCAAAGAGCTGACTCATTTGAAAAGACCCTGATGCTGGGAAAGATTGAGGGCAGGAGGAGAAGGGGACGACAGAGGATGAGATGGTTGGATGGCATCACCGACTCGATGGCCATGAGTTGGGTGAACTCCAGGAGCTGGTGATGGACAGGGAGGCCTGGCGTGCTGTGGTTCATGGGGTCACAAAGAGTCGGACACAACTGAACCACTGAACTGAACTGAACTGAAGGATTTTATATTATAATGTACTGGCAACAAGGATCCAATGAAAGGTTTTTAACAGAGTAGGGAGATGAGACAAGAATTCAGATATCCTGAGATATAAAAGTCTAGATACAGTATGAACGGTTCAAACTCCACCTTGAAAGTCACCTCCTCCAGTCACCTCCTCCTCCATTTATATGATGGGAAACAGTCTTTTACTAAAGACAGCATCACTGACTCAATGGACATGAATTTGAGCAAACTCCGGGAGACAGTGAAGGACAGAGAGGCTTGGAGTGCTGCAGTCCGTGGGGTCTCAAAGAGTTGGACATGACTTAGTGACCAGACAACAACAAACAGGCACAAGGCAATTCTTAACAACTGCTTATTTTTACTGAAAATCTATCTGCGTCAGCACATCCAAAATAACACTATGAGAGAAATTCTCAGACAAATAAAAGTATTATTTGGTGAAACTGAGAGACACCTGGGCTTCCCAGATGGCACTAGTGGCAAAGGAACTGCCTCCCAACGCAGGAGACATAAGTATCTCTGGGTCGGGAGGATCCCCTGGAGGAGGAAATGGCAATCCACTCCAGTATTCTTGCCTGGAAAATCNTTTGGTGAAACTGAGAGACACCTGGGCTTCCCAGATGGCACTAGTGGCAAAGGAACTGCCTCCCAACGCAGGAGACATAAGTATCTCTGGGTCGGGAGGATCCCCTGGAGGAGGAAATGGCAATCCACTCCAGTATTCTTGCCTGGAAAATCTCATGGATGGAAGAGCCAGGCAGGTTACAGTTCATGGGGTCACAAAGAGTGGAACATGACTAAAGCGACATAGCATGCCCAAGAGATATCTATTTTTGGTGTGGATTTATTTCTGACAAATTGTTTCAGTCCCATCTCTCATGCAGCTCTGCGGCACTGGAGCAACTTTGGGGAGATACCCCACATCCAAAGGCAAAGAAGAAGCCCCAGCAAGATGGTAGGAAGAGCGAAATTGCATTTAGAATCAAACCCTATACCAGCCAGAGGCACTCAGAGGATGCAAACAAAGCTTGTGCACACCAGGACCCAGAGGCCCCATAGGGACTGAGACAGAACTGTGTTTGAGCGTCTCCTGTGAGGTACGGTCAGCAGTGGCCTGCCGCAGGGGGAGGGGCTCTGGGTGTAGCAGACCTGGGTATGGCTAAGCCCTCGTGGAGGAGGTCACCATTAACCCCACCACAGAGCTCCCAGAACTTACACAAGACTGGGAAATAGACTCTTGGAGGACACAAACAGAACCTTGTGCACACCAGGAGAAAGGAGCAGAGACACCACAAAAGGCTGAGCCAGGCTTGCCTGTGAGTGTCCAGGAGTCTCCTGCAGAGACGTGGGTCGGCGGTGGCCTGCTGCAGGGTTGGGGGCACTGAGCGTAGCAATACGTGCATAGGACCTTCTGAAGGAGGTCTCCATTATCTTCATTACCTCCACCATAGTGTGGTCCCAGGTAAAGGAACACAGCCCCACCCATTAAAAGAAAATTGGATTAAAGATTTATTGAGCATAGCCCTCTCATCAGACCCAGTTTCTCCCTCACTCTATCCCATCAGGAAGCTTCCATAAGCCTCTTATCTTTCTCCATCAGAGGGCAGACAGACTGAAAACCACAATCACAGAAAACTAACCAATCTGATCACATGGACCACAGCCTTGTCTAACTCAGTGAAACTATGAGCCATGCCAGGTAGGGCCACCCAAGATGGATGGGTCATGGTGGAGAGTTCTGATGAAACATGGTCCACTGGAGGAGGGAATGGTAAACCACTTCAGTCTTCTTGCCTTGAGAACCTCATGAACGGTATGAAAGGCAAAAAGATAGGACACTGAAAGAGGAACTCCCCAGGTTGGTAGGTGCCCAACATGTTACTGGAGATCAGTGGAGAAATAACTCCAGAAAGAATGAAGAGACGAAGCCAAAGCAAAAACAACACCGACTTGTGGACGTGACTGGTGATAGAAGTAAAGTCTGATGCTGTAAACAGCAATATTGCACAGGAACCTGGAATGTTAGGTCCATGAATCAAGACAAATTGGAAGTGGTCAAACAGGAAAAGGCAAGAGTGAACATCGAGATTTTAGGAATCAGTGAAATAGAAGGGTCTAAATGGATAAAATTAACTCAGATGACCATTATGTCTACTACTGTGGGCAAGAATCCCTTAGAAGAAATGGAGTAGCCCTCATAGTCAACAAAAGAGTCCCAAATGCAGTACTTGGCTGCAATCTCAAAAGTGACAGAATTATCTCTGTTCATTTCCAAGGCAAACCATTCAATATCATAGTAATCCAAGTCTATGCCCCAACTACTAATGCTGAAGAAACTGAAGTTGAACAGTTCATTGAAGACCTACAAGACCTTCTAGAACTAATACTCAAAAAAGATGTCTTTTTCATTAAAGGGGACTGGAATGCAAAAGTAGGAAGTTAAGAAATACCTGGAGTAACAGGCATGGCCTGTTATGGCCTTGGAGTACAGAATGAAGCAGGGCAAAGGCTAATAGAGTTTTGCCAAGAGAAATGCACTGGTCATAGCAAACACCCTCTTCCAACAACACAAGAGAAGACTCTACACATGGACATCACCAGATGGTCAACACAGAAATCAGATTGATTACATTGTTTGCAGCCAAAGATGGAGAAGCTCTATACAGTCAGCAAAAACAAGACCAGGAGCTGTCTGTGGCTCAGCTCAACTCCTTATTGCCAAATTCAGACTTAAGTTGAAGAAAGTAGGGAAAAACCAACAGACCATTCAGGTACGACTTAAATCAAGTCCCTTAAAATTGTATAGTGGAAGTAAGAAATAGATTCAAGGGATTTAGATCTGCTAGACAGAGTGCCTGAAGAACTATGGATGGAGGTTCGAGACATNCTCAACTCCTTATTGCCAAATTCAGACTTAAGTTGAAGAAAGTAGGGAAAAACCAACAGACCATTCAGGTACGACTTAAATCAAGTCCCTTAAAATTGTATAGTGGAAGTAAGAAATAGATTCAAGGGATTTAGATCTGCTAGACAGAGTGCCTGAAGAACTATGGATGGAGGTTCGAGACATTGTACAGGAAGCAGGGATCAAGACCATCCCCATGAAAAAAAAATGCAAAAAGCAAAATGGTTGTCTGAGGAGGCCTCACAAACAGCTGTGGACACTAATGCTGAAGAAACTGAAGTTGAACAGTTCATTGAAGACCTACAAGACCTTCTAGAACTAAGAAAAGAAGAGAAGAGAAAGGCAAAGGAGAAAAGGAAAGATATACCCATTCGAATGCAGAATTCCAAAGAATAGCAAGGAGAGATAAGAAAGCTTTCCTCAGTGATCAGTGCAAAGAAATAGAGGAAAACAATAGAATGGGAAAGACTAGAGATCTCTTCAAGAAAATCAGAGTTACCAAGGGAACATTTCATGCAAAGATGAGCATAATAAAGGACAGAAATAGTATGGACCTAACAGAAGCAGAAGATATTAAGAAGAGGTGGCAAGAATACACAAAAGAACAATACAAAAAGATCTTCATGACCCAGATAATCACGATGGTGTGAGCACTCATCTAGAGCCAGACATCCTGGAATGCGAAGTCAAGTAGGGCTTAGGAAGCATCACTACAAACAATGCTAGTGGAGGTGATGGAATTCCAGTTGAACTATTTCAAATCCTGAAAGATGATGCTGTGAAAGTGCTGTGCTCAATATGCCAGCAAATTTGGAAGACTCAGCGGTGGCCACAGGACTGGAAAAGGTCGGTTTTCATTCCAATCCCAAAGAAAGGCAATGCCAAAGAATGCTCAAACTGCCACACAATTTCACTCATCTCACATGCTAGTAAAGTAATGCTCAAAATTCTCCAAGCCAGGCTTCAGCAATACGTGAACTGTGAACTTCCAGATGTTCAAGCTGGTTTTAGAAAAGGAAGAGGAACCAGAGATCAAATTGCCAACATCCACTGGATCATCGAAGAAGCAAGAGAGTTCCAGGAAAACATCTATTTCTGCCTTATTGACTATGCCAAAGCCTTTGACTGTGTGGATCACAATAAACTGTGGAAAATTCTGAAAGAGATGGGAATACCAGACCACGTGACCTGCCTCTTAAGAAATCTGTATGCAGGTCAGGAAGCAACAATTCGAACTGGAATGGAACAACAGACTGGTTCCAAATCAGGAAAGGAGTATGTCAAGGCTACATATTATCACCCTGCTTATTTAAGTTATATGCAGTGTACATTATGAGAAATGCTGGCCTGGATGAAGCACAAGCTGGAATCAAGATTGCCAGAAATAGCAATAACCTCAGATATGCAGATGACACCATCCTTATGGCAGAAAGTGAAGAAGAACTAAAAACCTCTTGATGAAAGTGAAAGAGGAGAGTGAAAAAGTTTGGCTTAAAGCTCAACATTCAGAAAACTAAGATCATGGCATCCTCACTTCATGGGAAATAGATGAGGAAACAGTGACAGACTCTATTTTCTTGGGCTCCAAAATCACTGCAGACGGTGATTGCAGCCATGAAATTAAAAGATGTTTGCTCCTTGGAAGAAGAGCTATGACCACCCTAGAGAGCATATTAAAAAGCAGAGACATTACTTTGCCAACAAAGGTCTGTCTAGTCAAAGCTATGGTTTTTCCAGTAGTTATGTATGGATGTGAGAGCTGGGCTATAGAGAAAGCTGAGCACTGAAGAATAATTGATGCTTTTGAGAGTCTCTTGGACTGCAAGGAGATCCAACCAGGCCATCCTAGAGGAGATCAGTCCTGAATATTCATTGAAAGGACTGATGCTGAAACTCAAACTCCAATACGTTGGCCACCTCATGCGAAGAACTGACTCTTTGGAAAAGACCCTGATGCTGAGAAAGATTGAAAGGGGGAGGGGAAGGGGATGACAGAGGATGAGATTGTTGGATGGCATCACCGAATCAATGGACGTGAGTTTGATTAAACTCCAGGAATTAGTGATGTGCAGGGAGGCCTGACGTACTGTAGTCCATGGGGTTGCAAAGAGCTGGACACGACTGAGCTACTGAACTGAACTGAACATCTCTCATGAGTGAAGGCAGAACCAAAGCTCTGCACGCGTAATTTGAGCAGCTGCCACTAGAGGGCAAGCTTACATCGTGATGTGATCAGTTAGCTGCCGCTGCTGCTGCTGCTACTATTAAGTCGCTTCAGTCCTATCCGACTCTGTGCGACCCCAGAGACGGCAGCCCACCAGGCTACCCTCTCCCTGGGATTCTCCAGGCAAGAACACTGGAGTGGGTTGCCATTTCTTTCTCCAATGCATGAAAGTGAAAAGTCAAAGTGAAGTCGCTCGGTCGTGTCCGACTTTTAGCGACCCCAGGGACTGCAGCCCACCAGGCTCCTCCGTCCATGGGCTTTTCCAGGCAAGAGTACTGGAGTGGGGTGCCATGCTAGCTAAGTTAATTCAGAGCATGAAAGAACAGCAAAGGTGATCTCAGCAGAGGTTGCGAAGAGTCCATTAGTATAAAAGGAGAGGTCAGTCCGAATGACACGGAGAAAATATCACGTGAGTCACTGTGAAGCCAAGCTGACCGATTATACCCATCAAAGCGCAAGGGTAACGACACTGGAGAAGTGAACAGTATCATTTTGATGCAGAGATAACCTGTAAAGGGAGGAAGGAGGTTGCTGTCAGATTAACCAATTCTACCTTATCAGGAGTGAGGTGGCGGCATTTTTCAAACACATTTTAACAGGCTAATGAAAATGTGTTGTAACCAGGTGTAACTCCACAGAAACAGATCAGAGTGAGAAGCGCTTTTTTAAACCTAAAAACAGTGGCTAAATAGAATCCCTGCAGGGATATCCTTCCTATACGAATTTATTCTTTGAGAAACTGACCCCTATTTGAATATAAGCACAAGGATCCTAGACTAGCCTGTATGTAGACAACCTTATCTCAGATAAAAGTCTTGGTGCTGTTTTGAAAGAGCTACAAGTTATAAAACCAAATTCACCTGTAAAAATGAAGTCAGAATTCTTTGAAGGGGGACTACCTGCCTCAAAGGAAATCAGTCCTGAACATTCATTGGAAGGACTGATGCTTAAGCTGAAACCCCAATACCGTGGCCACCTGATGTGAAGAACTGACTCCCTGGAAAAGACCCTGATGCTGGGAAAGATTGAAGGCTGGAGGAGAAGGTGATGGCAGAAGATGAGATGGCTGCATGGTATCACCGACTCTATGGACATGAGTTTGAGCAGACTCTGGGAGTTGGTGATGGACAGGGAAGCCTAGCATGCTGCAGTCCATGAGGGTCTCAAAGAGTTGGACACGACTGAGCGACTAAACTGACCTGCCTCAGGCTACCTTCCTCAGATAAGAGGATAGTCGTTAAAACTTGAATGACTAGATTCTGTCCTCTCTTTGATGACAGACCCTCCCTATCAGAATTTCTGAGGTGGGGTCTAAGCATCTGCATTGCCGGGAAGAGCCTCAGGTGATTCTTTCTATTTGTAATATTTGGAGACAAAGAAGTGTGGCACAACTCCAGTCACCTCCACGTTAGCTCTATTGGGTGCTTCGGATGCGTCAAGCTCTTAAGCACAGCTAAGTGCCATCTGTTTGCCTACATACAAATGCGCATTTTTATAAAGCAGGCAAAGCCTCCCCTGTGTGGGACACCGGTATTTAATCTCATACTGTGCTAAGCACTGGATGTACATTATTGTATTTTAATATTTCCTGAGCCAGTGAAAATATATATTGTCATTCCCTTTTATAAATCAGAGAGAACACAGCTTCAGATAAAATTAACTGATTCATCCAAGGTCCTGCATCTAGAAAGCAACCAAACCAGAAGTGGTGGCTCAGACGGAAAGCGTCTATCTACAATGTGGGAGACCTGGGTTCGATCCCTGAGTCGGGAAGTTCCCTGGAGAAGGAAACGGCAATCCATTCCAGTACTCTTGCCTAGAAAATCCCCTGGACAGAGGAGTCTGGTGTCCATGGGGTTGCAAAGAGTTGGACACGACTGAGCGACTTCACTTTCACTTAAATCTAAAGTTATTTAGCTAAGAAGCAGAGGAAGAGGTAAATTCTTAAAGGTTTATTAGACATTAATTTCCTCTTTGTTTCCTAATCATAAATTTTTGAACTGGATTTTGGAAAGCTTCCCCCCATTTAAAATTAAAATCTTTTGTTCTACAATTCATCTAATCTCCTGAGATGTCCAGAGTTATATAGGGGAAAAGTTAATCTCTGTCCTACAATATAACTTTAGAGAAAAACTTTAGCTCTTGACTCTGTTTCAAAAGAAAAGGTAAAAAAGACTTCTAATGCTATCTCCTTGAAGGAAATTCATTTAAAATCCATCTTAATGGATTTCTTTGGTTTAGAGATGTGTTTGTAATATTTATAAACTATGAGTATTAACATTTAAAGTCAAAAGAAGGTCAGGCACTTCATTTCTACCAAAACTAAAGTGAATAAAAAGCCTGGAAAAATTACTGCAGATTTTTAGATGTTTCTAAATAAGCATATTTCACTTGTCAGAGTGTAGTCATGAAATACTATACCATAAAAATGAAATGTGGGTCATTTTCTTTTCCTTTTAGTATATTTGGCCATTCCCATTAGATAAAACTTTTTTTTTTTTTCTGTAAACTCTACTTCATTTCAGTAGCATGCATTTAAATGTCAAGCAAGAGATAAAGTCCAGATTTGCATATATATTTTTATTATTTCTTTCATATATATATGTACACACACACACACACACATATATATAATTGGTTACCTTTACAAATTGTGAAGAAAATCACAAACATAAAAAATTAACCCTTAAAAAATCAAAACTAAAAAAAAAACTTCTGAAATCCATGATGATATTTATAGGAGTAAAGATGAATTACAGCATTTTCAGTTAGCCTATTTTTATTTTTAATTTTATATTATGTATGCATTATCACCATGAAACCCGAGACTGCGAGCCACGCGGCAGAGCAGTNGTTGACTCATTGGAAAAGACTGATGCTGGGAGGGATTGGGGGCAGGAGGAGAAGAGGATGACAGAGAATGAGATGGCCAGGAGTTGGTGATGGACAGGGAGGCCTGGCGTGCTGCGATTCATGGGGTCGCAAAGACTCGAACACGATTGACTGTGCTCAGTCACTCAGTTGTGTTTGCTCCTTTGCGAACTCATGGACTGTAGCCCACCAGGCTTCTCTGTCCGTGGAACTTTCCAAGCAAGAATACTGGAGTGGAATGCCAATTCCTATTCCAGGGAATCTTCACCACCCAGGGATTGAACCCACCTTTCTTGCATCTCTGGCCTTGGCAGGTGGATTCTTTACCACTAACACCACCTAGGAAGTCCCATGATTTGATGGGGCCTCTGAACTATGGAATGAGGTTCGTGACATTGTACAGGAGACAGGGATCAAGACCATCCCCATGGAAAAGAAATGCAAAAAAGCAAAATGGCTGTCTGGAGAAGCCTTACAAATAGCACTGAAAAGAAGAGAGGCGAAAAGCAAAGGAGAAAAGAAAAGATATAAGCATCTGAATGCAGAGTTCCAAAGAATAGCAAGAAGAGATAAGAAAGCCTTCTTCAGCAATCAATGCAAAGAGATAGAGGAAAACAACAGAATGGGAAAGACTAGAGATCTCTTCAAGAGAATTGGAGATACCAAGGGAACATTTCATGCAAAGATGGGCTCGATAAAGGATAGAAATGGTATGGACCTAACAGAAGCAGAAGATATTAAGAAGAGGTGGCAAGAATACACAGAAGAACTGTACAGAAAAGATCTTCACGACCCAGATAATCATGAGGATGTGATCACTAATCTAGAGCCAGACATCTTGGAATGTGAAGTCAAGTGGGCCTTAGAAAGCATCACTAAGAACAAAGCTAGTGGAGGTGATGGAATTCCAGTTGAGCTGTTTCAAATCCTGGAAGATGATGCTGTGAAAGTGCTGCACTCAATATGCCAGCAAATTTGGAAAACTCAGCAGTGGCCACAGGACTGGAAAAGGTCAGTTTTCATTCCAATTCCAAAGAAAGGCAATGCCAAAGAATGCTCAAACTACCGCACAATTGCACTCATCTCACACGCTAGTAAAGTAATGCTCAAAATTCTCCAAGCCAGGCTTCAGCAATATGTGAACCGTGAACTCCCTGATGTTCAAGCTGGTTTTAGAACAGGCAGAGGAACCAGAGATCAAATTGCCAACATCCGCTGGATCATGGAAAAAGCAAGAGAGTTCCAGAAAAACATCTATTTCTGCTTTATTGACTATGCCAAAGCCTTTGACTGTGTGGATCACAATAAACTGTGGAAAATTCTGAAAGAGATGGGAATACCAGACCACCTAACCTGCCTCTTGAGAAATCTGTATGCAGGTCAGGAAGCAACAGTTAGAACTGCACATGGAACAACAGACTGGTTCCAAATAGGAAAAGGAGTACGTCAAGGCTGTATATTGTCTCCCTGCTTATTTAACTTATATGCAGAGTACATCATGAGAAACGCTGGACTGGAAGAAACACAAGCTGGAATCAAGATTGCCGGGAGAAATATCAATAACCTCAGATATGCTGATGACACCACCCTTATGGCAGAAAGTGAGGAGGAGCTAAAAAGCCTCTTGATGAAAGTGAAGGAGGAGAGCGAAAAAGTTGGCTTAAAGCTCAACATTCAGAAAACGAAGATCATGGCATCCGGTCCCATCACTTCATGGGAAATAGATGGGGAAACAGTGGAAACAGTGTCAGACTTTATTTTTTTGGGCTCCAAAATCACTGCAGATGGTGACTGCAGCCATGAAATTAAAAGACGCTTACTCCTTGGAAGAAAAGTTATGACCAACCTGGATAGTATATTCAAAAGCAGAGACATTACTTTGCCGACTAAGGTCCGCCTAGTTAAGGCTATGGTTTTTCCTGTGGTCATGTATGGATGTGAGACTTGGACTGTGAAGAAAGCTGAGTGCCGAAGAATCAATGCTTTTGAACTGTGGTGTTGGAGAAGACTCTTGAGAGTCCCTTGGACTTCAAGGAGATCCAACCAGTCCATTCTGAAGGAGATCAACCCTGGGATTTCTTTGGAAGGAATGATGCTAAAGCTGAAACTCCAGTACTTTGGCCACCTCATGCGAAGAGTTGACTCATTGGAAAAGACTCTGATGCTGGGAGGGATTTGAGGCAGGAGGAGAAGGGGACGACCGAGGATGAGATGGCTGGATGGCATCACGGACTCGATGGACATGAGTCTGAGTGAACTCCGGGAGATGGTGATGGATAGGGAGGCCTGGCGTGCTGCGGTTCATGGGGTCGCAAAGAGTCGGACACGACTGAGTGACTGAACTGAACTGAACTGCAACTTCAACAGTTGTGATGTAAGTGGAAGGTTGTTAAAGTGACTGCCATTTTCACGTCCTTTCTGCCTCTGATTTTGCCATGAGAACATGTCTAGACTAGTCTAGACTAGCTTGCTAGAGAAGAAATGTGTCCTTACTCTACCAATTGCCAGGCAGCCAACCACCAGACGTCATTAGTGTGACAAGAAGCCACAGATGGCCACAGGTGTACAACCAACCCAGCCGAGCCCAGCCTACAGCTGCGGAGCACTGAAGACTCACAAGCTGAGTACACAGTTACTATCTGATGACCCCAAGTTCTCGTGCTTGGTACATAGGTTTACTGTGCCCATACATACCGATCACAATTTCTGTTGTTTCTATTTATGTATATTATGCTTTCTAATTCATAGCAAAAAAATGTTTATATTTTCCTTTTGTTGCATGTACTAAATTTATTCCTTTAACTTCCCCTTTATTTAAAGAATTAGCTTTGTTTAATGAACTTTCTCTCTGAGACCCCAGAAGAGGCTACCACGTGGCCCTCCACTCCCTTTTGCCTTTCACTGTTTGGACTAAGATTGTATACCTGTTTCAAAGACATGCAAACTGGCTGGTTGGCAACTAACCAGATCTGCTATCTAATCTGATGAAAGGAATTTGAATTAAGGCAACTGAGATGCTTGCTGAAGTGGATGCAGTGACAGGGAGGTTAGGAATGGTTTCCATGTTGAACCATGTGCATAGTTAGTTCATTGTTAGATCAAGCAGGTTGCAAAATAGAGTACAGTATGCAGAAAGAAGCAAAGATGAGAAAGCTGGTGGCCTCCAAAAGACAACAAAGGTGACCTTATGCCTTGTGGCTCACTGGACCCCAGCTCTGATTTTCATGGGTTCTACCTCTGATTCTAATAGATTCTCTTTCACTTTCAGTCACCACCAGATTCAACTCCTCTGTGTGAACTAAGTTGCTTCAATTATATTCGACTCTTTGTGATCTTATGGACTGTAGCCTGCAAGGCTCCTCTGTCCATGGGATTCTGCAGTCAAAAATACTGGAGTCAATTGCCATGCCTTCCTCCAGGGGATTTTCCCTACCCAGGGATCGAACCTGCATCTCTTACATCTCCTACATTGGCAGGCAGATTCTTCATCACTAGGTCCATGTTATTTTTAGAACAGTTTTAGGTAAACTGGAAATTTGTAAATGTAGTACGGAGGGTTCCTATACATCCTGCACTCAATTTTTCCTATTATTCAGTTCAGTTCAGTCACTCAGTTGTGTCCGGCTCTGAGACCCCATGAATCACAGCACGCCAGACCTCCCAGTGCATCACCAACTCCCAGAGTTCACTCAGACTCGAGTCCATCGAGTCGGTGATGCCATCCAGCCATCTCACCCTTGGTCATCCCCTTCTTCTCCTGCCCCTAATCCCTCCCAGCATCAAAGTCTTTTCCAATGAGTCAACTCTTCCCATGAGGTGGCCAAAGTACTGGAGTTTCAGCTTTAGCATCATTCTTTCCAAAGAAATCCCAGGGCTGATCTCCTTCAGAATGGACAGGTTGGATCTCCTTGCAGTCCAAGGGACTCTCAAGAGTCTTCTCCAACACCACAGTTCAAAAGCATCAATTCTTTGGCACTCAGCTTTCTTCACGGTCCAAGTCTCACATCCATACATGACCACAGGAAAAACCATAGCCTTGACTAGACGGACCTTAGTCAGCAAAGTAATGTCTCTGCTTTTGAATATGTTATCTAGGTTGGTCACTTTTCTTTCAAGGAGTAAGCGTCTTTTAATTTCATGGCTGCAGTCACCATCTGCAGTGATTTTGGAGCCTCCAAAAATAAAGTCTGACACTGTTTCCACTGTTTCTCCATCTGTTTCCCATGAAGTGATGGGACCGGATGCCATGATCTTTGTTTTCTGAATGTTGAGCTTGAAGCCAACTTTTTCACTCTCCTCTTTCACTTTCATCAAGAGGCTTTTTAGTTCCACTTCACTTTCTGCCATAAGGGTGGTGTCATCTGCATATCTGAGGTTATTGATATTTCTCCCGGCAATCTTGATTTCAGCTTGTGTTTCTTCCAGTCCAGCGTTCCTCATGATGTACTCTGCATAGAAGTTAAANTCTGCTTCTGTTAGGTCCAGATCATTTCTGTCCTTTATCGAACCCATCTTTGCATGAAATGTTCCCTTGATAGCTCTAATTTTCTTGAAGATATCTCTAGTCTTTCCCATTCTATTGTTTTCCTCTATTTCTCTGCATTGATCACTGAAGAAGTCTTTCTTATCTCTTCTTGCTATTCTTTGGAGCTCTGTATTCAAATGCTTATATCTTTCCCTTTCTCCTTGGCTTTTTGCTTCTCTTCTATTCACAGCTATTTCTNATTTTCTTGAAGATATCTCTAGTCTTTCCCATTCTATTGTTTTCCTCTATTTCTCTGCATTGATCACTGAAGAAGTCTTTCTTATCTCTTCTTGCTATTCTTTGGAGCTCTGTATTCAAATGCTTATATCTTTCCCTTTCTCCTTGGCTTTTTGCTTCTCTTCTATTCACAGCTATTTCTAAGGCTTCCCCAGACAGCCATGTTGCTTTTTTGCATTTCTTTTCCATGGGGATGGTCTTGATCCCTGTCTCCTTTACAGTGTCACGAACCTCATTCCATAGTTCATCAGGCACTCTATCAGATCCAGGCCCTTAAATCTATTCACTTCCACTGTATAACATAAGGGATTTGATTTAGGTCATACCTGAATGATCTAGCGGTTTTCCTGCTTTCTTCAATTTAAATCTGAATTTGGTAATAAGGAGTTTATGATCTGAGCCACAGTCAGCTCCTGTTCTTGTTTTTGTTGACTGTATAGAACGTTTCCATCTTTTGCTGCAGAGAATATAATCAATCTGATTTCTGTGTTGACCATCTGGTGATGTCCATGTGTAGAGTCTTCTCTTGTGTTGTTGGAAGAGGGTGTTTGCTATGACCAGTGCATTGTCTTGGCAAAACTCTATTAGTCTTTGCCCTGCTTCATTCCACATTCCAAGGCCAAATTTGCCTGTTACTCCAGGTGTTTCTTGACTTCCTACTTTAGCATTCCAGTCCCCTATAATGAAAAGGACATTTTTGTGGGTTGTTCATTCTAAAAGGTCTTTTAGGTCTTCATAGAACCGTTCAACTTCAGCTTCTTCAGCATTACTGGTTGGGGCATAGACTTGGATTACTGTGATATTGAATGGTTTGCCTTGGAAACAAACAGAGATCATTCTGTTGTTTTTGAGATTGCATCCAAGTACTGCATTTCGGACTCTCTTGTTGACCATGATGGCTACTCCATTTCCTCTGAGGGATTCCTGCCCACAGTAGTAGATATAATGGTTATCTGAGTTAAATTCACCCATTCCAGTCCATTTTAGTTCGCTGATTCCTAGAATGTCGACGTTCACCCTTGTCATCTCCTCTTTGACCACTTCCAATTTGCCTTGATTCGTTGACCTGACATTCCAGGTTCCTATGCAATATTTCTCTTTACAGCATCGGACCTTGCTTCTATCACCAGTCACATCTACAGCTTGATATTGTTTTTGCTTTAGCTCCATCCCTTCATTCTTTCTGGAGTTATTTCTCCACTGACCTCCAGTAGCATATTGGGCACCTACTGACCTGGGAAGTACCTCTTTCAGTATCCTATCATTTTGCCTTTTCATACTGTTCATGGGGTTCGCAAGGCAAGAATAGTGAAGTGGTTTGCCATTCCCTTCTCCAGTGGACCACATTCTGTCAGATCTCTCCACCATGACCCTCCTGTCTTGGATTGCCCTGCGGGCATGGCTTGGTTTCATTGAGTTAGACAAGGCTGTGGTCCTAGTGTGATTAGATTGACTAGTTTTCTGTGAGTATGGTTTCAGTGTGTCTGCCCTCTGATGCCCTCTTGCAACACCTACCATTTTACTTGGGTTTCTCTTACCTTGGGTGTGGGGTATCTCTTCACGGCTGCTCCAGCAAAGTGCAGCTGCTGTTCCTTACCTTGGATGAGGGATATCTCCTCCCGCCGCCCTTCCTGACCTTCAGCGTGGGATGGCTCCTCTAGGTCTTCCTGTGTCCGGCAGCCACCACTCCTTGGACGTGGGTTTGCTTGTCCTGGTCGCCGCCCCTGGCCTTGGGTGTGGGGTTTCTCCTCCCGGTCGCCGCCCTGGCCTCAGGCGCCACCCCTGGCATCTTACATTTGTGTGGTACATTTGTTAAAGTGAGTCAACCAACACTGATGCAGTACATCTTTTATTCAGATTTCCTTAGTTTTTTTACCTTTTTTTTTTTTTTTTTCTATTCCAGGATCCCTTATAAGATGCCATGTTATATTTGGTCATCAAACTTGCCAGGTGGCACTAGTGGTAAAGACTCCACCTGCCAGTGCAGGAGATGCATGAGATGCAGGTTCTATCCCTGGGTGGGGAAGATCTCCTGGAGAATGAAATGGCACCCCACTCCAGTATTGTCTGAAAAATTCCATGGGTGGAAGAGCCTGGCAGGCTACAGTTCATGGACTGCAAAGAGTCAGATATGTCTTAGTACACAAAGCTTGTTAGACTCTTCTTTGCCAAGACAGCTTCTCAGATTTTCCTTTTTCTCCCTGCTGTTCGCTAGTCAGTAAATTGTGTCTGACTCTTTGTGACCCCATGGACTGTAGCCCACCAGCCTTCTATGTCCATGGGATTCTCCAGGCAAGAATACTAGAGTAGGTTGCCATTTCCTTTGCCAGGGGATCTTACCCACCCAGACACTGAACCTATGTCTCCTGCATTGGCAGGTAGGTTCTTTACCACTGAGCCACCAGGATGACCTTAAAGTTTTTGAGGACTGTTGGTTAGATATCTGGTAGAATGTGTCCTCATTGATTTGTCTATTTTTTTTTTCATGATTACATCAGTGTCATGTGTTTTTGAGAAGAGGACCAAAGAGTGCCATTCTCATCACATCATATCAAATGTACATCTGTCAACGTGACTCATCACTGATGATGTTGACCTTGATCACCTGGGCAAGGTAGTGCTTGTCAGGTGTCTCTACTTTAAAGTCACTCCTTTTCTGCTCTTTTCATATGTATTCTTTAGTAGGAAATCACTCTGCATTGCTCACATCTAAGGAGTGGAGAGTTATACTCTCTCTCCTTGAGAGCAGAGTATCTACATATATTATTTGGAATTCTTTTGCATGGGAGACTCATTATTTTCTCCTAAGTATTTGTTCAGTCATTGGAAAATCATGAATACCTATTTTATATTTTAGGATACAGTCCATCACTATGCTATATATTGTATTGCTTGGTTTGTTTTCTTTGGTCAGTGGAAGCTTTTCAGTTTGTTTGTTTTTTGAATGCTTCCTTACAAGATGCTCTCTGTGTCACTTTTTGTTGAAGTTAAATTTAGCAAGTTCCTGTTGCTTGCATTCAACAAGCTTGACTGAATGTCCCATTGTCTTTCATCTACGCATACTCCATTCATTCTGTATGTGGGCATTTGTTCACTGCGTCAATATTTGCACATGTATTTGTTAGGTAAGGAGGCTGGCAGGAGGGAGAGAGTTGTGGTAAAATTTCTCTTGTTCAGTCTCTCTGGCATGCCTGATTCTTTGTGATCCATGTACTTCAGCATGCCAGGCTTCCCTGATCTTCACCATCTCCTGGGGTGTGTCCAAACTCATTTCCCTTGAGTTGGTGATGTTATCCTACCATCTCATCCTCTGTCATCCCTTTCTCCTCCTGCCATCAATCTTTCCCAGCATCAGAGTCTTTTCCTGTGAGTAGCCTCTTTGCATCAGGTGACAAAGTATTGGAGCTTCAGTTTCAGCATCAGTCCTTCCAATGAATAATCAGGATTGATTNCCATCTATTTGCCATGAGGTGATTGGATCAGATGCCATGATCTTTTTCTGAATGTTGAGTTTTAAGCCAACTTTTTCACTCTCTTCTTTAACTTTCATCAAGAAATAATTCTCAACTTCAGTCTTCCTCATAGGAAGAACAATTAGCAACAGTTGGTAGACAAAACACCATTGTGAAGATCCTAAAACTGAGGGTGAGGCTGAAGCACACCCTTGGACCATGAAGACTGAGAAGGTCCTTATTAGAAGAATTGGAAGTGAGGTTTCACGGTGAACCAATCACCCTGCCCCCAGGCCAGTATAGCGCAGCCCCATGGGGGCACCCCAGGGCCTATGGCTTCTCCAGTGGGAAAACAGAACCCAAGGTGGACATCCACTTCTGCAGTGTTTCCCAGAGGCCCACTCAGCTCTTGCCTCATGTGGATTGATGGGGAATCTAGTAGACTCAATCACCAGAGATGAGATAAAGTTAAAGAAAGCAGGAGGGACAGGGCTTTCGGCAACCAGAGTTAAAATCTGAGCAGACCACATTCCTGCTTGCAGCTGAGCCTGCATAGATCTCCCAGCCAGTGGTTCTTTCCATCTTCAGAGCCAAGCCAATGACCATTTCTAGTCAGGGAGCTGGGTTGACAATTCTGCCTAGGTTGGGTCTCCATCTAACAGGCCACATTGACTAAAGAGACCACTCTATTGCCTGTCCGGGCAAGGAAGGAGGCTCAAAGCCTGGCTTAACTGTTGAACATAACCTGTAGCCCTGTGCTACTAGAANCCCATCTTCAGAGCCAAGCCAATGACCATTTCTAGTCAGGGAGCTGGGTTGACAATTCTGCCTAGTTTGGGTCTCCATCTAACAGGCCACATTGACTAAAGAGACCACTCTATTGCCTCTCTGGGCAAGGAAGGAGGCTCAAAGCCTGGCTTAACTGTTGAACATAACCAGTAGCCCTGTGCTACTAGAAATGAGGCCACAGATGCCTGGGCACCAAGGAGTATGTCCTATAGCATGCCTGGTCTGGTGAGCAAGATGGCAGATTTTATCTGGAGAAGCAGACATTGCCAAGACTTCCCAGATGTATTTCTGAGCAATATGGTAAAGCGTCTTTCTACAATGCAGGAGACCTGGATCCATCTTCAGAGCCAAGCCAATGACCATTTCTAGTCAGGGAGCTGGGTTGACAATTCTGCCTAGGTTGGGTCTCCATCTAACAGGCCACATTGACTAAAGAGACCACTCTATTGCCTGTCCGGGCAAGGAAGGAGGCTCAAAGCCTGGCTTAACTGTTGAACATAACCTGTAGCCCTGTGCTACTAGAAATGAGGCCACAGATGCCTGGGCACCAAGGAGTATGTCCTATACCATGCCTGGACTGGTGAGCAAGATGGCAGATTTTATCTGGAGAAGCAGACACTGCCAAGACTTCCCAGATGTATTTCTGAGCAATATGGTAAAGCGTCTTTCTACAATGCAGGAGACCTGGGTTGAATCCCTGGGTTGGGAAGATCCCCTGGAGAAGGAAATGGCAATCCACTCCAGTACTATTGCCTGGAAAATCCCATGNCTGGTGAGCAAGATGGCAGATTTTATCTGGAGAAGCAGACATTGCCAAGACTTCCCAGATGTATTTCTGAGCAATATGGTAAAGCGTCTTTCTACAATGCAGGAGACCTGGGTTGAATCCCTGGGTTGGGAAGATCCCCTGGAGAAGGAAATGGCAATCCACTCCAGTACTATTGCCTGGAAAATCCCATGGACAGAGGAGCCTGGTAGGCTACAATCCACGGGGTCGCAAAGAGTCAGACATGACTGAGTGACTTCACTTTCACTATATATATTTTAGTTTCCTGTCCCCAGGAGAACAAATCCACAGACTCCACCTACAGTAAAACGAACAAACAAACAAGCTTCAAAATGGGTACAATGTCTCTTGAGCATTTATAAGTTTTAATTAATTGAGGTGTGAACCAGATAATAATTTGTATGACCTTTCCATTGCTATCTTTTCTAGTGATAGTGAGAAAATTAAGATTAAAATGATAGGGGAAAGAATGATCAAATTGAAGGTAGAGAATCATCCTAAATATTATAGAGCAATTTTCACTAACCTGGCTAGCACACAGTCTTTCTGATCTCAAGTCAGTGGCCCTTTCTCTGAAATATGTATTCTCTGATAGAAGTATTTGAGAAGCTGGTTACAGTTACTGGTACCAGAGCTCTCTTTTCCATGCCATGATCCCATGATGATTATGGATGTCAATTTGAGCCATAAAGTTGCAGAATAATTCACTTATTTCATAATGTTTAACATATGACATCTATTGCATCCCAAATACAAAACCATCCTTTCAATTCTATCATGATAATTTATATTTCAAAATAAATAGCCACAGTGTTTAACAGAAACAGTTGCATAGAAACTTCTAGGGTTAATCTACACCGGGAATGAGAGAAAACTCTCTCTATCTCTAGTTGCCTTGTGTTAGAAGTGGAGTGAAATAAAGAAAATTCTCATTTTATAATGTGGACAAAGTCAGGCTATCTGCCTATGTTATGTCTTGGTTTACTGACATGTAAAGATTGACTCCAAGAATTCTGATTCTTGTCCATGGATAAGGTAGAGTGTTATATTAGAAACTTTGAGTGAAAATAACACTGCGGTTGATTCAATGATGAATTAAGTGACACATACCCTATTAAGCTGCATACTCTCTGCTCTGACCTTAGTCAGAGAACTTCCCATATATCCTATGAGATGATAGTTAAGCTGGTTGTTAATAAAAGTTCATGGCTTTATTTGTATCCCTGAGATATAATCAAAGGATATGTGAGTAAAAATCATGAAAAAATTATCATGTACTAGTGAGATCATGACAAATGAAGTGTTCAATCTTTTACGTTAAAAGAGAAAAACAAATATCGCATATTAATGCATATATATGGAATCTACGGAAATGGTACTGATTTATCTATTTGCAGGGCAAGAATAGAGATGCAGACATAGAGAACAGACTGGTGACTGGTGAACACAGAGAGGGAAGAAGAGGATGGGATGAATTGAGAGGGTAGCATTGACTTATATACATTATCGTGTGGGAAACAGCTAGAAGGAATCTGCTGTATAACAGGGTGCTCAGCTCAGTGCTCTATGATGACTTAGAGGGCTGGGATCGAGAGAGGTGGGAGGCAGGCTCAAGAAGGAGGGAATATATGTGTACATATGGCTAACTCACATTGATGCTCAGCAGAAACTAGCACAGGATTGTAAAGCAGTTGTATCCCAATTAAAAATAAATAAATTAATTAAAAATGTTTTAGCTTATAAAAAAATATAGTTGAGAGAAATCTGGACAAAATAAAAGCCCAGTATTTGTACCATTGCATCTTCCAAGTAGGAGAAAATGCAAGTTCTTTGGGAAAACACTCCATGTCTTACATTCTTTGCATCAAGGACAGGATGGACAAAGAATCAGAGCTCAACAAATATTGTGTTGAATGAACAAAAGCACATTATCTGGCTCACTCTTTCCTCTTTGATCAAATTTTGTATTTCCTAGTTAGTTTTATTCAGTCCTTCCCCCCCCCCCCAACCAATTTTCTTTATTTGGTGTCAGCAAAGAAGCAATGAAGAGAAGTTCAACTTGAGTCCATTTGTATTCATTATCTCCAAACAGAAAAGCAATTTAAAGAACTGAATAAAGTTGGGAAATACGTATTAGCTAACTAATAAGATAACTTATTAGATAACAAGTCTGATAACTAACTAGGTGCAATAAACTGTATTATAACAATCAAAATGGCAGCAGCTCTTTCTCACCTGCATTGCTTGCACCCCTTTCAGAATCTCCCCTTAAAGTTCTCTGGTTTCAAAGTCCTATGCGTGTCTCACCTAAGGTCTGACTTCTTGTAAGCTTCTTGCTTTTTTCTCAACTTTACAAGAACACATCAAAACCATCAAATAATATGGTATCAGAGGTCAGCTGCCTCTAAGAAATTGAACACTTTACTGCAGCTGAGGAACAGCAGATGTTTGATAAATCCTCAGCTGGTGCCCATTTATTAGCAACACGAATGATAAGTTATCAAACAAGTAGAAAAAGTAAAAAAGTGGAAAGAGAAAACTTTAAGCTTCTTTATGTGGATTTAGGAATGGTCAGAGGAAATAATGGGTTGGTTCTCATGTTCAAGGTAAACTTTTTTCCCTTTTTCATCTGTCCCCTTCTCATCTCTTCCTTTCTCCATCAAAGATGGTCCAGTACAGAATTATGAGAAAGAAATACTTTACTACACTTGGGCCATGCTGTTACTTCCTTCTTTGCCTTGCTCCTTTCTTGACTCTGTCTCCCAGAGCCAAGGTTCCAACTTATTTATTTATTAAAACTTTTAATTTTATATTGGAGTCTAGTTGATTAACAATGTTGTGATCATTTCAGGTGGACAGCAAAGGGACTCAGCCATAACATACATGTATCCATTCTTCCCCAAACTCCCCTCCCATCCAGGCTGCCATATAACATTGAGCAGAGTTCCCTGTGCTATCCAGTAGGTCCTGTCTGTTATCCATTTTAAATATAGCAGTGCATATGCAGAATCTGAGAGTAAATGATACAAATGAACTCATTTACAAAACAGAAGCAGTCCCAGGGACTTAGAGAACAAACTTACCGTTACCAGAAGGGAAGGGTGGGGGGGAAGGGCTTGGGCTCACCAAACTTTTTAGAAGGGACTTAATAACAAATGGAATTCCAAAAGAAGTTAATCCCTTCTGCTTGTGAGCTGATACAACAGCTAAATCTAGCAGAAACATTTACATTAATTACATATAGAATTACAGTTTCTAGCATAAGTGTAGTATCCTCATTTGTGTTTTGCTGTGTTTAAGTCTTGGAAAAGATAAATACTGACCAGTCCTCAGTCTCTTTGGGGTCTCCTCTTCCCATCCCTGACTCTGAGAGTGAGAATAACACAGGGGGCTGTTCTTGATCTTTTATTTTTGTTTTTCTCTCTGTCTTGTCTCACTACCATCAGCCCTGTGTAACAGACTTTTCTGTGATGATGAAGCATTCTCTCTCTGTGCTGACCTGTATGGTAGCCTCTAGCCACATGTAGCTATGGAGAACTCAAAATGTGACTAGTGTGCCCAAGAAACTGAAGGGTTAATTTTATTTTATTTTAGTTCATTTTGTTGTACAGCCACATGTAGCTAGTAGCTACCATATTGGACAGGGCAGCAGGTTATTTTCACCTAGTCCCGTGGCTTTGAAAACCACCTTCACGCTTATTTTATACCCAAATTTTATTTCAAATATTGCTACTTCTTATCACCATCAGATGATTGGCCACTGTAGTCCAAGCAACCATATCTGCTTTCAAGGTTAGCATCCTAACTGATCTTTCTGCTGCCATCTTGCCCCTCCTACAATATATTCTCCACATAGTTGCCAACAGGATCATTTAAAACACGGGTCATAGATATCATGTGTGTGCTCAGCTGTTCCATCATGTCCAACTCTTTGCAACCCCATGGACTCTAGCCTACAAGGCTCCTCTGTTTATGGAATTTTCCAGGGAAGAAAACTGGAGTGGGTTGCCATTTCCTTCTCCAGCGGATCTTCCCAACCAAGGGATTGAACCTGAGTCTCATGCTTGGTAGGTGGATTCTTTACCACTGAGCCACCTGGGAATTCCAATAAAATAAAAATTTCAGGGGTGTCGTATCACTATTCAAAATCCTTTTATTGATTTTATATTGCTACTATAAGAGTTACCACAGTTTTAGCACGTGCGTGATAAGTCGCTCAGTTCTGTCCAACTTATTGTGACCCCATGGACTGCAGCACACCAACTCCTGGAGCTTACTCAAACTCATGTCCATCGAATCAGTGATGCCATCCAATCATCTCATCCTCTGTCAGCCCCTTATCCTCCCGCCTTCAATCTTTCCCAGCATTAGGGTCTGTTCTAGGAGCTAATAGGGTCGCATTACTCCCTGAGGCCTCTCGGAAATAACTCATTTCCTTGTCTTTTCTGGTTTTTAGAGGCTACCTACAATCTGACTTTTGACCCCCTATTTCATTTTCAAAACCAATGCCATAGCATCATATCCCATTTCACTGACCATAGTTGAGAAAAGTTCTTTGACTTTAAGATCTCATGTGATTAGACTGGGCCAGGCCAGATAGGATAATCTCTCTAGCTCAAGATCCATAATTTAATCATATCTACAAAGTACCTTTTCCATTTAAGTTAACATATGCAAAGACTTGAGGGATTAAGACATAAACTTTTTGTGGGGACATCCTTTTGTTTCCTTCAGCCCATCACTTCCATGATCTAAATAAACACTTATCTTTTTCAAACTCTGAACTACTGTAGGGAAAATCCCCTGGAGAAGGCAATGGCACCCCACTCCAGTACTCTTGCCTGGAAAATCCCATGGACAGAGGAGTCTGGAGGGCTGCAGTCCATGGGGTTGCTACTAGTCAGACATGACTGAGCGACGTCACTTTCACTTTTCACTTTCATGCATTGGAGAAGGAAATGGCAACCCACTCCAGTGTTCTTGCCTGGAGAATCCCAGGGGCGGGGGAGCCTGGTGGGCTGCCGTCAATGGGGTCGCACAGAGTCAGACACGACTGAAGCGACTTAGCAGCAGCAGCAGCAGCAGCAATTTTTGCATTTGTATATTATCTCTCACCTAATGTATAAGCTGTGAAAAAACAGAAATCTTTATCTTCTAGCCCATTATTGAAATCCTACTACCTAGAACAGTGTAGGTGCTTGGTAAATACTTGTTAAATAAATGGATAATTGAAAAGTGTTAATACTTAATATTTTCATAATAATGAAAGTTGATTTGGTAATTCTGACCATATTCAACAAATGCTAACAAAGATTTAATGAAATTGTGTAAAAAGATATGTTCATCCATGGAAAACTGAGATCCATTTTGACCATTATCAAACTGAATTCTTAAGCTAGGTTAACTCTATTGATATAATTTAGAGAAAAAAATATTATAATCTCATGACTTCCCTTGAAAGGAGAAACTATATTTGCTTACTGTACCATGCAACAATGAATTATATCTTATGAGAACAAAAAACCTAGAACAGTGTAGGTGCTTGGTAAATACTTGTTAAATAAATGGATAATTGAAAAGTGTTAATACTTAATATTTTCATAATAATGAAAGTTGATTTGGTAATTCTGACCATATTCAACAAATGCTAACAAAGATTTAATGAAATTGTGTAAAAAGATATGTTCATCCATGGAAAACTGAGATCCATTTTGACCATTATCAAACTGAATTCTTAAGCTAGGTTAACTCTATTGATATAATTTAGAGAAAAAAATATTATAATCTCATGACTTCCCTTGAAAGGAGAAACTATATTTGCTTACTGTACCATGCAACAATGAATTATATCTTATGAGAACAAAATAATTCTAATGAAAGCAAGTGGAGCAAATGCTTGCATTATGTGTTAAAACTAAATTTATCCTTATTTTCAAGTGTAAATTTAACATCCATTTCACTGATGAAAATTGTGTACTAGATCAATGCAAAAGTCCCCAAATTCTCATTAAGACCTGTACATGGAGTAACTTACTAATTGTTAATATGACAGTTTACAAAGCCTATAATTGGCAGGCAAAATCTGGCTTCTTTCTATTAAATGTTTATAAAAAGCAATAAGGTGTTCTCATACCTCCATAACTTTATGTGTCTGCCAAATATTCCATATTCTGGATTACATGCTGCACAGTTAAAACAATTAAAATTTAAATGAAGCATAGAATGACTGTCTGTTACTAGGCATGGGAGCATTTACAAGAGCTTTGCTAGATTGTACTCAGTAGTGTAGGATAGATCTATCTTAGTGATTACTTCCCTTGACCCACTTGGTAACTTCTGGTCAGAGCTGCACATATTCTTCAAGGATTAGGAAGTCAGTTATGAATGCTGTATCAGAGTCAATTTATTCCATATATTAACATAATGGGAATGTGAGTAGCTAGGGAAGCATACCGGGAAAGGCAATGGCACCCCACCCCAGTACTCTTGCCTGGAAAATCCAATGGACGGAGGAGCCTGGTGGGCTGCAGTCCATGGGGTCGCTAACAGTCGGACAGACTGAGTGACTTCACTTTCACTTTTCTCTTTCATGCATTGGAGAAGGAAATGGCAACCCACTCCAGTATTCTTGCCTGGAGAATCCCAGGGATGGGGGAGCCTGGTGGGCTGCCGTCTATGGGTTCGCACAGAGTCAGACACGACTGAAGTGACTTAGCAGCAGCAGGGAAGCATACACTAGGAGACACTGGGAGTAGGAGATCCTGGTGTTCATTTCTGAAATGGAAATAGAAATATCAATTATTTCCAGGACTTCCCTGGTGGTCCAGTGGTTAAGTCTCTGTCTTTCAATACAGGGGGCACTGGTTCAGTCTCTGATCAGGGAACTAAAATCCCACATGCTGCACAGTGTGGCCAAAGCAAAAGTTAAAAAAAAAAAACATTTTTTTAAGAAATATCAATTATTTCATAAAATGCCCAAAGGGCAGCAGTCAGTTTAGAAATTTTTTAAAATGATGTATTGCCACTAATGTCTCCCACATGTTCATCACCCCATTTCCTTATCACGTTTATTAAAGTTCAGTTGGCACGTGAACTTGCTAATACTATGGTCACTGGTTTGACTGTCCATACCGTGTCCTATTTGCTTTTGACAGATGTATTTTATGCTGGTTGTATCAATGTAATCATTTATTAGTATTTTGTTTAACTCTAAAAGATGTCCCAATTTGGAGGATTAATTGCATACTCAGGCTAACACCTGCTCACATGCATTAGAAAAGAATACCAGCTAAACAATGTTGCCAAGAAAAAGACTTTTAAATAATTATCAGTGTAAAAATAACAAAACAGCTATAGTCTATGAAATTATAATTGACTTATTAATTGACTTGAAATAATAATAGATTTTGCAAATACAGAAGTTAAATTCTGGACTGACTTACAGAATATTTGTGGTGAATTTCCATCTGCCATGTTGGTATATGTTGTCATTCATATAAACACCCAAAGGCACACACACTTGTAAACATAATTATAGAAAGGAGCTGCAAGCCGTTTATACACTGGAGATTCAGACATGTCCATGCTTGTCTAGAAATGCGATAGGACAGGTCTGCCTCTGGAGAGACTGTCACTTTCATGAGAAAAAGAAAAAAAATTTACAAGCCTAATAAAAGTGTAAATTCTGATAAAAATGCAAAGGCTCCTAGATTTTTTCCAAAGAGAATGGATCCACTCAGTGTGATGAGATGTTAGTATAAATGATTGCATGTATTCCTACACATCTGACTTTAGTGCAGTTGAAGGTGGAGAGTGATCAGGTGATGATAATTGAACAAATTCTCAGAGTGATAATAGTTAAGCTTTCACACAGTCGTATATTTCTTCACTTCGACTTTTCTATTGTAACGTTCCTCCCTCCTCTCTTCTCTCCCTTTGTCTTTATCTCACCTCTATTCCTTTCTTCCTCTCTCCTTCCCCACCTTCCTTCCTTCTTTCCTTTCTTCCTTCCTTTCTACCTATACCTATTTGATCCATGTATAAATATTAATATAAAATAGTATAAATTTGACAGTTGACCAAACCTTTCACATTATTCACACATTACTGGGTGTGTCCCAGAAGTCACACCTTCATCTAAATATGAACTTATCATATACACCTAAAACTTATAAATTAATCTTGTATGCACTTATGATAACCTTATATTTTACCTTGTCAATAATATATGCAATATATAGGTATGAAACAACCACACATTTAAATCTAGTTTCGAAAATAGAATGAAAGGCCATTTTATGCTTCAGGCTAGCACAAAAAGTGATCAGCAGATATTTGTTGAATAAATTTCATTAAGTATTGGTACACTCTAAGGAATTGTGAATTGGTACATGCTAAGGAATCAAAGCAAGAAGACTTGGGTTTTAGTTTCAATTATAAATCTTGGATAAATCAATCCTTTTGGTCTACTCCTTAGTGTATATGATAGTGCTTAATTTGACAATGAAAGGAAGAAGACAGGCAAACTTTGAAAGAAACTTGTAAGGTGGCTTATAATAAGCCTTTCTGGCTTTCTCCCTTGAGTCTCACCCCATGAAAGGATTCTGTGCTGTGCAGCGGAGACAGAAGATCCATTATCCTGTCACTAATATGGCAGATCCAGCTCTCCCATACAATCTTAGCAGCAGCATGAGAAGGAGGACTTCAGGGCTCCTCTTTAATACAGGAGCAAATACCTTCATTCCCAAGCTGTCATTTAAACTATATTGGCCCAGAAGCTCAATCTGATAGAACAGAGCCAGTTTAAAACACAGTTTGTGAACAAGTAAAGTGTTTACTGAACATATAAAGTAAGACTGGATCAGAAGGACACACATCCCAATGTAGCAGAGAAACACGGAGACAAACAGCGCATCACTGGATCAGTTTATGGACGTAGTGCTTCTTTCAATATGACAACACCATGGTATTATAGTTGTGTAAGAGACACAGATTATAAAATGAATTGACACCGCTGGCCACACCTTGCCTGCCTCTGAACTCTGTTTCTTGTGTCTGCTTTAGTTGACTATGGGATGGTTCTGTCCTCTGTGGAACACATTTTTTGATCTGAATTGTCATACTTACAGGAATATTAGGTAATATGCAATAGTTTTGAAGTTTGTCTATGCCATGGAATTATAGTTTGGAGCCGTTTGGACAGTCCTCACCTAAGGAATACATAAGTTCAGCAAACCCATATTGGTTCACTAAATAAGTGGGAGAAAAATGGTTTGTTCAGTTTAGAGGAGGGAGGCTCTCGCTGGTAGTATCAATGTATAAATACCTTCAGGCTACAGATGGTAGTGGCTGCACAGGAGGGAAGTAACTAGAAAGTCTGAAAAAGCCATGGATCAGAGCTAGACAGATTATTTAGGATCTGGGTAACTGTGGTATCAAGGCATCACTCAATAATAACAATATTGGGATTTATAGAGCTTTATGTAGCTTAATAAGTATTTTCACATATATTTTCTTGTGAAATTCAGACACAGCTATATAAGGGGTATGCTGTTATCCTTGTTTCACTGACAAGTTCACATAGGACTAATGAATTGCCAGTAGTCCTAATGCTGCTACTATAACCAGATTGAGCAAGTAACTCACTAGGCTCTGTAGAGGCAAAATGAGGCTAATAATAACAATATTAGCTTATACTGATGTGAAAAATAAATGAGTTAATGCATGTGACATTCAGTTGTTGTTGGCTAAGTCGTGTCTGACTCTTTGCAACCCCATGGACTGCAGTTTCCCCAGGCTCCTCTGTCCATAGGATTTTCCAGGCAAGAATACTGGAGTGGGCTGCCATCTTCTTCTCAGGGGTTCTTCCCTACAAGGAACTGAACCTGCATCTCCTGCATTGGCAGGTGGATTCTTTACCGCTGAACCACCTGAGAAGCCATGTGACATTCAGTATTGTTTAGTTGCCCAGTCATGTCTGACTCTTTGCAACCCCATGGATGGCAGCACACCAGGCCTCCCTGTTCCTCATCATCTCCAGAAGTTTGCCCAAGTTCATGTCCATTGCATTGGTGATGTCATCCAGCCATCTCATCCTCTGATGCCCTCTTCTGCTTCATGAATCACTGCCTTGTCATGGTGAAGGAGCTTGTGCAATGCAGTGAAGCTGTGAGCCATGCTGTGCAGGGCCACCCAAGACAAACTGGTCATAGCAGGGAGTTCTGACAAAATGTGATCCACTGGTGGGGGGAATAGCAAACCACCCCAGGACACTGGCCGTGAGAACCTCATGAGCTGTATAAAAGGTCAAAAGATGTGGCATTCAGCAAACCTCAAATATTTAGCTAAAGTTTGTGCTGATTGTATGAGGAAGGACTAGGATTTAAATGTGAGTCCTCTGATGTCACATCCAATGAAAACCCAGTGTGATGCTGTGATGCAGCTATTCTTTGAGAAGGAGAGTCAGAAATGGAACCCGAGCCCCTGATATGTGTCTGCAGGGAAGGTAGGCAGCAAGGGAAGTTCAAGTTCAAGATCTAAGAAACTAGAACCAGGTTGTCACTGTTGGATATGACTTGAGAGAGAGGTCTGACATGAAGTCATCCACTTCTTCTCTGGGATTATGGTCTTCTGTCTTTTAGGGTTGGACCATTTCCAAGAAACAATTAGTCTGAGGTCTATAGGCTCAGGTGAGAGTTGAAAACTGGGCTGTTATGACATCATGCCGCTGGTGTGGATGTCATATCAACTCAGAGAACAGAAAACATGGTGATTTCTCCTTTTTGATAACAGGGCAGTATAGCAACAAACTACTTTTAGATTGTGCCCCAGAAATTTTGTGGCATATAAAAGATGAAGGTTGAAAATTGTAAGTCAAATTCATCGTGGTATGATGGGAAAATTTTTGGAAAAACTTCTATATAATCTCTAGTTATTAATTGTGTAGGTCCTGGCATATTTAGCCCTCAAAGCCTATTGTCTCTAATATGGGAATTAAATTTAGATAAAAAGAGGGAAATATTTAATGATTACAATTTTCTATTAATATATTACACTCCACTGAATGTTACTAAAATTTAATAGCTCTGTGATTTTCAGCCAGAGTTAAATCTTTGAGTCTCATATCTATCATTGGAATGGTATTCCTATTTTAGAGAGTTGTTAGAAAAATTAAATGTGAAAGTTGCTGCAAAAATACTTTGAAAACTGTATGATATATGATGATTAACTACCAATTTAACATGAGTTTGTCTTCCTGTTTATCTTTTAGTTTAATCTGAAACATTTCAAGCTTATTGGCTGAAAATGATGGTGAATTACCACTCTAATTAGTGGTATAAACAGAACTGCTGGAAACACATTTTATTTCCAATGTATGGGTTATACCAACATGTGATGGTGTGGGAGGGCTAAGGGCAGAATGGCCAGGCAAGAGGATTTTGTAAAAAGACCACTTTACAGGAAAGGGATCCTCTGTAACCAAGATGATGATGAAGATACCAGGAGTCAGGAGGAGGAGCTACATTGGGGAAAACGTAATGAGGTCAATCTTCAGTTCAGTTCAGTTCAGTTCAGTCACTCAGTCGTGTCCAATTCATTGTGACCCCATGGACTGCAGCACACCAGGCTTCCCTGTCCATCACCAACTCCAGGAGCTTACTCAAACTCATGTCCATAGAGTCGGTGATGCCATCCAACCATCTCATCCTCTGTCATCCCCTTCTCCTCCCCACTGCCTTCAATCTTTCCCAGCATCAGGGTCTTCTTCAAGGAGTCAGCTCTTCTCATCAGATGGCCAATTATTGGAGGTTCAGCATCAGTCCTTCCAATGAATATTCAGGGTTGATTTCCTTTAGGATTGACTGGTTGGATCTTCTTGCAGTCCAAGGGACTCTAAAGAGTCTTCTCCAACACCACAGTTCAAAAGTGTCAGTTCTTCAGTGCCCAGCTTGCTTTATGGTTCTGCTCTCACAACCATCCATGACTCCTGGAAAAACTATAGCTTTGACTAGATGGACCTCTGTTGGCAAAGTAATGTCTCTGCATTTTCATACGCCAACTAGAGGTCATTCTTAGCCATGTTCAAAGCCTTGAAGCAGAATCTCAGAATCACCCTGATTTATTCATCTCCAATGCCATTTCAAGTCATTTGCAAAGCAAGTCCTGAATAGTCATCTTTTTCAATACCTGGCAAAAACCACCACTCCCTCGTTTTTGCTGCCAAGACTCTCATCATTTTTAGGTTGACAACTGCCGTATGTTCCTTATAGATCTGTCTGCCTCTGATCTCAGTCCTTTTCATTTCCTCAGCCATACTATTGTCCCTGAAATTGCTAAGTATAAAAAAATAAACTCTTCCTAACTCAATGCATAAATCACAAGCATCCTGAGCTATTGATCACCCCTTGTTTAGACCCAGTGAGCCAAAGTCCTTACTTTGGGAGGCAACTGCACTATGCTGAGTCAAGTCACTCCTTCCACTAAAACTTTACACGAGTATCCTAGTGTCCTTTTTGTTTCCTGTCAAGAGCTCATAAAATAAATGGTTATTTTGAGATTGTTGCAAAGCCTTCAGGGAAGTAAAGTCTGAATACTGTGAAATGTATAACTAAGATTTATTAGTTATCAGTTCTTGGTTTAAATAAAGTTGAACAGTTGTTCATGAAAAGTTCATATAAACTTTAGATAACAATGCTTAAATTTGGCTGAAATAGTTTTAAAAGTTCTACTGAGAAAAAAACATATGGAGCATTCTGAAAAATTCTAAAATGAGTAAAAAGAATTGCTGAATGCCCAAATGATGGCCATATACATATCATGTTAGTTGCAAAAAGAGCACAGAAATTACAGTTTGATTGTGAAATGAAAATGAAGATTCCTGAAGGAATGTATCATTGACAGTGAAGACAGTACTTAAAATTCTACCAGTTGGCATTTTTATAGACTCCTGGAGTGCCTAATATCTTTGATTTTTTTTTAATGCATAGGCCCTTTATAAAATGAATTTTCTTGATTTCCTCCTATAATTTATGAAATCCAGCATTCTTCCATGGTAAGATTATAAACAAATAAAGCAGTTGAAGGTCATTTCAATTGTTGTCTTTCATGTTATGCCTATATGACTTGATCTTTGATCATTAAACATTGTGCATTGGTTGAGCATCACAATTTTGAAGCTCATTAATTGTGATAGATCTATGAAATTAAATAAGATTGAGAGAATGAAAGCAAAAAACTGTCAGTAATTGTAGGATGCCCTATATATAAAGTTATTCAATAATTAAAGAGTAAAATCTCACATAGGCATGTGTATATGTAATACATGTTATATATAAGATATATGTGTGTGTGTGTGCACACAGAGAAAGAGAGGCAGAGGAGAAGAGAGAAAATACAACTATATTAATATTACTGAAAGAAGGCAAAAGTTAGAAAATTGACTCGGTGCATTTTTTTTAGTGGAAATCGTGGTATGCTGATTGGCAAGCAGGAGTTAGGGTAGGATTTAGTTGAAATCAGGATAATGATCACTTTATTACTTCTGGAGTCCTCCAACCTTTCTTATCGGCTCTTGAATCTCATACTCCAAGTATGGAAATACTACACCTAAGTTAGTCAACCAAGAAACTTTGGTCTTAGATAAATTATCTTAATTCTGTGTCATTCATTTTACCAAATTTGCAGTCTCATATAATAGCTACATCAGAGCAGTAGAGTTGGGAGTTGTTCCCTTTTCAAAGGTATGGAGAGTTATAGAACCCTATCCATGGAAAAGACCTCATTCTCACTGCATACATAGAACAGTTAGCACATGGCATGACATTTTTTTTTTAGTTTTTTATTCCCGCTCTCCTCTGAATTTCCTGTGACCAATTTGAGAGGGCAAACTACCTGATTAACCTGCATAATTTCAACATTACTGGTGCTCAACAAATGATAATGGAATTTAAAGAAGTTTAGATTTTATTAAAAGGACTTTTGATAACCCAAGTCAAATTTATTCTCTAAATTTAGTACAAGTTCAAAAGCAGGTTTTTATGCAGAACTATTACCAAACTAATAACAAGCATTTTTTAAGTAACAATTTTATAGCACATTTCTTCTGTAAAAGACCCCGTGAGAGACACAAAAGTAAAGGGATATATTACATGGTAGAAAAGACTTCTCATGAATTGACTTTTAAAAAATTAATTTACTTATTTAAATTGGAGGCTAATTACTTTATAATATTGCGGTGGTTTTGCCATACATTGACACGCGTCAGCCACAGGTGTACATGTGTCCCCCCATCCTGAAACCCCCTCCCACCTCCCTCCCCACCCTGACCCCCTGGGTTGTCCCTGAGCACCAGCTTTGAGTGCTCTGCTTCATGCATCGAACTTGCACTGGACATCTATTTCACATATGGTAATATACATATTTCAATGCTATTCTCTCAAATCGCCCCACCCTCACCTTCTCCCACAGAGTCCAAAAGTCTGTTCTTTACATCTGTGTCTCTTTTGCTGTCTGGCATATAGGGTCATCATTACCATCTTTCTAAATT
>SJYX01001917.1:62709-83570 GCA_006410675.1 Oreotragus oreotragus
GTCCCCCCATCCTGAAACCCCCTCCCACCTCCCTCCCCACCCTGACCCCCTGGGTTGTCCCTGAGCACCAGCTTTGAGTGCTCTGCTTCATGCATCGAACTTGCACTGGACATCTATTTCACATATGGTAATATACATATTTCAATGCTATTCTCTCAAATCGCCCCACCCTCACCTTCTCCCACAGAGTCCAAGAGTCTGTTCTTTACATCTGTGTCTCTTTTGCTGTCTGGCATATAGGGTCATCATTACCATCTTTCTAAATTTCATATGAGGACTTACTGTATTGGTGTTTCTCTGTGAATTGACTTTTAATTGTGGTTGCTTACTGAAAGTAAACGATTCTCCCCAAATACAGACATCCTAGAAACAAAGAAAAATTTCTACTTTTGTGATAGTGAAAGTCACTCAGTTGTGTCCAACTCTTTGAGATCCCCATGGACTATACAGTCCATGGAAATCTCAAGGCCATGATACTGGAGTGGGTAGCCTTTCCCTCTTCCAGGGGATCTTCCCAACCCAGGGATCGAATCCAGGTCTCCCACACTACAGGCGGATTCTTTACCAGCTGAGCCACAAGGGAAGCCCAGGAAGTTGTTTGAGTCAACTCCATTTTTTTTTTGAGGAATCCTTTCCAGAAACTGATGTTTGCAGGTCTTTAAGTGTGATGGAATATAAACCAGAGAAAAACGCAAGTAAGAGAAACTTAAAGATGGAGAAGCATGGGGAAAAAGCAGCGGGAGTTTGATTAGAAAGCTGTCCTGGCTGCTCCAGTAGCAGCTGCTGCTGCTGCTGCTAAGTCGCTTCAGTCGTGTCCGACTCTGTGCAACCCCATAAATGGCAGCCTACCAGGCTCCACCATCCCTGGGATTCTCCAGGCAAGAACACTGGAGTGGGTTGCCATTTCCTTCTCCAATGCATGAAAGTGAAAAGTGAGAGTGAAGTTGCTGTCATGTCCGACTCTTAGCGACCCCATGGACTGCAGCCCACCAGGCTCCTCCGTCCATGGGATTTTCCAGGCAAGAGGACTGGAGTCGGGCAGCACTTCCTGTCATTTAAATTGAAAATTACTTGGTCTGATTTATCATCTGAGTCACAGTACACACAATACTGAATTTACTTCTGTCTCTTGATATCTCTTCCCTCAAACTTCACTTTCCTTGGTCTACAAGGACCAGGGAAAAGCTGAGGTGTTAGACATGGAAACAGAAATATTTTTAAATACTGCTATAGAGCAGCCCAGCTTGCCTTCCCCATAGGGAGGCAGAAAGGGTAGAACTTTAGATCAGACTCTGGGGATGGTGCAAAGGTCTGGCTGTGTGGATTGCCCCAAGGGGTGAAAGATCAATTCAGCTTTGCTAAGCTGTGTCAGCGGTGGCTTTCTTTAAGATGCTGATATGGCTCTGGTTGACAGTTTGAAGAAATTTAGCTGCTTTGATAAGGTTAAAGAGGGCAACCAACCACGAAAACAAAACAAAACACAAGGCTGCTTAGAAGCTTGATTGCATTGCTGGAAATGGGTTGCCAGCTGACAAAGTTACCAACACCCATTACCCATTAAAAAAATTAAAATGAAAAGGACCAAAAAAAAGAAAAAGAAAAAAAGAAAGAAAAGAAAAGATGAAAGCAAAGAAAAGGAAAAAAAATGTTCTCATAAAAACTACTCCACTAATTTAGGATATTTATCAGCTACTGTAAAAAAATAAGTTTGGCTCCTGCCAATTAAAGGCATATCTGGCCTACTGTTTCTAACCCCCTTGAGAAGTGTAATGGCACCAATTAAAAATCCACATGGGATCAGGGAGGGAATAACAGCTTTTATGGATCTGTTGAGAAAAATAACAAAGTTTGTATTGTCTTCTGAAAAATCTTTTTTAAATGAATTGCTGTTGATGTCCATACAGTATAAAGAAAATCCATCCAATAAAATTAAGCAATATGTAACTCAATATAACCTATACTTTCAATTTAAAAATTTAACCAAAGCATTGAATTTATGCCTTGACATTGATCATGGCTATTTAGCTTTAGTTGTAAGCAACTCAATTTAGTAACATGGTACAGAACACAGCTTATTAAAGAGGTTATCATATAATATCATATGTGAAACAAATAGCCAGTCCAGGCTCAATGCATGATACAAGATGCTCGGGGCTGGTGCACTGGGATGACCCAGAGGGATGGGATGGGGACGGAGGTGGGAGGGGGGTTCAGGATGGGGAACACGTGTGCACCTGCGGTGGATTCATGTTGATGTATGGCAAAACCAATACAATATTGTAAAGTATTAGCCTCCAATTAAAATAAATTTATATTAAAAAATAAAATTAATTAATTTTAAAAAAAAGTAAAGAGGTTATGAAAAATATTCTCCAGGAGTCCACAATAGCTGTTGTATGAACTAATAAGCTATCTGGTTGGATATGTTTGTTCACTTTTTTAAGAAAATAAGGAAACTGCACTTCTGCTACTCTCAATATCTAATAACAACTTTTAAAAGATGTATCTTGTGGAGTTAGTTATAAAGTGTGATTCTTCCAATCTCTGCTTATAATATTAATGAATGAATGAATCATTAATTCTTCAAAATCATATAAACTAATTGGTCTATGTACTCATTACTGTTCTAGATTTTAAGTTCTAGGGATTCATCATTTTTAAAGGTAACGTTCCTCCTCTCAAAGGACCTTAAATTGAGAGGAAGGAGTAGTAGAGGGAGAAAGTAAGATAAAAGTCAACATCGCTAACAAATAAACTATCTGGTAATTTAGAAGATGAGACGCTTTAAGGAAGAAAAGAAAAAGGAAGGCGGGGGAAAGGATGCGATGCTTGTAGCAACACAACTAGGGTGGTTGAGGTAAGCTTCATTGAGAAGAAACATTTGAAGTAGGGCTCGAAGAGAAGAAGCTCTGTGTTCCTGTGCAGGTGGCAGGGGTATGAAGGGACTTCAGAGAGAACAGTTAGTGCAAGGCTCCAAGGCCTGAGCTTGGGTCTGGAGTGTTCCAGGAAAGCAAGGAGGCTGGATTGGCAGGAGATTGTGATGGAAATGGAGAAAAGGCAGGGGATCAAGTTACAGAGAAAATGGAGAGCCAGATTATCTGTGATTTGTAGCCCTTTGAAAGGACTTGATTTGCTCTGATGGGAATAAGGAATCATGAGAAGATTTTCAGCAGAGAAGCGACATGATCTGACTTATGCTTTCAGAAGATTGAGACTTCAAGGTACAAAGAAGCAGCAGAACCATTAGGAGACTATTCCAGTAAGCCAGGAGAGATGGTTCAGACCAGGGTGGTAAGAAATAAAGATGGCGGGAAGCATTCAGATTCTGGATGAAGTTTGTTTCAACTTTTATTCTGAGTTGATCGTATAAAGAAATTTGCAAACAGACTGAGAATCCCCATATACGCCTCATCCAGATTTCCTTAGTAAAACCTCCTTATATAACCATAGTATGAGGATCAAACTAAGACATTAATGTCAGTACTCTACTATTGGGCTTCCCCAGGGGCTCAGTGGTAAAGAATTCACCTGCAGTACAGGAAACATGGGTTCAGTCCCTGGGTCAGGAAGATCCGCTGGGTGACGACATGGCAACTCACAATTGTACTCTTGCCTGGAGAACCCCATGGACTGGGAAGCCTGGAAGGCTACAGAACATGGGGTCGCAATGAGTCAGACACGTCTCATGTGACTGAGCATGCACACATGCATGCACCCTGTTATTAACTGAATTCCAGGCACGAATCAAAAGTCACCATTTTTTCCACTGTCTTTTGCCTGTTCCAGGATACCTTTCAGAATCCCATCTTGCATTTATTGGTTATTTCTTCTCCAATCTGTGACAGTATCAGTCTTTCTTAACTTTCATAATATTTTCTCTTTTAAAGAGCACCAATCTGCTATTTTGTACAGTGTCCTTCAATTTAAGTTAATGTTTTCACATGATCAGAATGAGTTTATACATGTTTGTCAAGAATACCAAAGAAATGATATATCTTGATACTTTCCAGGGCATCATAATCAAAGGGTCCATGATGTCAATAAATCCTATCGCTAACTTTGGTCACTTGGTTATGGTAGTATCTTTCTCCATGGAAAGTTAATCATTAGATACACTATTAACCTGCTTCTCTTCAAACATCTGTCCGTTAATTTTAGTATTCATCATTGGATCTTGTCTGCAGCAATTGTGCTTCTTGGCTAGTAGTGATTTCCCACTTCTTTTCTATCAGTTCAGTCACTCAGTTGTGTCCGACTCTTTGCGACCCCATGAATCGTGGCACGCCAGGCCTCCCTGTCCATCACCGTCTCCCGGAGTTCACTCAGACTCATGTCCATCGAGTCCATGATGCCATCCAGCCATCTCATCCTCGGTCGTCCCCTTCTCCTCCTGCCCCCAATCCCTCCCAGCATCAGAGTCTTTTCCAATGAGTCAACTCTTTGCATGAGGTGGCCAAAGTACTGGAGTTTCAGCTTTAGCATCATTCCTTCCAAAGAAATCCCAGGGTTGATCTCCTTCAGAATGGACTGGTTGGATCTCCTTGCAGTCCAAGGGACTCTCAAGAGTCTTCTCCAACACCACAGTTCAAAAGCATCGATTCTTCGGCGCTCAGCTTTCTTCACAGTCCAACTTTCACATCCATACATGACCACAGGAAAAACCATAGCCTTGACTAGGCGGACCTTAGTCGGCAAAGTAATGTCTCTGCTTTTGAATATACTATCCAGGTTGGTCATAACTTTTCTTCCAAGGAGTAAGCGTCTTTTAATTTCATGGCTGCAGTCACCATCTGCAGTGATTTTGGAGCCCCAAAAAATAAAGTCTGACACTGTTTCCACTGTTTCCCCATCTATTTCCCATGAAGTGATGGGACCGGATGCCATGATCTTCGTTTTCTGAATGTTGAGCTTTAAGCCAACTTTTTCACTCTCCTCTTTCACTTTCATCAAGAGGCTTTTTAGCTCCTCTTCACTTTCTGCCATAAGGGTGGTGTCATCTGCATATCTGAGGTTATTGATATTTCTCCCGGCAATCTTGATTCCAGCTTGTGTTTCTTCCAGTCCAGCGTTTCTCATGATGTACTCTGCATATAAGTTAAATAAGCAGGGTGACAATATACAGCCTTGACGTACTCCTTTTCCTATTTGGAACCAGTCTGTTGTTCCATGTCCAGTTCTAACTGTTGCTTCCTGACCTGCATACAGATTTCTCAAGAGGCAGGTCAGGTGGTCTGGTATTCCCATCTCTTTCAGAATTTTCCACAGTTTATTGTGATCCACACAGTCAAAGGCTTTGGCATAGTCAATAAAGCAGAAATAGATGTTTTTCTGGAACTCTCTTGCTTTTTCCATGATCCAGCGGATGTTGGCAATTTGATCTCTGGTTCCTCTGCCTTTTCTAAAACCAGCTTGAACATCAGGAAGTTCATGGTTCATGTATTGCTGAAGCCTGGCTTGGAGAATTTTGAGCATTACTTTACTAGCGTGTGAGATGAGTGCAATTGTGCAGTAGTTTGAGCATTCTTTGGCATTGCCTTTCTTTGGGATTGGAATGAAAACTGACCTTTCCAGTCCTGTGGCTACTGCTGAGTTTTCCAAATTTGCTGGCATATTGAGTGCAGCACTTTCACAGCATCATCTTTCAGGATTTGAAATAGCTCAACTGGAATTCCATCATCTCCACTAGTTTTGTTCGTAGTGATGCTTTCTAAGGCAATATGCATAATGCCCCATATGCTACTGGAGATCAGTGGAGAAATAACTCCAGAAAGAATGAAGTGATCGAGCCAAAGCAAAAACAATACCCAGCTGTGGATGTGACTGGTGATTGAAGCAAGGTCCAATGCTGTAAAGAGCAATATTGCATCGGAACCTGGAATGTCAGGTCCAGGAATCAAGGCAAATTGGAAGTGGTCAAACAGGAGATGGCAAGACTGAACATCGACATTCTAGGAATGAGCGAACTAAAATGGACTGGAATGGGTGAATTTCACTCAGATGACCATTATATCTACTACTGTGGGCAGGAATCCCTCAGAAGAAATGGAGTAGCCATCGTAGTCAACAAAAGAGTCCCAAATGTAGTACTTGGATACAATCTCAAAAACGACAGAATGATATCTGTTTGTTTCCAAGGCAAACCATTCAATACCAGAGTAATCCAAGTCCATGCCCCAACCAGTAATGCTGCAGAAGCTGAAGTTGAACGGTTCTATGAAGACCTAAAAGACCTTTTAGAACTAACACCCAAAAATGATGTCCTTTTCATTATAGGGGACTGGAATACAAAAGTAGAAAGTCAAGAAACACCTGGAGTAACAAGCAAATTTAGCCTTGGAATGTGGAATAAAGCAGGGCAAAGGCTAATAGAGTTTTGCCAAGAAAATGCACTAGTCATAGCAAACATCCTCTTCCAACAACACAAGAGAAGATTCCACACATGGACATCACCAGATGGTCAACACTGAAACAGATTGATTATATTCTCTGCAGCAAAAGATGGAGAAGCTCTATACAGTCAGCAAAAACAAGACCAGGAGCTGACTGTGGCTCAGATCATGAACTCCTTATTGCCAAATTCAGATTTAAATTGAAGAAAGTAGGGAAAACCACTAGACCATTCAGGTATGACCTAAATCAAGTCCCTTATGATTATACAGTGGAAATGAGAAATAGATTTAAGGGCTTAGATCTGAGAGATAGAGTGCCTGATGAACTATGGATGGAGGTTCGTGACATTGTTCAGGACACAGGGATCAAGACCATCCCCATGGGAAAAAAAAATGCAAAAAAACAAATGGCTGTCTGGGGAAGGCCTTACAAATAGCTGTGAAAGGAAGAGAAGTGAAAAGCAAAGGAGAAAATGAAAGGTATAAGCATCTGAATGTAGAGTTCCAAAGAATAGCAAGGAGAGATAAGAAAGCCTTCTTCAGCAATCAATGCAAACAAATAGAGGAAAACAGCAGAATGGGAAAGACTAGAGATCTCTTCAAGAAAATTAGAGATACCAAGGGAACATTTCATGCCAAGATGGGCTCGACAAAGGACAGAAATGGTATGGACCTAACAGAAGCAGAAGATATTAAGAAGAGGTGGTAAGAATACACAGAAGAACTGTACAAAAAAGATCTTCAGGACCCAGATAATCATGATGGTGTGATCACTCACCTAGAGCCAGACATCCTTCTTTTCTATACTTAATTAAAACTTTATGGTAAGCAAGATTTGTCTCCTTTCCCCTATATATTTGTCAGTTCTATTTTTTATTGATGTATGTGTGTCTGTGTGCTTGTGTTAGTCACTCAGTCATTTCCAACTCTGTGTGACACTGTGGACTGTAGCCTCCCAAGCTCCTCTGTCCATGGGATTTTCCAGGCAAGTATACTGGAGTGGGTAGCCATTCCCTTCTCCAGAGGATCTTCTCCACCCAGGTATCGAACCCAGGTCTCCTGCATTGCAGGCAGATTCTTTACCAATGTAAATTTATCTTATTCTGTGGGTTAAAGTCCAATGCTATCATTTATTTTGTGCTCAATTTTTTCAACTTTAGGAGCTTTTTTCACGTTCGCAGCTCATTCCTTGTAAAAACCACCATTTTATTTCGAGCATGTCCTTATTTCTGGTACTAGAAGATAATCCATGCTCATGGTGTCCCATTCCTACACCAGCCCTGTAATCAACCACTTCACCAATGAACACTGGTTTCTCTGATTAGAATTGATGTTTAAAAGCCATGGTCATAGCACAAGGTAAGCTGGTGTCCTCGTTGCTACTGGATTTCATTTTTCAGATCCTCTCAGTGAACAGAGCTGGGTTGCTTTGTATGTCGGTTTTGAAAACTGTAATGCGAGCCTAATTCTTTTGACTTTAGTGGCCCTTCTTCAAAGCCCTTTTGAAATTTTTCTTTTGACTCTCTTCTTCCTTCAGTGTATTCTAACTTATTATTCACTTATCAGGTGATGTTTTAAAAATAAGTTTCATTCCTTCCTGAGTTCAATCAACTCCTTTTACATTCTCTCAGTTTTTACTTCATTTGGGCATTTAACTTTTTTGAATTTCTGATTCAAGGTGAATACCCATTTTCTCGAATGCTTGAGTTTATTTAATTCTGTTTGGAGTGTAGATTTATACTTTTCTTTCATTTCATGATTATTTTCCAGGAGAGTTTTCTTCAATATATTTATGTGAAATTTTGCTTCCTTATTTATTTATTTATTTATTTACAGTAGTTCTCTATGGATTTGACTTTCCTTTTGTACATTTTCATGATATAAGAGTGCTTTATATGATTCCTAAGTAAGTGGTTTTTCTGTTAGTCTAGTAAAATCTAGTCACTTAAATGGATTATTGCTTGTTTGTTTTCTTTTGTTGGGGGAGGGTGATGTGAACCTTCTAATTTTATAGTTCTCTTTTGCTTTGAATGACTTTACATATTTCTCTGTTCTCCCCCACCTCCAACCATCATCAAATTTCCAAAAGGCAATTTTTCTTCCCTTTTTTCTCCTTCAGAACTATGGTTTTGGAAGACTTATCTTTTTATATTTCGCCTGTGGTTTTAATTATATGCAACCCTTAAATCTCTTTCATTTGCACACCTGGAACTTTAGAGATGCTCTGATTCTTTAAATCATGTGTGCTTTGAAATTCTTTTCCTCTAGTGAGTGCTCTGATCTACCTAGTTCCTTTTTTATAATTCAGATTTTGCATTGATTTAATCTTTCTGACATCTGATATTTAATCTTTCTGATATCTATCCCAATGCTCATACATTCTTTTGTATACTTGACAGTTTCTGGACTTTTGCTTATTGGAAATTTTTGTGATTGGGCAGTAGTGGGCAGAAATGTAAGGAATTTGAGTTCTGGCTTTTTTTCGCTTGCTAGTCACAGTGATTTTGAACTTTCAGTAGTCTCTGTTTTCAAGTCATATGGATGGTTATATTTTATATAAGAGTTTTATACTTGTGAAACTACTTTGTATTTTGGGAAACAAAAATGTAGGAAACTGATTAAAGTGTAACCTTTTCTTTAGACACCTGGATAACCTCTGGATAAAATTTCAAAATATAACCAATGTAATTTTCTGAGATTATATGTATGACATAAGAAAATGAAGGGAGTCAAAGGTGATTCCAAGACTTTTTGCCTTAAAAACTGGAAAGATGGAGTTGCCACCTCATTATGTAGAGAAAACTTTGGGTGGGAAAGTTTTGGAGGGTAAATAAGTAATAATATCATGCGCCATTCTGAACCAGCTAGTTACAATTTCGCTCAGAAGAAAGGCAAAACCAATATTTTATGGTTATTGCTATGTCGACTTCCCTGGTGGCTCAGACAGTAAAGCATCTGTATACCATGCAGGAGACCCAGGTTCGATCCCTGGGTTGGGAAGATCCCCTGGAGAAGGAAATGGCAATCCACTCCAGGACTATTGCCTGGAAAATCCCATGGACAGAAGAGCCTGGTAGCTACAGTTAAAGAGCTGGACATGACTGAGTGACTTCATTTCACTTATGATATAATAGATAAATTTAAAGGCCCTTTCATTTTTTGCTTTAGTTTTCTTTGTCTCTATTTATCTCTCTCTCTATCTAAATTTGGATTCATTCCAATTTTTATTTTAACCTCTGTGGGAATTTTCCCCATTCAGGTTTATTTCTGGTTTTCATCTTCAGGATACCCTGGTCGCCCTATCACCACTTCCACGGCCTTTCAGTGAGAATCTTTCTCAAATGTAATCCACACAACTAGCTTTTGTCTCTGTCAGCTGAAGTTAAATATGCTGTAAAAATAAGCAACCCCAAAATCTCAGTGACTTAAATCAATAACATATATTTCTCACTCAAGTGACATATTTATGATGTTTTGATTGATCTTTGCTCCATGGCCTCTTTGCTCCAGAATCTTGACTGATGGAACAGACTCTGTCTGAAACATTGATGATCTTATAGAAGAAGAAAGACACGTGGGGAGACACATAGGGAGCGATGTTTCTGATCAGAAGGGGCACACATGATGACTTTTCATATTTCATTGACTTAAGCAGCTCATGTGAATGGGCTTGACATAAATGAAAAGAAATGTAATCAATTTGTTTCATTTGGTGATAGAGGACTGGATGTTTAAATGCCATTTTTCCAACCTTGGATATCCCCTGACTTAATCTTCTACAAGTGTCTCTGTAGCTAGTTACATGGCAGTCCTTTAGAACATGGATGTTTCAGCTTTAGCATCATTCCTTCCAAAGAAATGCCAGGGCTGATCTCCTTCAGAATGGACTGGTTGGATCTCCTTGCAGTCCAAGGGACTCTCAAGAGTCTTCTCCAACACCACAAGCAAGTACTATTTAAAAAGTATGTTGAATCAAGTCTCAAATATTCCTTTTCTTCCTTTTTCTTATGAATAGAAAAATGTGATATATCAATATATGTCACATTTGCCATTGGAAAGCATTCTAGACATCTGATTGGTGGCATAGTATAGTTCCTCTTTGTTTTTTACTTGATACTAATATTACATTAGTCTGCATTCCATTCATTCACCCCCCCAAAAATTTATTGCTATCCAATTATGTCCCAGGGCTTTGTGCAAGGGATAAAACAATATTTGGTTTTTATGAATAAACTTGAAGTCTAGTGGCGAGATATTTATTAAGCAAATAATTTTATAGATAACCGACTATTATTATAAAGAAGATGCTCAGCCTACTAGTTGGAAACTTTGATGATATACAGACTGCTTATGGGTGACTGTAAGCTATAAACTTACAAAGTAAAATGAAGCATGTAAAAGAAATTAAGTTTCTTATGAATACTCTGTAATACACAGAATTTGGAGACATTCTCCGGAGAATTTCTCTATATAAAGAGATGGCTTTCCAGGTGGCGCTAGTGGTAAAGTACCTGCTTGCCAATGCAGGAGACAAAAGAGGTGGGGTTCAGTACCCTGGAAGATTCCATGGAGGAGGGCATAGCAACCCACTCCTGTATTCTTGTCTGGAGAATCCCACGGACAAAGGAGCCTGGTGGGCTGCAGTTTGAGGGGTCGCAAAGAGTTGGACAGGACTGAAGTGACTTAGCACTTAGCACAAAGAGATATATCATAAAGCTGACACCTCAAAGGCAGTTCTGGTAGTGTGTTAAATGCAAAAATTATGCACTTAATTAGTACCAAAGCAAATGGCAATGTTGGTACAACATTTAAAGCAAAAAGATAAAAATGGTCTTTCTGCTGTCTAACATGTATGAGTTAAAAAATAGCTAGTGGGAAGCTGCTATATAACACAGGGAGCCTAGCCTGGTGCTCTATGATGACTAGAAAGTGAAGTCACTCAGTAGACTCTTTGCAACCCCTTGAACTATACAGTCCATGGAATTCGCCAGGCCAGTACTAGAGTGATAGCTCAGGGATCTTCCCAACCCAGGGATCAAACCCAGGTCTCCCACATGGCAGGAAGATTTTTTTTTTTTTTTTTCACCAGCTGAGCCACAAGGAAAGCCCAAGAATATTGGAATGGGTACAGTCCATGGGGTCGCTAGGAGTCAGACACAACTGAGCGACTTCACTTTCACTTTTCACTTTCATGCATTGGAGAATGAAATGGCAACCCACTCCAGTGTTCTTGCCTGGAGAATCCCAGGGATGGGGGAGCCTGGTGGGCTGCTGTCTGTGCGGTCTCACAGAGTCGGACACTACTGAAGCAACTTAGCAGCAGCAGCAGCAGCAGCAGCAGCCTGTCCCTTCTACAGAGGATCTTCCCAACCCAGAAATCCGATCAGGGTATGCTGCATTGCAGGCAGATTCTTTATCAACTGAGCTATCAGGGAGGCCCCGTAATGACCTAGAAGGGTGGGATTGCTGCTGTGGGGAAGCTCAAGAGGGAAGGGATATACTTATACATGTGGTTATGACTGATTTGAGCTGTTGTATGTCAAAAATCCAACGCAATATTGTAAAGCAGTTGTCCTCCAGTTAAAAAAAAATAAAAATAGAAATTTGGAGATTTTTTGTTAGCTTTGTCATCAGGCCCTTTATTCAAATTATTCAAAGGTTTACAGAGTTAGGAAGGTTTCCTGAGGAACTGAGTATTGTAGGAGACATTTTCATTTCTAAGGAAGTTGTTAATTAACTTGGTTCCCTTAAACAAATAACAGCCTTTCTGAGTGTCAGTTTTCTCAAGCCTAAAATGAGCGATTGAACTAAGCTTCCTTCTAGCTATGCTTGCTAAATGCTTCAAAGGACTGAAGCAGATTGAAAGATAGTACATATTATAATCCACAGGTACCTGGACTCCATTCTTAAGCTAATCATGCAATTCTGCCATTTAATTTTTTTATATTTTTAATATTTTTTAATATTTTAAATATTTTTTCCTATGTTTTTACTCTCACTATAAGTCATCTGACATCATTAAACAATTAGGCACCTATACTGTATGAACTGTAGCCTACCAGGATCCTCTGTTCATGGAATTCTCCAGGCAAGAATACTGGAGTGGATAGCCTTTTCCTTCTTCAGAGGATCTTCCCAACCCAGGGATCAAACCCAGGTCTCCTGCACTGCAGGAAGATTCTTTACAGTTGGAGCGAACAGGGAAGCCCCATACAAAGCAAACCACTGACTTAATAATAATACTAATATTTAGATAAAAGTTTATTATTTTTAAAATGTACAAAGAGTCAATACAAGGTGATACTGATATGTAAAGTGGTAAGGGCATTGTTTGGTATATGTGTATGAATAAGTTTATGTGATATAGATATATATATATTTCACTTTTCTACATGTTAAATGTGTTTCTCATGACTCTATACTTTTCTGCTGTAAGAGATTTCTGAGAAACTCTGTGATGGATAAAAACAAATAAGTTTATTTTTTGCTAAGAATACCAGGTCCTCTCTTTCTCAAAAAAATAATTTAACACTTTGTAATTTGTATATGGTCACTTTCACACATCGCTAAGCCCCAGGATATTTTGAGTCCATCTGTTGAATACTCAGACGTCTCCATCAATCACATAGCAGATGCTGTGCAATCAGAACCTTTGGCTCTCTTCCCTGATTTTTGGATGGAAGAGAGAGCCAGTTAGGGGTTTTGGAGACAGCACTTCAATTTCTAGTGGATGCCCTTGCCCATGTAGGGCAGCGACCTGATGCTCTAGTGATATCTACTCAGCCAGGTTTTTTCCATGCACTTTGGGGCCAGAAGGCTGTGGCCTAGATGGGTCTTTAGCCACTACTCCCAGACCACTCTTTGCATGCCAGATCTTTAGGAATGCTTGTCAGTTAAGGAAGCTTCCCAACAGATCTCGTCTGTTGTTTAGTTGCTATGTTGTGTCTTTTTTCAACTCCATCAACTGCATCACCCCAGGCTTCCCTGTCCTTCACTATCTCCTGGAGTTTGCTCAACCTCATGTCCATTGAGTCATGATGCCATCCAACCATTTCATCTTCTCTCGCCCCTTTCTCCTCATGCCCTCAATTTTCCCCAGCATCAGGGTCTTTTCCAATGAGTCAGCACTTTGCATAAAGTGCCAAAGTATTGGAGCATCAGCTTCAGCATCGGTCCTTCTGATGAATATTCAGGGTTGATTTCCTTTAGGATTGACTGGTTTGATCTCCTTGCTGTCCAAGGGACTCTCTAGAGTCTTCTCCAGCACCACATTTCCAAAGCATCAATTCTCATCTGACTTGAAGCTAAGATTTTAGATTCACCCTCACTTAGAATTCTAACAAATCCTCCAAAGAACCTGAGTTCTTCCACAGGGATTTGGAAGAGCTCCTGAGTATCTGAATTCTGTCAAGAGGCCAAACAAGTTTCCATAGTTCTGCCCATATTCAGTTACTTAAGAAGGTGTTTTTTTTTTTTTTTTCTTTTTTGGCTGATAGTTCTGAAGTAGAGGCATGTCTCTATGAATTTTTGAATGTAATTCTCACACGTCTGCCATGAAGTAGGTGTTTTTAGTATTCATATTTTTCACAGAAACTGAGTTTTATAGAAATGAACTCATGTGCTCATGCTCAAGAATGCAAGTAGCATAGTCAGGAACTTAAACCCAGAGCTGTCTAACTTTAAAAGTTCCCAGTGTAAGTCCTGGGGCTTCCCTGCTGGCTCAGTGGCAAAGAATCCACCTGCTAGTGTAAGATATGTAGTTTCAATCCCTGGTCTGGGAAAACCCCTTGGAGTAGGAAATAGCAACCTCCTCCAGTATCCTTGCCTAGGAAACCCCATAGACAGAGGAGCCTGGTGGGCTATAGTTCATGGGGCTACAAAGAATTGGATACAGCTGAGTGCCTAACATTTTCTCTGATACTTTTGCCAGTACTTTCAGCAAAGTGAGTCTTGTCTTCCTGTGTGTTCCAGGGATTATGATGATTATTCTCATGTCAGTCTACCAGACTAGATTGACTGAGAATAGAATATAGATTATCCCTCTACCTGACATATCATACATGCCCACTATGGAAGTGAATGGACTCCTGGAGCAATTGTTTTGAGATTTTTCACAGTATTTTTNGCCAGTACTTTCAGCAAAGTGAGTCTTGTCTTCCTGTGTGTTCCAGGGATTATGATGATTATTCTCATGTCAGTCTACCAGACTAGATTGACTGAGAATAGAATATAGATTATCCCTCTACCTGACATATCATACATGCCCACTATGGAAGTGAATGGACTCCTGGAGCAATTGTTTTGAGATTTTTCACAGTATTTTTGACAATGTATCACTGAATAACACATTTTTAGAATCTCAAGGGTGTCTTTGTTGATTGCAAAATTTTAATTTAATTGGCTTCAGCAGTTCTCAGTGGTGGCATGTGGGATCTCCAAGCTTTGTTGTGGCATGCAGGAACTTTCAGTTGCAGAGTGTGGGACCCATGGGATAGCTTCATTTCAGCATGGGGGAATCTTTAGTTGTAGCATGCAAACTCTTAGCTATGGCATGTAGGATCTAGTTCTCTAACTGGGCCCCCTGAACTGGGAGCACAGAGTGTTAGCCACTGGGCTGCCAGGGAAGTTCCATAGAATCTCAAGTTTTAATTGTTCTAAATTTTGTGGGGAGTAAGAAGATAAATGCGAAGACTTTTAAATCTCTAATAGATCTAGATATTTCTAATTGAAATAGGCCCACAAATAATTCTCTGCCATGGAATCAACTTCATGTAAATTATTAGAAGAGGACTCTCCCACTGTGGGTCTAGAACCTGCACAAACAGCATGATATATATACCATATAACATGAAATAAGTTTACTGTACCCATTGTTATCTAGCAGGATATTTTCTGAGGCTAGAGGGTGAGATAGAAATGGTAGAAAATTTTTCTGACCAAGAATATCTTTCTTCTTGGATATTAGAACTATCAGAGAGCAGTGTCCCATAGGGACACACCCTCTGAAGAAATGTTTTAAGAGGTGATTTATCTCTAACGATATCTCCACATCCTTTCTTAATGTTCATCCTTGAGAAATGAGTTCAAATGTAANATTTTTCTGACCAAGAATATCTTTCTTCTTGGATATTAGAACTATCAGAGAGCAGTGTCCCATAGGGACACACCCTCTGAAGAAATGTTTTAAGAGGTGATTTATCTCTAACGATATCTCCACATCCTTTCTTAATGTTCATCCTTGAGAAATGAGTTCAAATGTAACAGCCATAGCAAGGGCAAAATATACCACTCCATCTTGAGGTAAGAGAATTATTTGACTAGATCCTTACCTTGCATGCTCAGTTACTCAGTCTTGTCTGACTCTTTGCAACCCCATGAACTATAGTCCACCAGGCTCCTCTGTCCATGGAATTCTCCAGGGAAGAATCCTGGAGTGGGCAGCCATTTCCTTCTCCAGAGGATCTTCCTGACCCAGGGATCAAACCCATGTCTCTTGTGTCTCCTGCACTGGCAAGTGGATTCTTTATCACTTTTACCACCGCACCACCTGGAAAGCCTCAGTTCCTTGTCTTATTTGGACTTTATATCTAGAGGCAGCACATGAGTACTTTGATCCCTTAGATAATCCATGTCTTGAAGCTGAAGTAATAAGTTAACTTAGTGAAACTGGTATTTCTGACTTTATTAGCAAACAACATGAAGGCATTTTATAATGGTTGGTCATTAATATTAAGAACAATGAGTGATAGTCTAATTCTGAACTTCAGTTTTCAACATAATATAAATAAGAGGATATTAATTATTGTGCCTAAGTGATCAATACAAAGTGCCAAACAGGGCAATTCATTTTCTAAAACTCTTTTGGGAAACTGAATTACCTGCTTTTTCTCTCTCCATTGACAATCTCTTTTGTATGGCTTTGCCTTAAGGCAATGATGAAAAATATGCTTGCTTTTACAATTTGGTTCATGTAAAGTGCATATTAGAGGAGTTTTAAAATAACAGTTGTGGGACTTCCCTAGTGGTCCAGTGGTTACGACTCTGCATTCCCAATTCCAGGGGGCTGGGTTCAAACCCTAAAGTTCATTCATGTTTTTCTATAAGATGTGATGGAAAAACCCAAATGGACTTCTTGGGCAACCCATTAGATCTTGCATGCTGCAACTAAGACCTAGTGTAGCCATAAAAAAGAAACCTATTGATTTTCTGTCTCATGGTTAAGACTCTATTCATCTTCCCTTTAAAAGTTGGGACTCTCTGCAACCCCATGGACTGTACCCCGCCAGGCTCCTCAGTCCATGGGGATTCTCCAGACAAGAATACTGGAGTGGGTTGCCCTGTCCTCCTCCAGGGGATCTTCCTGACCCAGGGATCAAACTCGTATCTCCTGTGTCTCCTGTACTGCAGGAGATTCTTTACCTGCTGAGCCACTGGGAAGCCCAATAACATGTATTAATTGATAATAATTTAAGAGACCAAATATTGGTTTTCTAGGCTAGAATTGATGGAGAATTAGGGAGGTTATTTTTTATTCTTGATATAGAAAAACTAAGCTAAAAATACTCAAGTGTACAAATAAGCATCTTATCATCTTGAATTGTGGAGAAGGAAATGGCAACCCACTCCAGTATTCTTGCCTGGAAAATCCCAGGGATGGAGGAGCCTGGTTGGGGAGCCGTTTATGGGGTCGCACAGAGTTGGACACGACTGAATCAACTTAGCAGCAGCAGCAGCATCTTGAACTGGAGATTCAAACATGTCATTGAAAATGAAATACTCTGTGAGTAATAGAAATTCTAGCATAGTACATTAAAGAAGCAAAGGTTCGGTCTCTCACATAGAAATAAGCAGTCCAGGGCAAGTCCATTATCATAAGATATAGTTCTTGACATCCATCCTCACCTCATGGTCTCTGGATATCCGGCCATCTTTTCAAGATTTAATTCTGAAATAAAGCAGGAAGGTACTAAGAAAAGAAACCTCCCTTTCCTGTGAGAGACATTTTAGAAAGTCTTCTCATGTGCCATTTACCAGGAGTTGGTCTCATGGGCCACATGGCTTGTGGCTGGGCCTACTACAGAGAGAAAAGTGTGGAAATGGATTAGGAATCTTCATCACAGCTATAGTAATTAAAACTATGGACCTGGCATAGTGAAGGAAACAATAGTAACTACAGATATTTCTAAGAGCTTATTGTGTGTCAGGCATTAAACTCAGTGCTTTATATACTTTTTTAAAATTTAATATTTAAAATAACTATTTGCAAATGAGGAAAACAAGGGAGGTGTTAAGTAACTCAGCCAGGAGATACAAGAGTGGCAATACCAGATCTGAACACAGATTACTCCACAATGTATTACTTTGCTAAAGTAACAGTGAATTAATAGAGCAGAATAGAGAGCATATATAATAATTTAACATAAAGTCAAGTTGTCATTGATTCATTAGGCAAAAATGATTATAGAATTTATGATACTAGGATAATTGGTTTTTATTTAGGAAAAATTCAACCAATATTCTCAACTCACAGCATACAACAAGATTAAAATTATATGCATTTTTAAAAACCTTAAACTACAAAATACTTGAATAAAATATATAAGTATTATTAATAATGTTTCTACTCTAATACTGACTTAGCAAGGAACTCCAGACCAGATATATGAGGAAAGAAATGCAAATGAAAATTTGATTTGACTTTAAAACTGTTCAAAAATTAAAAAAAAAAAGCTGAACTAGCAAAGATAATTTAAAACGAAGTTTCTAAGATGAAATTTAATTTTTCATACATCAAAACTTCATTCCAATCTGAATATACAAAAATATTGGCAAAAATCATGAACAGTAAACAGGAAACAGAAACCCAGGAACACATTAACCATGAAAAAATAAATAGTATTTTTTAACCTATCAAAAATTAACAAAATTAAAAAGCTAATTGCATTTATGTTACAGCATTCCCATGTGTCCATAGGACTGTTCTAAAAAAGCAACTGAGCAGTATCCCTCAAGCTTTCTTGAAGAAACCACACTGTAACTTAAAACCTTGACCAATTAATCCCTCTTTAGGAATCTATTCTAAGGATTTTGTGAAAGAGATAGTTAAAGATTTATTTCTAGCTGTGTTTATGGGAGCATTATTTGTAGACACACAGAAAAACTGTATACTATGTAATAACAACACAAACAGTATAACATGTTATACAAACAGTATAACAGCATAACTCTGAAGACTGCGGTCTACAGAGCCACAAACTGAGTTCCTTGCTTACTAGCTTTGAGACCCTGAGAAAATTGTCTAACCTTTCTATGTCTCTGTTCTTTATCTGTAAATGGGTATAATGATAGTAATGATGACATCTACTTCATGGAGCTGTCTGAGAGGGAAATATTAATATATGTAACAATACTTAGAAATTTGTACAAAGAAAAGGCTATTGTTTCAGTTATTATAATTATCATTATTATTTTATGACTATTTTTATGGTGTATATATCAGATAGACTTCTATTTAGCAAAGCAAAGGAAAACTGTTCTCAAAATGAATGACATGGAATAGCTCTTAATGAAACATTAAGAAATATACAAATTATAGAATTACTGTTTTCCTTTTTTTTATAGCAAAGAAGTGATATTTATAGATTAAAGACTAGAAGGAAATTTGAAAAAATGTGAATAGTAGTCTGTGAGATTATAGCTAACGGAATTCACCATATCAGCAGATTAAATAAGACAAAACTTAGAGTCATCACATTATATACAAAATACATTTTGGTAAAATCAACATTCATTCATAATAATAACTCTCAGCAAACTGGAAGTGAAAATGAAATTCTTATGTTTCATCTATGGTATCAATCAAAACATTTACCATTAGCATCATAACTTATAGTTGAAAAACTGAATTTTTCCTCCAAAGATAGGAAACAAGGCAAAAATGTCTACTCCTACTCCACATTCTCCTAGAGGTCTTAGACAGTACAATAATACATGGAAATTTTGTCAAAGGCAAACAGATTAGAAATGAAGAAATGAAACTGTATTGATTTACAGATGATGTGACTGTATGTAGTGAATTTCAAAAAATTTATATAGAAACGCTATTAGATCAAGTGAATTTAATAGAGTTGCAGAATACAAATTTAACATATATAACAAGAAATTGTATTTCTATATGCTTCCTATATATAATTACAAACTGTAGGTTTTTTTAAAGTTTCATTTAAACTAGAATCCTTAAAAGGGAAATACTTAAGGATAAATCTAATAAAGTATGTGAAAGCTTTGTATAGTTTTATGATGAAAACTATAAAACCTTGAGAGAAGTCAAATAAGATTTAAATAAATGGTAAAAATATACTAGATTTATTAATTGGAATACTGAATATCATTAGATGTCAATTTTATCCCAAACTGATCTATGGAATCAAACAAAATACCAGCAGGATTTTTTTCGGAATCAATGAGCCAGCTGTCTCTTATACACATCTAGATGTGTATAAGAGACAGCAGTTCCTTGTCTTATTTGGACTTTATATCTAGAGGCAACACATGAGTACTTTGATCCCTTAGATAATCCATGTCTTGAAGCTGAAGTAATAAGTTAACTTAGTGAAACTGGTATTTCTGACTTTATTAGCAAACAACATGAAGGCATTTTATAANGCCAAAACAAAAGAACAAATTTAGAGGCCTCACACGACTTGATTTTAGTAGTGTAAAGCTAGAGTAATCAAGGCAGCATAATATTAGCAAAGGAAGGACACAGAACAGAGAACAGATAAATATATATGATCAAATGATTTTCAACAAAGGTGCTAAAGCAATTCAGTGAACAAATGATCTTATTTTCAACAAAAGTTGCTGGAATGACTGGCCATTATAAGCAAAAACATAATTCCTAACCCATACTTCACACAATTTATAAAAATTAACTCAAAATTGATCATAGATCTAAGTCTAAACCTATAAAACTTATATCAGAAGTCATATAAGACACTTTTTGATTATCCTTTAGGCAAAGGGTTTTTTTTGTTTTTTAGACAAAAAGCAGGAACTATAAAAGAAAGCACTGATAAATTGATTAGATTTGAAACTGAAATGTTTTAACTCTTTACAAATCATTAAGGAAAAGAAAGAGACAAGCGACATAGTTAAAGAAAATATTTGCACATATTCTTTATTCAGAATATAGAAACAATGCATGAATAATAATAACAAATAAAAAGTGAGAGGCGAGTTGAAAAGACATTTTATTATAAAACAGATGTGGATGTCAAATAAGAACAAGAAAAGCTGTTTAACATCCAGACATTAGAGAACTCCGAATTAAAACCAAAGATAATGGTACTTCCATATTAAAATGCCTGTATTTAAATAAAATGACAATACAAAATGCTGGCAGGGGTGTGCAGCGGTGTGCAGCAACAGAAATGCTCATATATTGCTGGTCAGTTCAGTTCAGTTCAGTTC
>SJYX01001918.1:0-55438 GCA_006410675.1 Oreotragus oreotragus
AGATATATTGCTGAGGCTTAGTGTATTTATATCTGGTAAGTGTGGATATTTATTTTAATTTGACAATGCTAAATATATTTACATGTATTTTCCCAATATAGGGCATTACATTTGATGAATTCAGGTCATTTTTCCAGTTTTTGAACAACCTAGAAGACTTTGCAATAGCTTTGAATATGTATAATTTTGCAAGTCGTTCTATAGGACAAGGTAAGTAATAAACTTCCAAAAATTAAAAGCAAACCATAATTCTTTAGCAACCTTTGACAACAAATTAACTGGGTATGTCTGTCATATTCATCATCCATTTGCCTGAAAGTCTGGTGTATACTTCAATGGGAAATTCGTTTTCCCTAAGCACAGTTTAGGGAAATATTCTAAATTTTGGTATTAAACTTATTGCCTTTCATCACATATTATGGGGAAAAACTAATGATGTTTGTAAAGGTTCAAAGAGGAAAAAACCTCATGGCTGCTCAGTAACAGAAGGGTATGTGTCTCCCTATACAAGGGCCAGCCAGCCATGCCACACACATCATCACAGGTTGACATTCATATTATTTGTTTGTATTACTGACTTGACCTGTACTCTCTGCTGGCTCAGAAACCTGAATTTTGTCAGTAAAGCCACCTCTTAGAGATGGACTTAAATTAACCGAGTTTTAAGAATGTTATATGAAAATGACAGTTTTACTTAATTTACCAAAAACTACAGCTGCCCTAGAATTTGCTTTGTCCTCAGGGCCAGCTCCTTCCTTCCCTGTGGGGAGGCTTTACAAGTCAAGTCCTTCCCAGGATTCTGTGACCATTTTCCCTTCCCTTGTGGTCATATCATTTTTTTAATATTCTTGCCATATAAGGACGTTTTGGTTATTCCTTTACAGTGATTTTACCTATGCTATATCTAGTAAGTGCTAATCTCCCAGTTTAATTTCAGAGGACAGTCTCATTATTTTATTACCAAGTTCCAGGGAGAAGGCACACTGGAGTCCCTACATGACAATTCTCTCAAAAACACAGTGAATCCCTTCCATAGCTTTATTCACTTTTTCACTGAGTAAAAGAAACCTGAAAATTTTTTATATTTCACCTTTTGACTGATCTCGATGTTGTTAATGCATTTTAGTGTTTTAAAACCAAAACCTGGAACTTCCCTGGCAGTCCAGTGGTTAATCTCCATGCTTTCACTGCAGGGGACATAGGTTCGATCCCTGATTGGGGAACATCTCACATGCAGTGCGGCCAAAAAACCTTTTTTTCAAAAATTAAAACCAAAACCTTTGGGAGCCCTGCCTTAACACACCAGTGTTTTATTGCCATGATAAATCTGGATGAGTAGCCCGCCAGGCTCCTCTGTCCATGGAATTCTCCAGGCAAGAATACTGAAGTGGACAGCCATTCCCTTCTCCAGGAGGTCTTCCCAACCCAGGGGTTGAACCCGGGTCTTTTGCATTGCAGGCAGATTCTTTACCATCTGAGCCACCAGAGAAGCCCCATAAATCTACTAATCAACCTTAAAAAGGAAAGAGAGTCAACCTTTAAAAGAGAAAAAGAGTCAGTACCTGCTTACCTGGTTCAGAATGGAAGACTGCGCTTTTACTTTGTGGAACTAGGAAATGAAAAACATCATTCTTGGCAGGTGCTAGGAATAGATCTCCCTTTTTTCTTTTTCTGTTTTTGTTTCAACTTCTAGCACCTTAATTCAGGTCCAGTTCAGTTCAGTCGTTCAGTTGTGTCTGATTCTTTGCTACCCCATGAATTGCAGCACTCCAGGCCTCCCTGTCCAACTCCTGGAGTTCACCCAAACGCATGTCCATCGAGTCGGTGATGCCATCCAACCCTCTCATCCTCTGTCTTCCCCTTATCCTCCTGCCCCCAATCCCTCCCACATCACAGTCTTTTCCAATGAGTCAGCTCTTCCCGTGAGGTGGCCAAAGTACTGGAGTTTCAGCTTTAGCATCAGTCCTTCCAAAGAAATCCCAGGACTGATCTCCTTTAGAATGGACTGGTTGGATCTCCTTGCAGTCCAAGGGACTCTCAAGAGTCTTCTCCAACACCACAGTTCAAAAGCATCAATTCTTCGGCACTCAGCTTTCTTCATAGTCCATCCATGACTTTCACATCCATCCATGACCACAGGAAAAACCATAGCCTTGACTAGACGGACCTTTGTTGGCAAAGTAATGTCTCTGCTTTTGAATATGCTACCTAGGTTGGTCATAACTTTCCTTCCAAGGAGTAAGCGTCTTTTAATTTCATGGCTGCAGTCACCATCTGCAGTGATTTTGGAGCCCAAAAACATAAAATCTGACACCGTTTCCATTGTTTCCCCATCTATTTCCCATGAAGTGATGGGACCAGATGCCATGATCTTCGTTTTCTAAATGTTGAGCTTTAAACCAACTTTTTCACTGTCCTCTTTCACTTTCATCAAGAGGCTTTTTAGTTCCTCTTCACTTTCTGCCAATTACCACTTAAAAAGAACTACTGCTGTAGCCAGATCAGATGTACTCCCGCCATTATCTACTCTCCTCTTCCATGTTTCCTGGACAACGCACAGAATAACCTTCCTATAAAACAGATTTGTCAACTCTTGACACACCGACAACTCTTCAGTTCCCCAGTTGCCTGTTGAAGAACACACAGGTTCTTCAAAGTCAGAGCCTCAAAGTCAGAGTGTCCCAGCCTCTATGTGCCCAGGCTGTGCGTGCTCTGAACATGCGTTGTGCTCCTGTTCATCCCCACAGCCCCACCCCCGCCTTTGTTCTTCCATGTCATCATCTGCCATTTCTTCTCATCTCTGCAAGCTGAAGTCCTCTATTCAGGGCTCAGCTCATGTACAAACTGGCAGGCTTCCCTGATGGCTCTGTTCTCTATCCTTCCCTGGGTCCACACTACAGGACACCCACCATACATTTCCAAATTCCTATGGTGCTCTGTTGCTGCTTTCTGCATGATCCTGTGCAGTGATTATTTCTCATCTCCCACCTGAACTGCAAGTTCCTTGAGAACTTATTCACTTTAATAACCTCTAAAGTATCTGTGGTTGATACCAGGCCTTTTAACCAAAACCACAAAAATTTTTTGTTCCCTAAAAGATAAGATGATTAATGAAAAGTTACATTAACATAAGATCATGACCCACATTTATGGGGGGGGGGGAAACTTCCATTATAACTTTGCTGATAACTAACACATATTATAAAAATAATATTAATGGTTTACCCCTTTTCTGTGTCATTTATCTAGATGAATTTAAGCGTGCTGTCTATGTAGCCACTGGCCTCAAACTTTCACCACATTTAGTGAACACAGTCTTCAAGATTTTTGATGTTGACAAAGATGATCAATTAAGCTATAAAGAATTTATTGGAATTATGAAAGACAGACTCCATAGAGGATTCCGGGTAAACCTATACATTTCAAGCCTATTGCTCTCCTTTTAAAAACTGGGGGAAAAAAAATCCATCTAAGTTTCAGAAATAGTTTATATGAATATTTAAGTATATAAACATGAAATGTTATATATTTGAAAAGTAAAACATAAAGTCCTACCTACTTTCAAAAATAATTTGAGGTGATAAAAGGTCATACTTTTAAAAATATAAAATCAGTTTGAATTTCAAAAACTTGTTTTTATACTCAAGTAGTTTAATGTATTTATCCCAGTTTGGGGTGGCGGGGGAAATGTTGCCAAACATTTTTATTACTTCAGTCTGAACACTGGCTGTTCAAGACTTGTTAGTATACAAAGAAATATCACCATTTCTCATTTTATATGATGCAGATTTCCACTAGGCAACATGAGGTTCTTAAGTCACTACATATTCAGTACTTTTTATATGGAAAATCAGGTAAAAAGTGGTTTTTTGTTTGTTGAACTGTTCGTTCCTGTTCCCATCTCACACTGAAATAATTTTAAGAAATTCAATGATTTTTATCTCAAAAATATATTTTAAAGAGTGAAATGGTGCATAAATCAGTGCATGTTTACATATTTAATTCATTTTGATATGCCACAAACAGAAAAAGAAAAAAAAAACTGTTTTCTATTCAGCTAGAATATTCAGTCTTCCTTCTTTGGTAAGAATACCTCTGAGTATTATACATTTAAAAAGAGAAAAAAATATATGTACAAAAAATCAAGACTCATCATAGACAATGCTTTAATCCAAACTGCCTTGATAAAGATACTGTGTATTTAACTGCCACCTAGTGGTTAGTTGTTAACATTCGCATTGGTGGCACAAGTCAAGTGAAAATCATTTTTTTCCTCAAATATTTTAGAGTAGCAAGATCAAATTAACACATAAATTATGTATATGCTATAAACCCCTGACACTGTCTTCCTCTCTCAGGTGTTTCGCATTTTCATTTTTGCTTTATTTATTGCATATCTATGACCTCATATTTTATTTATACTTTACTTTTAATCTTCTGTTCCACAGGGTTATAAAACAGTTCAGAAGTATCCCACTTTCAAATCCTGTCTGAAGAAGGAACTTCATAGTAGATAAGTATGTTAGCACCACTATTTGTCAAAATTTGCTCAGTAACAATAAAAGAAAGGGGTCATTTATTTTTCTATTATAACATTTAGGTAATAGCTAAAAGAAATGGAATTATAATTTATTTTTAAATCTTAGGTCACTAACTCAATTTCAGAGTCAGTCTTTTAAGGATTTCATTTTGGACTGTAATTCAAGAATAGTTGTTATAACAAAGTATTAGTTTGCCACTATTAAGTTGTGAACTCAAAATGAACTGGAATACTCCAGCTGAAATTCTCATGGAATGTCTTGACTGAAAAGTTTTCCATTTAACCTTCAGTTTTGTATCTGAATGAATGAATCCAGATTGCATTTGTATAATCAAGGATCATCAGCCTCTAAGGGATATCTTTTACTGTTTTTTAGAATCATGAGTCCAAACATCTGCTACAATAATAACAACTAATTTTTTTTTTTAGTTATTTTGGGTGCCTGGCACTATACTAGGTGTTCTTCTACATGCAATATCTCATTTAATCCTTACAGATAGAAATCCCATTTAACAGCAGAGAAAAGAGAGACTTGGTGAGTCAGTTACCCAAGATAACTTGCTGCTCAGCTGCAAAACAGGATTTGAACCTCATTCTATGTGATGACAAAACCATCTTAGCTATTATTTACTGCACTATCACCAGAGAATGAAATAGTTGAGGAAGATACAGGAGATTTGTTCAGTTTGTATCAACCCAAAGAAATACCTTAAACTTGTTGATGATCTCCAAAATGAGATATTTGTTTTTCCTTTTTTCTTTCAGTTTTTTTCTTTTTTCTTTAAAAAGTCAACTATAAAATTTTGGTCAGTCGTGAGTGCTGATTAGTTCTCGGAAATGAAAGTTTTGCTCATTTACATGCTTGCAAATATCTGTTTTTTCCTGTTTTTCTCAAGCTTAAAGCATTTATATTTGTCTATAGCATCATTACCAACGAGGTCCATATGATAGGATATCAGTGTATGTTACTTAAAAGACCAAAAGCTATTTAGAAATAACTATGAGAAACATAAACAATCATAATAAACATGATTAAATACATTACTTAAATAGGACTAAGATCTTAACATGCCACTATTGATGTCTCCCTACAGTAGTTGATATTTTGCAAAGCTTTGAAGCCTAATGTTTTATGGAACTCAATTAGGGGATTGCTGGTCTAAAATGTTTAGTGATAAGTAGGCTTATTTACTTCGGAGAAGGCAATGGCACCCCACTCCAGTACTCTTGCCTGGAAAATCCCATGGACGGAGGATCCTGGTGGGCTACAGTCCAAGGGGTCGCTAAGTGTCTGACTGAGCGACTGAGCGACTTCACTTTCACTTTTCACTTTCATGCATTGGAGAAGGAAAAGGCAACCCACTCCAGTATTCTTGCTTGGAGAATTCCAGGCACGGCAGAGCCTGGTGGGCTGCCGTCTATGGGGTCGCACAGAATCGGACACGACTAAAGCGACTTAGCAGCAGCAGCACCAGGCTTGTTTACTTAGCTAAGGGGGTAACTGTCATGATTGAGCTAACAGAAGTCAGGTCTTCCTAATCTCTGGGAACTTTATATTGCCCTTATTATAAAAAGTTAAACATTTTTTTTAAAAAGCAGTAGGATTATACTGGGGCTTCCCTGGTGGCTCAGAGGTTAAAGTGTCCGCCTCCAATGCTGGAGCCCTGGGTTCGATCCCTGGGTCAGGAAGATCCCCTGGAGTAGGAAATGGTAACCCACTCCAGTATTCTTGCCTGGAGAATCCCATGGACAGAGGAGCCTGGTAGTCCACGGGGGTCGCAAAGAGTCGGACACGACTGAGCGACTTTACTCACTCACTCAAGATTATACTATTTACATGTTCTATAGATAGTGTATCTAACCAACTTAAAATAGTGTCACATTAACATCATTGATTCTATGTAGTAGAATATAGAACCATAGCTAAAAATGACTACATAGATTCTAGAACTTTGTAAGATTGAGATTTAGATAAGTTTTCATTCAACTTTTAAGTTAAAGGAAATTGTTTGTAAGTCTGATTCTTATATTATCTGTTGGGTGTTTTCATTATGCTCCTTACTTTTTCTTGTCATTATTATAGTAACTGATCAATGCCATCATGTCTGAATTTCATCCTAAATAAATGTTACTTTTATGTTATTACATATTTTTTTTAATTAGGTACTGCTAAAGCATAGTTTAAAGAATTATTATCTACTTGAAAATGCAAGAAGCAAACATTTCAGAGGGCGGAAGCAAGACTGAAATCAGAACTCGTAGAAATGAAGGAAAAGGTGAAATGCTAATTATAATTTTTTCTTGAACTGAATTCTTGAACATAAGACAGATAAGATACATCTTCTTACTAATTACAGATGTTGCGTGTTATGTTGAGCTTTTGTGTTGATTTACTGAAATCTGCACTTTTTCATTCCCTTCAGAAGTGTATAGATTCTTCCAGTGACTATATAAGAATGTATTTTAAATGTTTTTTTAATTTATTAGAAATTTGTCTCATTTTTGAATAATGTATGACTCCTGGAATCTAGATAACTTAAAAATGAACAGCAACATATTCCCTTTGGTTTTGGACTGTGAACTTATTTTCAGAAAGTGAATATTCCTTGAGATTTATCTTGGGGCCCTTAGAATCGTTAATAGATCTCTGTTACTTACCAGGTTTTTAATTACACTGAAATAATTTTGAAACACAAGTAGAAATTAAGCTACTGTACAATATGATGGTTTACATTGTACTTTTAACTTTTAAAAGTACTTAATTAGCATTATTGTTTGAATCATATAAAGTTTTTTTTTTAAGTTTTTGTTCATTTACCAAGGTCAACAGAATATCTGGTATTCTTTCATGTGTACAGTAAAGAAATTTAAAATGTGGATCTTTCTTTCTCAAAACAAGTCATACATTGATGGTGGAAACAGTGATAGTTTTAGTAGCAGTAGTCACTGTTATTGCCATTATTGTTTTAAACATGGTGCAGCTCTGACAGCAGATGGTACATGTTAATAACACTAATAAAATTAGTATCTTATGGCACTGTAACTGATTGCATATTGTTATTATATGTCTGTAGTATCAAAATGAATACTATAAAGACTAATATAAAATGGTTTAGAAGACTGATGTATATTTTAGGTAGAAGTTAATGTTTTGTTTCTTGTGAAAGGACCACATGGACTAGTGAGCCCAACAGGCAGTAATGATGAATAATTTAAATATAATTCATTATTTTAAAATGTCTTTAAAAAGAAAAGAAAAACTTTCTTTTGAAAAACAACAAAATTCAATATTCATATGGAGAAAATAACTCAATACTGTTTATTGGAAATCTTTTCAATTTAAAGAGTGTAGTTTATAAAAGGATACTATACAAAAATAGAACAATGGATTTAATTTATATACTGTATGTGGAAGATAGGTTAATTTATCTTCTTGGATGTATTAAATATAAATTGCACACACTCCAACTATTACCTTGCTTTGCACAGGAAAATAAATACTGACTTTGGTTTTGTAAGTTATTAAATGTGAAATTGATAGTTCTGCATCAGCCTATTTATAAAAGTATTATTATTTCCAAGAAAATGCTGTTAGCATTGACAGTGCATTTGGTAGACTTTTTACATTCTTTATTTGACTTATTTATTATATTTATATAGAAATATATGACTCGTAAGTTTTAGGATTTCGTATAGTATAATTTAATTTCACCTGCTTTGAAGATTGTTATTGACTAAGTGAAAATACCTTCTCATTTAACATGCCCAGCTTTATTTTACCTTACATTGAATGTCCTCAATATTATTTACTATCTAAAATAATGGAAAAATAATGCAAAATATGCAAAGAATTTATGGAACTAATGGAAAATTATAATAATGGAAATAATGCAACTTATTTTTATCTTTGATTATAACCTGTTACCTTGCATACATGGAAAAATTGATACTTAGAACAGTCCTATCAAGATTAAAACTGAATTAGCTCATTAAGATTATTAATGATTATTAATAATTCTGCCATTCTCCCAAGGAATACTACCTATGCAAACTTTACTCATTATTGCTTATCACAATGATATTCATCTAAAACTGCAGCATAATATTATACTGCAAATAAATAAAGTATTCTGATCAATTGAAATGGGAAAGAGTAGTAAACTATGGTGATTTTCCATGTTATCACTCTATAAAATGGGAGGTAAAAATATCTCACTGGACTGTTGTTTACATCAATTTAAGAAATTTTAAATGCTTTGAAAATAGTACTATACTAAGTACATGTATGCAGTTCTCAGTATCTTCTACAAATTATTCTTTGGAAAGATGAATTTTAGTATCATACTGTTTACAGGAGACTATATGATAAAAGGTTTATGGTTTTCTAAAAATCATTTCATACTAAGAATTTCATTTAACTTAAGTTGTAGTCTGTTGTTCTTATTATAAAAAATAACTGTAAAGTGACCTGTCTTACATTCTTATGTTATCATAAAATAAATATACTTGCTCTCAAATCAGAAATGTAGTACTTTGCTTCTTTGTATATTTGTGAACTAAATAACGTCTTTCTGAAAAATGTCACATATAAACTTTGAAAATCTTTGCTGATTACCAAACTTCCATTGATCTTATGCTGTCTGCTATATCAGTACAGGCCAAGAAATTAATCTCATCTACACTTCTGTAATAAATCACAGAGCCGTAAAACCTTTCAAAGTGCCTAATAGGAGTCATGCATTATATCATCGGTACTGGAAAACTTTCAGAAAGTTTACATGTGAATGGAATATCAACTTTGCTTTGTAGGTGGGCCATTTAAATGGCTTAAAATAATTATACCAACACTACAGCAGCCCATTTGACTAGTGTTGGTATCTTGTAGGCATCATCTTACCAAGACAACTCCTAGAAATCTACTAGTTCCCAAAATAAACTGCAGTCGTCCTCCTTTATCCACGGCTTCACGTTCCATGATTTCAGTTACCCGTGGTCAACTTGGGTCCAAAAATATTAAATGGAAAATTCCAGAAATAAATAATCCATAAGTTTTAAACTGTATGTCATTCTTAGTAGCAGGATGAAATCCCACTGTGTCCTTCCTGAGTTGCGAATCAGTCCTTTGCTCAGCTTCTCTTGCCTGTTAGTTATCAGATCAATTGTCATGGTATCACAGTGCTTAAATTCAAATGACCATTGTTTTACTTAATAATGGCCCCAAAGCACAAGATTAGTGGTGCTGGCAATTTGGATATGTTAAAGAGAAGCCGTGAACGTGAATGTGTTAGTCGCTCAGTCGCGTCCAACTCTTTGTGACCCTATGAACTGTAGCCTGCCAGCCTCCTCTGTCCATAGGATTCTCCAGGCAAGAATACTGGAGTGGGTTGCCATTTCCTTCTCCAGAGGATCTTCCCGACCCAGGGATTGAACTCAGGTCTCCTGTATCGCAGGCAGACTCTTTACTGTCTGTGCCACTAGGGAAGCCCAAGAAGCTGTACAGTGCTTTTAAGTGAGGTGAAAGTTTTTAACTTAATAAGGAGAAGAATACAAATCATTTGCTGAGATTGCTAAAATCTACCATTCTAAGAACAAATCTTCTGTTCCTGAAATTGTGAAGAAGGAAAAAGAAATTCATGCCAGTTTTACTGTCTCACCTCAAGCTGCAAAAGTTACAGAGCATGGTAAGTGCCCGATTAATATGGAAAAGTCATTTAATTTGTATAAGAAGATATTTTGAGAGAGACAGAGGCCATGTTCATGTAACTGTTATCATAGTATATTGTTACAGTTGTTCTATTTTATTATTAGGTTCTGTACCTAATTTGTAAATTCATCTGTATCATAAGTATGTATGTATAGGAAAACTTTTTTTCTCTGAATTTACTTTTTATTGTCTGCTGTTCACGTTTTGTATATTCAAGCTTTTGTTCTCTCTGATTATTTACTTTCAGTTTCTTTGAAGTTTTCTTCTCTCTTCATTGCCTCATTCCGTTATTCTGTTTGTGTTTTAGGTGTCTCATATTAAAGGTTTTTCTCAAATCTCTGGTCTTCTTTTGCTATATGTTTGTATTTTAAAACAAATTGGAAGCTCGGTGTGCACAGAATGAGTTTTGGTTGATGGGTTCGGCTCACTGCTGTTTTGGCGGGGCCGTTTCAGGCGAGGTACCTTGACTATCGGTATTGCTAGGTCTTTTTCTCTTTGCCTGCTCAGATTTCTCCTACCTGGTAGTCCACAGCCTAGCTACTGTTTTTTTCAGAAAGCGCTTTGAAGATGGAACCATAGGTATATTTAATGAAGGGAGCCATAAGCTCATATATTTAATGAGCTATTATTGAGCCATTTGAATGTTTTCACCATGTCTTTGTTTACTTTTTCGAGAAAAGCACATTTTAAAATCTTAGGACCTCAGTCTGGAAAAAAAAATGAAACTAAATCATGAAAGTCATGTGCTAGATGGAGTTATTTACCAAATCCAGAGTTAAGTTACCTCTTCTTGAACCAGATAATAATATTTTTAAGAAAAATTAAAGTATGATGGTGATTGTGGACTTATGGAACCACCACATATTTAAGCTTGGATGATAGGGATGAGAGAGACATTAATTGATAAAGGAAAGCCAGTGGATATCAGTTATTAAATTTGAAAGTTAAAGATAGCAGCTATACTCTCTTACAAAATGTATTTTGATGATGTTTACCGAAGAGTCAAAGAACTGAACTGGACCACTAGTCTAAGTCAGTACCACATCTCCTATTGCATATTTTCAAGGATAGAGCAGGCAGCTTGATGGTTAAGGAGATTCATCTTCTAGCAGATTTTAAAATGTAAAATGAGAGTTTAGGACAGAAGGAAAGACAACTAATAAAGATATTTCTAATCCATGGTATATAATGCTTTATTCCTTGCAAGCTCTAGGTGCTATAAGAGTTAAAAGTTCAAGCTGAAAAATCTACCCAAAAAACATGCTGAAAATCTATACTTTTTTTTATGTCGTTGCTCTTTGGTGCTAAGAGGTTCTCAAGAAGGTGAGTATCTTATGTACCATTTGTGCTGTAATATTTAATTACAGTGAGTGTACAGAAGATTAGCTGTCTCAAAGATTCTTTTGAAATCAGATTGTACATCAGAACGGCATTGTGCCCTGCTAAGTAAGCAAATTTAAGAAAGTGGAGAAGGTGATGTCAAGACTTATTGCAAAATGAACAAATAAAGGAATAGGATTTGCTTGGTGTTCAGCCTGTTAAAGCATGGCCAAATGTCAGTCTTCATTTGTCAACTTAAATTTTTTTTTCCAAAATTTACAAAGACTCAAGTCTGTGGAAAGTGTCCTTTAGCTAGTATCTGAACTTGAGAAATAAGCAGCACAAAATGCTGAGTAGATTATACTAATTATTCAATTTCTCATAGTGATTAATTACCACATAAATATGTACATTACTAATTCATACAGATACATGTTGTCCTTGTCTGTTATTTTTCTGATCATAATGTTAATGCTTATGTTTTTGCTCCCTAATATCTGAAGTTTAAGAGACTCAGAAGTTAACTTCTCCTCCATAATAGCTAGACTCCCCTCCCCAAAAAAAGTAAAAGTAAAATTTTAAATAATCCACGAGCCAAACCCCAATTAACTAGGTAGATTAAGATAGCTCGTAGCCTAAATTGGACCCCTGGAAACAATCAGGAACATAGGTGAGGATCTCGGGGCAGAGCAACAAAGTTCACAGGTGCTTGAAACTAGAATGATAGGGAACCTGCAGGCATTAAATCAAAAACTCAAGAGTTGTGGGTCCAGTTGTGATTAACTGGTATTAGAGTTAGTGTTCTGTCAGAAACTATAGCATTGTGCAACAAATACTTCAAGGCTTTGATCCTTGAGAGGAAGGACATACATGCAGCGACCTCTACATTCACTCTGGCTTGCTGCCTGGAAGCACTTTCCAAATGGCAACAGAGAGAAATGAAGCCCAAACAGAAAACAGAAGATGGAAGAAATGAGATGAGAATAAATGGTAACCCACTCCAGTATTCTTGCCTGGAGAATCCCATGGACAGAGGAGCCTGGTAGTCCACGGGGGTCGCAAAGAGTCGGACACGACTGAGCGACTTCACTCACTCACTCAAGATTATACTATTTACATGTTCTATAGATAGTGTATCTAACCAACTTAAAATAGTGTCACATTAACATCATTGATTCTATGTAGTAGAATATAGAACCATAGCTAAAAATGACTACATAGATTCTAGAACTTTGTAAGATTGAGATTTAGATAAGTTTTCATTCAACTTTTAAGTTAAAGGAAATTGTTTGTAAGTCTGATTCTTATATTATCTGTTGGGTGTTTTTATTATGCTCCTTACTTTTTCTTGTCATTATTATAGTAACTGATCAATGCCATCATGTCTGAATTTCATCCTAAATAAATGTTACTTTTATGTTATTACATATTTTTTTTAATTAGGTACTGCTAAAGCATAGTTTAAAGAATTATTATCTACTTGAAAATGCAAGAAGCAAACATTTCAGAGGGCGGAAGCAAGACTGAAATCAGAACTCGTAGAAATGAAGGAAAAGGTGAAATGCTAATTATAATTTTTTCTTGAACTGAATTCTTGAACATAAGACAGATAAGATACATCTTCTTACTAATTACAGATGTTGCGTGTTATGTTGAGCTTTTGTGTTGATTTACTGAAATCTGCACTTTTTCATTCCCTTCAGAAGTGTATAGATTCTTCCAGTGACTATATAAGAATGTATTTTAAATGTTTTTTTAATTTATTAGAAATTTGTCTCATTTTTGAATAATGTATGACTCCTGGAATCTAGATAACTTAAAAATGAACAGCAACATATTCCCTTTGGTTTTGGACTGTGAACTTATTTTCAGAAAGTGAATATTCCTTGAGATTTATCTTGGGGCCCTTAGAATCGTTAATAGATCTCTGTTACTTACCAGGTTTTTAATTACACTGAAATAATTTTGAAACACAAGTAGAAATTAAGCTACTGTACAATATGATGGTTTACATTGTACTTTTAACTTTTAAAAGTACTTAATTAGCATTATTGTTTGAATCATATAAAGTTTTTTTTTTAAGTTTTTGTTCATTTACCAAGGTCAACAGAATATCTGGTATTCTTTCATGTGTACAGTAAAGAAATTTAAAATGTGGATCTTTCTTTCTCAAAACAAGTCATACATTGATGGTGGAAACAGTGATAGTTTTAGTAGCAGTAGTCACTGTTATTGCCATTATTGTTTTAAACATGGTGCAGCTCTGACAGCAGATGGTACATGTTAATAACACTAATAAAATTAGTATCTTATGGCACTGTAACTGATTGCATATTGTTATTATATGTCTGTAGTATCAAAATGAATACTATAAAGACTAATATAAAATGGTTTAGAAGACTGATGTATATTTTAGGTAGAAGTTAATGTTTTGTTTCTTGTGAAAGGACCACATGGACTAGTGAGCCCAACAGGCAGTAATGATGAATAATTTAAATATAATTCATTATTTTAAAATGTCTTTAAAAAGAAAAGAAAAACTTTCTTTTGAAAAACAACAAAATTCAATATTCATATGGAGAAAATAACTCAATACTGTTTATTGGAAATCTTTTCAATTTAAAGAGTGTAGTTTATAAAAGGATACTATACAAAAATAGAACAATGGATTTAATTTATATACTGTATGTGGAAGATAGGTTAATTTATCTTCTTGGATGTATTAAATATAAATTGCACACACTCCAACTATTACCTTGCTTTGCACAGGAAAATAAATACTGACTTTGGTTTTGTAAGTTATTAAATGTGAAATTGATAGTTCTGCATCAGCCTATTTATAAAAGTATTATTATTTCCAAGAAAATGCTGTTAGCATTGACAGTGCATTTGGTAGACTTTTTACATTCTTTATTTGACTTATTTATTATATTTATATAGAAATATATGACTCGTAAGTTTTAGGATTTCGTATAGTATAATTTAATTTCACCTGCTTTGAAGATTGTTATTGACTAAGTGAAAATACCTTCTCATTTAACATGCCCAGCTTTATTTTACCTTACATTGAATGTCCTCAATATTATTTACTATCTAAAATAATGGAAAAATAATGCAAAATATGCAAAGAATTTATGGAACTAATGGAAAATTATAATAATGGAAATAATGCAACTTATTTTTATCTTTGATTATAACCTGTTACCTTGCATACATGGAAAAATTGATACTTAGAACAGTCCTATCAAGATTAAAACTGAATTAGCTCATTAAGATTATTAATGATTATTAATAATTCTGCCATTCTCCCAAGGAATACTACCTATGCAAACTTTACTCATTATTGCTTATCACAATGATATTCATCTAAAACTGCAGCATAATATTATACTGCAAATAAATAAAGTATTCTGATCAATTGAAATGGGAAAGAGTAGTAAACTATGGTGATTTTCCATGTTATCACTCTATAAAATGGGAGGTAAAAATATCTCACTGGACTGTTGTTTACATCAATTTAAGAAATTTTAAATGCTTTGAAAATAGTACTATACTAAGTACATGTATGCAGTTCTCAGTATCTTCTACAAATTATTCTTTGGAAAGATGAATTTTAGTATCATACTGTTTACAGGAGACTATATGATAAAAGGTTTATGGTTTTCTAAAAATCATTTCATACTAAGAATTTCATTTAACTTAAGTTGTAGTCTGTTGTTCTTATTATAAAAAATAACTGTAAAGTGACCTGTCTTACATTCTTATGTTATCATAAAATAAATATACTTGCTCTCAAATCAGAAATGTAGTACTTTGCTTCTTTGTATATTTGTGAACTAAATAACGTCTTTCTGAAAAATGTCACATATAAACTTTGAAAATCTTTGCTGATTACCAAACTTCCATTGATCTTATGCTGTCTGCTATATCAGTACAGGCCAAGAAATTAATCTCATCTACACTTCTGTAATAAATCACAGAGCCGTAAAACCTTTCAAAGTGCCTAATAGGAGTCATGCATTATATCATCGGTACTGGAAAACTTTCAGAAAGTTTACATGTGAATGGAATATCAACTTTGCTTTGTAGGTGGGCCATTTAAATGGCTTAAAATAATTATACCAACACTACAGCAGCCCATTTGACTAGTGTTGGTATCTTGTAGGCATCATCTTACCAAGACAACTCCTAGAAATCTACTAGTTCCCAAAATAAACTGCAGTCGTCCTCCTTTATCCACGGCTTCACGTTCCATGATTTCAGTTACCCGTGGTCAACTTGGGTCCAAAAATATTAAATGGAAAATTCCAGAAATAAATAATCCATAAGTTTTAAACTGTATGTCATTCTTAGTAGCAGGATGAAATCCCACTGTGTCCTTCCTGAGTTGCGAATCAGTCCTTTGCTCAGCTTCTCTTGCCTGTTAGTTATCAGATCAATTGTCATGGTATCACAGTGCTTAAATTCAAATGACCATTGTTTTACTTAATAATGGCCCCAAAGCACAAGATTAGTGGTGCTGGCAATTTGGATATGTTAAAGAGAAGCCGTGAACGTGAATGTGTTAGTCGCTCAGTCGCGTCCAACTCTTTGTGACCCTATGAACTGTAGCCTGCCAGCCTCCTCTGTCCATAGGATTCTCCAGGCAAGAATACTGGAGTGGGTTGCCATTTCCTTCTCCAGAGGATCTTCCCGACCCAGGGATTGAACTCAGGTCTCCTGTATCGCAGGCAGACTCTTTACTGTCTGTGCCACTAGGGAAGCCCAAGAAGCTGTACAGTGCTTTTAAGTGAGGTGAAAGTTTTTAACTTAATAAGGAAAAGAATACAAATCATTTGCTGAGATTGCTAAAATCTACCATTCTAAGAACAAATCTTCTGTTCCTGAAATTGTGAAGAAGGAAAAAGAAATTCATGCCAGTTTTACTGTCTCACCTCAAGCTGCAAAAGTTACAGAGCATGGTAAGTGCCCGATTAATATGGAAAAGTCATTTAATTTGTATAAGAAGATATTTTGAGAGAGACAGAGGCCATGTTCATGTAACTGTTATCATAGTATATTGTTACAGTTGTTCTATTTTATTATTAGGTTCTGTACCTAATTTGTAAATTCATCTGTATCATAAGTATGTATGTATAGGAAAACTTTTTTTCTCTGAATTTACTTTTTATTGTCTGCTGTTCACGTTTTGTATATTCAAGCTTTTGTTCTCTCTGATTATTTACTTTCAGTTTCTTTGAAGTTTTCTTCTCTCTTCATTGCCTCATTCCGTTATTCTGTTTGTGTTTTAGGTGTCTCATATTAAAGGTTTTTCTCAAATCTCTGGTCTTCTTTTGCTATATGTTTGTATTTTAAAACAAATTGGAAGCTCGGTGTGCACAGAATGAGTTTTGGTTGATGGGTTCGGCTCACTGCTGTTTTGGCGGGGCCGTTTCAGGCGAGGTACCTTGACTATCGGTATTGCTAGGTCTTTTTCTCTTTGCCTGCTCAGATTTCTCCTACCTGGTAGTCCACAGCCTAGCTACTGTTTTTTTCAGAAAGCGCTTTGAAGATGGAACCATAGGTATATTTAATGAAGGGAGCCATAAGCTCATATATTTAATGAGCTATTATTGAGCCATTTGAATGTTTTCACCATGTCTTTGTTTACTTTTTCGAGAAAAGCACATTTTAAAATCTTAGGACCTCAGTCTGGAAAAAAAAATGAAACTAAATCATGAAAGTCATGTGCTAGATGGAGTTATTTACCAAATCCAGAGTTAAGTTACCTCTTCTTGAACCAGATAATAATATTTTTAAGAAAAATTAAAGTATGATGGTGATTGTGGACTTATGGAACCACCACATATTTAAGCTTGGATGATAGGGATGAGAGAGACATTAATTGATAAAGGAAAGCCAGTGGATATCAGTTATTAAATTTGAAAGTTAAAGATAGCAGCTATACTCTCTTACAAAATGTATTTTGATGATGTTTACCGAAGAGTCAAAGAACTGAACTGGACCACTAGTCTAAGTCAGTACCACATCTCCTATTGCATATTTTCAAGGATAGAGCAGGCAGCTTGATGGTTAAGGAGATTCATCTTCTAGCAGATTTTAAAATGTAAAATGAGAGTTTAGGACAGAAGGAAAGACAACTAATAAAGATATTTCTAATCCATGGTATATAATGCTTTATTCCTTGCAAGCTCTAGGTGCTATAAGAGTTAAAAGTTCAAGCTGAAAAATCTACCCAAAAAACATGCTGAAAATCTATACTTTTTTTTATGTCGTTGCTCTTTGGTGCTAAGAGGTTCTCAAGAAGGTGAGTATCTTATGTACCATTTGTGCTGTAATATTTAATTACAGTGAGTGTACAGAAGATTAGCTGTCTCAAAGATTCTTTTGAAATCAGATTGTACATCAGAACGGCATTGTGCCCTGCTAAGTAAGCAAATTTAAGAAAGTGGAGAAGGTGATGTCAAGACTTATTGCAAAATGAACAAATAAAGGAATAGGATTTGCTTGGTGTTCAGCCTGTTAAAGCATGGCCAAATGTCAGTCTTCATTTGTCAACTTAAATTTTTTTTTCCAAAATTTACAAAGACTCAAGTCTGTGGAAAGTGTCCTTTAGCTAGTATCTGAACTTGAGAAATAAGCAGCACAAAATGCTGAGTAGATTATACTAATTATTCAATTTCTCATAGTGATTAATTACCACATAAATATGTACATTACTAATTCATACAGATACCTGTTGTCCTTGTCTGTTATTTTTCTGATCATAATGTTAATGCTTATGTTTTTGCTCCCTAATATCTGAAGTTTAAGAGACTCAGAAGTTAACTTCTCCTCCATAATAGCTAGACTCCCCTCCCCAAAAAAAGTAAAAGTAAAATTTTAAATAATCCACGAGCCAAACCCCAATTAACTAGGTAGATTAAGATAGCTCGTAGCCTAAATTGGACCCCTGGAAACAATCAGGAACATAGGTGAGGATCTCGGGGCAGAGCAACAAAGTTCACAGGTGCTTGAAACTAGAATGATAGGGAACCTGCAGGCATTAAATCAAAAACTCAAGAGTTGTGGGTCCAGTTGTGATTAACTGGTATTAGAGTTAGTGTTCTGTCAGAAACTATAGCATTGTGCAACAAATACTTCAAGGCTTTGATCCTTGAGAGGAAGGACATTCATGCAGTGACCTCTACATTCACTCTGGCTTGCTGCCTGGAAGCACTTTCCAAATGGCAACAGAGAGAAATGAAGCCCAAACAGAAAACAGAAGATGGAAGAAATGAGATGAGAAAACGGTTCCTGGAGGTCACACAGGCTGGGAGACACTGGAATTCAAATCATCCACTGTGTAAAGTCCTCACCGAACAACCCAGGAATTAAATTAAGGACATGCCTTAGGAATAAGACTACTCTAATGCTGCTGCTGCTGCTAAGTCGCTTCAGTCGTGTCCAGCTCTGTGTGACCCCATAGACCGCAGCCCACCAGGCTCCGCCATCCCTGGGATTCTCCAGGCAAGAACACTGGAGTGGGTTGCCATTTCCTTCTCCAATGCATGAAAGTGAAAAGTGAAAGTGAAGTCGCTCAGTTGTGTCCGACTCTTAGCCACCCCATGGACTGCAGCCCACCAGGCTCCTCCGTCCATGGCATTTTCCAGGCAAGAGTACTGGAGTGGGGTGCTACTGCCTTCAAACCTAAAATTAATCCTCAATAGGAGCAAGCTGATCTGCCAATATAATAACTACCCACCAAAACAAAATTCAGTACTCTAAAAGAAAATAGCAAAAATCCGTATTTTCAATAATATCCATAACAGGACTTCCCCGATGGTCTACTGATTAAGAATCGACTTGGCAATGCAGGGAACATAGATTTGATTCCTGGTCTGGGAAGATCCCATGTGCTATGGAGCAACTAAGCACATGTCCCATAACTACTAAGCCAGCACTCTAGAGCCTGTGAGCCACAACTACTGAACCCAAGTGCATCTACTGAAGACCACGTGCCTGGAGCCCACGCTGCAGCAAGAGAGACCACTGCAATGAGAAGCCCGTGCACCCCATTGAAGTAGCCTCTGGTCGCCACAACCAGAGAAAGCCTGTGTGCAGCAACAAAGACCCAGCACAGCCAGAAATAAATTAGCAAATAAATATATATAAAAAAAGACAGTACATATACTCACCAAAAAAAAAGTAAAAGAAAAAATATCCATAATATCTGCTGTAAAGTAAGCAAGTATATATGCTAAGCAAGAAAATGTGACCCTTAACCAGGGGAAAAAGCAGTCAATGGAAACAAATCTTTGAGTTAGTAGATACGAACTTTAAAAAATTTCTTATAAGTATTGGGTTTTCTGTAAGATGTTATGGAAAAACCCAAACGAACTTTTTGGCGAACCCAATGTATGAAAAGGTTTAAAGGAAAGGATGAACATAATGGGAGAAGTGGGAATTACATACAATAAAGTTAAAACTGAAAAATAACCAAATGGAAACTCCAGGACTGAAATAGATAACATTATAATAAAAATTCATCACATGGACATAATAGAAGATTTGAGACAGAGAAAGAAGGGATGAGTAAACATGAAGGCAGAGAAATACAGACTATCCAAACTGATAACAGAAAAAGGAAAAGTTACTGAGGCAATCAAAAGGTTCCTGCTATCACTATTCATATTTTACATTCTTCTGAAAGTTCTAGTCTATGCAATAATAAAGGAAATAGGAATATGAACAATAATACAGGAATTGCAAAGACAGTTACTATCATTTGCATATAACATGACTGACCAACAGAAAACTCAGCTTATAGAGGTATAATGTTAATTTTTTTGGTGTCATCTTGACTGGGTCGTGGAGGACCCAGATACTTGGTCGAACAGTATTCTGGGTGTTTCTGGGAGAGTGTTATTTTTTGCATGAGATTGATGTTGAAGCTGAAAGTCCGATACCTTGGCCACTTGATGTGAAGAGCTGACTCAATGGAAAAGACCTGAAGCTGGAAAATATTGAGGGCAGGAGGAGAAGGGGACGACAGAGGATGAGATGGTTGGATGGCATCATTGGCTTGATGGACATGGGTTTGGGTGAACTCCGGAGTTGGTGATGGACAGGAGGCCTGACGTGCTGTGGTTCATGGGGTCGCAAAGAGTCAGACACAACTGAGTGAATGAACTGAACTGAACATTTAAACCAGTAGAATGAGTAAAGCAGATTGCTTCTCTAGTGTGAGTGGGCATTATCCAATCAGTCAAGGGTCTGAATAAAACAAAAAGGCTGATTCTCCCCCAAGTAAGACAGAATTCCTCCTGCCTGCCTCCCTTGGACCTGAAACACTGGCTCTTGAGCCTGCCAGCTTTCTGACTGGAATTAAACCCTCAGCGCTCTTGGTTCTCAGGACTTCCTGAGACTTGGGAAACATTATAACGCCTTTACAATACTTTTGTGTCACCCAGAAACAATTAGTTATATATTCTCAAGATTTATGGCTTTTGCTATCTAAGTCATATTTAGAAGGTCTTTTCTAGATCCTGCATACTTACAGGTCTAGATTACTAGTTTCTAGATTACTGCATACTTATGGTTGCTTTTAATAGTTGGAATTTTTCCCATTAGGTTTTCTATCTGATTACTGTTTGTATATGGAAAAGCAATTTGATTTATTCAGCCACTTAACTCCTATTAGTTCTGACATTTTTATTGATTCTCTTGAGTTTTCTGTTTGTCAGTCATATTATATGCAAATGATAGTAACTGTCTTTGCCATTCCTATCTTACTGCTCATATTTCTATTTCCTTTATTATTGCATTGAGTATAGCTTTCAGAAGAATGTAAAATACTAATAGCAATAGCAGGAATCTTTTGAGTTCCTGTTTCAATAGGATTATATCTAATGTTTCAAATTAAGCATAATATTTTCCTGTCAATCTGAGACAAATAGTTTATCTTGTTAAACTAGCCTTTATTTCCTTATTTTGGATGAGTTTGAAAAAAGGAATGAGTGTTGAATCATCTCAAATGCCTTTCAGCTTCAACTGAGATAATTAAACATTTTTCCAGTTTGATCTCCACATGCAATATATCTACTTTATAGGCTTTCTCGTATTAAATGATCATACACTATTGTAATAAACTCTGATCACAGTAGACCATTCTTTCATTTCCTGGTCTTAGACAGGTTGCCTTTCCTATATCAGGTTCCTTATCTCTTAAATTAGACTAAAAATGGTATCTGCCCCCATGTTATAAGGATGAGATAAGATAATTCATAGAAAGTAAATTTATATAAAATGCTTAGCCCTGCAGTTACCATCTTGAAATTAATAACGTTACCTTTGGATTTTTGTTTTGTGAATGAAGTCAGTGAGACACTGGAGCTTGTGCAGGGGCTTGGAGCCTCTGCTCACACCCAGTCCTCCTTTCCACTCCCCAGGATAGGTTCTTGGCCACTCTCTCCTTTGCCCAGCTTCACCCTCCCCACCCTGAGCAGCAACTGCCTCCAGAATCCAGTGCCTTGGCAGGGGTCTGTGTGTAGGTATGGGTAGGAATGGGGAAGGGCACCCACACCAGTCAGAGCCTTGGGGCTGAGTATGGTGGAGACCATCATGCCCTGGACTAGTAGTGCCATGGTGCCTCAGGAGGCAGCCAGCCAAAGGGCATGGCTTGATTAGATGAACCTGCCCCTAACCTGAGGACTAGGAGCTTTTTGACATCTCAATACCCTGAGGGTGGCTTATCCACTATGGGTTGGAGTACCACGCCTATAGGAAGAAGAAATATCTGTCTGAACTTCTCCAAGGTGCTCCCCCAGCTGAAGCCTGGTGCATCTTTCCAGGAGCCGGCATGAGCAGGTGCATGTGTACCCTGAGTCACGGGACGGGGGCCCAGGACAACTGTGAGGTGCTCACTCACCTTGGAAGCATCCCCGTACTGGAAGGAGCATGCCCTTGGCTTGCTTCATGCTGGATGAAGCTTCTCTTCCTCCTCCCAGCCTTCCTGAGTCTGACTCGCGATGCCTCAGAAGCATTCTCAGAAGCTGTGCCATTAAATATGAATTATATTATTTCAGTGATTTCATGTAGAAGGTAAGTGCTCTGATAATTGCACCTTAAACAGGCATTGCATAATATAAAGGTGAATGGTAGGAGTCATGCAGATAACTTAAAATTTTAAATTTGTATTTACTTAAAATGACATTAAATAGCCAATTAAAAACATCATGACATTCCGAGAGACTGGAAGGAAGAAAAAACTATATTTTAATACCTTAGCCCTTTTTTCAGCTTTATTGAACAAAGAGCCCTGCATTTTCATTTTGCACGAGACTCCAAAAATTATGTAGCCAGTCCTTCCCTGGAATGTGGACACTGGGGCCACTGTACAGGAGTCTCTGTGGGTTTGGTGAGACCCAGGATGGTAAAAATAATAATAATATTTTATACTACTTGGGAGTGGACTCTGAGTTTCTCAAAACACTAATGGAGAAAATGGTTTCTGTGTTAGAAAAAAAAAAAAAAGAAGGCTAAGGTGGTAAGAGTGCTGCTCATGATACCCAAGGTGTATGGCAACAGCACAGCATTAAGGCCTTAGGAGAACTTGGTGTCCAGAGAGCAGTTTTAATGAACTGTCTGAACTGACCACTTGAGTATTGACTATGTGACTTAGGGACCTTACTTAACAAAAACATTCCAAGTGGGTTCACTTTTTAGAAAATGTATAAAGTTAAGTTTATAACTAAAGCAGAATGTAAATTTATAAAGAATAAATCATAGCAATAAGTTATAAGGTTTAAATTTCACAAGACAGAAGGAATTTTGGTAAAAAAGGGGTTTAAAAGACCCACAGAACATACTTTGAACTGTGGGTCTGAGCTGTGGGCTCTGGGCAAACAACTGTAACAGATACCCTGTGAGTGAGAGTTAGTTGCTCAGTCGTGTGTGACGCTTTGCAACCCCGTGGAGTGTAGCCCGCCACGCTCCTCTGTCCATGGAACTCTCCAGGCAAGAACTCTGGAGTGGGTTGCCACTTCCTCCTCCAGGAGATCTTCCCAACCCAAGGACTGAACCTGGGTTTCTTGCCTTGCAGGCAGATTCTTCACCTTCTGAGCCACCAGGAAAGTCCCAATAGATAACCTAACCTTGGAACAAACTTGAAGGAAATGAATGACAGCTGAAAAGAAAAGAAAGAAAAAAAGCAAGAACTAGCAAATAACGAAGTCGACGTTGTAATGTACCCAATACTGGAAAGAATACTGATCACACCTCATAATAAATAGACAAATCAGCTTCAAGCAGAAGAAAAGCATAAGGAACAGTTCTTTAACAGCCACTGCAGTGGTTCCCACATCGAGCGCGTATCACTGCTGTCAGTGTCTTGCTAGAGAGGCAGTTTCACTCAAGGTGAATAGGTGGCTGATTAACACTTTTCAGAAAGCCATTGTCTGAGGTTCTCTGTGCTTGATATCCTGGTGCCGTTTTCTCATTAAGATGATTCATGAAATTTTTCAATTAGATTCCTATGGTATTTTTAAAAGTCAATTTGGTTTCAACCTTTCAACTAAATGTATGAGTCAGTGTATCATTCAGACAGGTGTGGACCTGCATAATTATAAAGCTAAATGATGCTTGAATAGAATTGAGAAAATGAGAAAAGACTTAAGGCAGAATTCAAGATGACATAGCTATTTCAAAAAGGACATACTGAAAAATAGGCATGAACAGGTGAGATACAGTTAGCCCATCCATTCAGAATGGTGTGGTCTTGAGTCAGCTTCAATGATTCAGATCCTGACTGTCACGTTCTACCTTTGTAGTTAAGCAAAGCTCTTACTGCCTTTTACATATGTAAACTTTTTCTGAATGTAAGATAAGGTGACAATAGCAGCTGAGTCTTAGGATAGTTGTGAAAATTAAATGAGAAATTGCCTGTAGAGAGTTGACTTTAGCAAACAGACAATGAATATTAATTATTAGTATTCCTAAATGATATCTCTATGCATTTAAAATTAGCTTATTTGTAATCAGGTTCATCAACTTAGCCATGAGGATTAACACAAAAGTAAAAATTCATGAGCTACTGAAAAATATAAAGTGGTATTCATTATTAAAGTGGACTAAAAATAGCAAAAAGAAAATATCTTTTTAAAATTTCTTTTGATAAATATAGCCAAGCACTTTAAACCGATCCTGTACGTAGTTCCTGTTTTAGTTGTTGACACTATCTTCGTCTACTGAATCCTCTTGGTTTCCAGGCACCTTCTTAACTTTATTGAATATTTTATGCTGCGCATGTGAAGTATATAGTCCATATACCTAGGACTGTTTCTGTCTACTAGTTTTTCTTGATTCTAAAAACAGAAAAGTGGAATGCCTACGGCTAAAAAAAAAAATTCTATCTCTCATCAGTTCCTTCTGATATTTCAGGACTCCAAATTATATATTCATATAATTTGGTTTTTCTGACTCTTTTTTAAAAAACGACAACATGAAGTCAAAAACTAAAATGCATTGCTTTTCATAGCAGAAAATAGCTTCAATTGCTCAAAGTTAATTTAGAATTAAATCCACTCAACCTGAAAAACATAAAATATGTATATATTTAAAATTTGCCTGCAGATCCCTTGTCACTCATAGTCCCAGACAAACATCTTTTATATCTTTTTAATGTAATATTCAAGAAATGGGAATAAAGCTTTATTCTTGTTGAAAAACATTGCTCAATCCTGCCCTTAGCATAGTACTTGGGATCTGGTGAATTATCAATAAAAACTTGTTGAAAGAATAAGTGGGTAAACCTATGGAATACGTGAATAAATAAACAAAGTAAGGCATATCAAGCCTGAAGAACACAGTCTTTGCCTGACTTTTACTTTACTCCTTAACACATTTCCTAAGCTGTGCCTCTTCCTTCCAATATTAAAACTAATAAATACAATTACTCACATACTTGAGAGTTTCCTAGTAAAACACATAACTAAATTGCTTCTGCCTCGATTAAATGAATTTGCTTCTGTGACAGTAAATGCTCACAGTAGCTAACATATATTCATCATATATCTTATGCATATGAAACACTTAAGAACAGTATACACATATACACATGCTCTGTGTATATAACATCTCCCTATAGGCTGGGCATGAGGCCGAGCATTTCTTACATAATCTCACTAATATCCTCAACAACCCTATAAGGTACTGCTGCTGCTGCTGCTAAGTCACTTCAGTCGTGTCTGACTCTGTGTGACCCCATAGACGGCAGCCCACCAGGCTCCCCCATCCCTGGGATTCTCCAGGCAAGAATACTGGAATGGGTTGCCATTTCCTTCTCCAATGCATGAAAGAGAAAAGTGAAAGTGAAGTCGCTCAGTCTGCCCGACTGTTAGCGACCCCATGGACTGCAGCCCACCAGGCTACTCCATCCATTGGATTTTCCAGGCAAGAGTACTGGGGTGGGGTGCCATTGCCTTCCCCTTATAAGGTACTAGATACTAATATATTTCCCAGCTTATATCTGAGGCTTAAAGAAGTTAAGTAATTCCTCCCTAAAGTCAAATAGCCATTAAGTATCAAATCAAGAGTCAGACCCCAGTTTGCCTAATTGCTGAGTCAGTCTCTTAACTGCTGTGATAAATGACTTCCTGTGATACTGGATTACTGGGAAGCAGAGAGAAGAGACTTCCTCTAAGAAGGGGACACCTAGAAGAGGGCAGTGGCAGCTCTGGTTCGGTGAGAAACTGAGGCTTCTGAGCAGACTGGTGAGAAGTGATCAATGAGGCATGGGGGAAAGGAAGAGCAAGATGGAAAACTGGCCTGTATCTAGAGTCATATAATTGATCATCCAAACCAGGATACGTTTGAAAATGAAAGGGAACTCATTCATAATGACACCAGGATCGCACCACAGACGGGGACTGTCCTGGGAAAACTAGGACATACTGTAACCTTTCCCACGTCCCTCCCTTGCTTTTCCTCTTATTCCTTCTTTCTTTTTTCCCCTCTTCCCTCTTCTTTTCTCTCCTCATTTGTTCTCCCCATGGCTCTCACCAGCTTTTTCTGTATACCTTTAGTGGCAATAATTTGCCATGATTATCACGAATTGGAATGCTCATTGCTGCTACTGCTGCTAAGTCACTTCAGTCGTGTCCGACTCTGTGCGACCCCGTAGACTGCAGCCCACCAGGCTGCCCCGTCCCTGAGATTCTCCAGGCAAGAATACTGGAGTGGGTTGCCATTTCCTTCTCCAATGCATGAAAGTGAAAAGTGAAAGTGAAGTCACTCAGTCATGTCTGACTCTTAGCGACCCCATGGACTGCAGCCCACCAGGCTCCTCCATCCATGGGATTTTCCAGGCAAGAATACAGTGTTCCATATTGGAACTTATTTAGACAAATGCTGCAAAACAGCATTTCCTTTGCTGCTCTGTTACTGCTGTGTAACAAATTATCCCAAAATGCAGTGGTCTAGGAAAATGTGTATTATCTTACACAATTACTGAGAGGAATTCAAGAGTAGCTTAGCTGGGTGATTCTAGCTCAGGGTCCCTCATGATGAGCAGTCAAGCTGACGGCCAAAACTACAGTCATCTGAAAATATGGCTGGAACTGGAGGATTGACTTCTGAGCAAGCTCACCCACATGGCTCTTGATTTGAGGACTCTATTCCTTGCCACTTAGGCCAACCCACAGAGCTGCTCACGACATGACAGACCACTTCTCCCAGAATGAATGATCCAAGAGAGAGTAGAGGGGCACAGTGTGTCTTACGACCTAGTTTCTGAAGTTTCCCTCTCTCACTTCTACTGCATTCTATGGTAGAGACACTGAGTACTTGACCAGAGCTAGAACATCCACTTCCAGGAGGACTCACATGACTGTTGATGGGAGGCTTGTGTCCCTTGCTATGGCCCTTCCATAGGTCTGCTCCTGACATAGCAGCTAACTCCTCCCAGAGAAAGTGATTTGGAAGAGAGAAGAGGAAGTCACAGTTGTCTTTTTTAACCTAGTTTTTTAAGCCATCCACCATCAATTCTGCTTTAATCTGTTCATTAAAAGTAAGTCACTCAGTCTGGTCCACACTCAAAAGGAAAAGAATTAACCTCCACTTGAAAGAAGTAGTATCAGAGAATTTGTAGACATACTTAAAAATCAGTACAACTACATAGTTTTTTTTAAAACTCTGACTCCTTGATTTAATTTTATTCAAAATATTTGATTTTATTCAAAGAAAACAATAAGATACAAGAGAATGCTATACGAACTAAGCTATTTACGTTATGTTTTACCAAAAAAATTAGAAAACACACCTAGCTATACAGCAATGGAAGAATGGTTTAATGAATTACAGTACTTCTATGGAAGAGAATATTGTGCAACTATTTAAAATCATTCAGAAGCCTGTATATTAACATGAAAAATGTTTATAATGAAATATTTATAGGAAAAAACAGTAAACTGTACATTGAAAAAATATGCATAAAAAATAGATCAGATGGGAACATAGCAAAATAACAACAATGGTGAAATCATGGGAGGTTTGTCTTCCTCTGTTTCCACATTTTCTGTGATGTAGCTGTTTCCAAGACTACTGTAATGTATAATTTTGTTATGATTATTTTTTATTTTAAAAGATAATTCAAGATAATACTGACTTTCTAAATAAGGATTCAATAGGCATTTTTGTATATTTTTTCCTATGTAGCAAAAAACAGACTGTGCTCAGATTTTAGATAGACTTCTAAGGGGTTAAGTCTCTGGGGGCTTAGATGGTAAAAAAATCTGCCTGCAATGCAGGAGACCTGGGTTCAATCCCTGGGTCAGGAATATCCTCTGGAGAGAGGGATGGCAACCCACTCCAGTACTCTTGCCTAGAGAATCCCATGTACAGAGGAGCCTGGTGGGCTACAGTCCACGGGGTTGCAAGAGTCAGAGCAATTATGTTAGCGATGAAAGAGTAGGAAAGTGGTGACACACTCAGAGAAAAGTGGTAATTAATTGAGAATTTAATTAACGGAGACAGGGTATGGTTGAACACTCTAGGGAGTTAGATACTCACCCTGCTTTGTCTTGAAGAGGCAGAGGGAGAGATTAGCTATAGCTCATGGAAGCTGTGATCTTCAGTGATCAGGCTCCAGGAAGTGAAACAAACAACCCCATGCCATTCTCTGACTCTCTAGATCACCTGCCCACCTCCCACTGATGGAACCAGACTCCAGAGTGGAAGGACTTCTCTGATAAAAGGTGATCCCATACATAACACAAAGAAGGAAAGAAACTGGATCTGAAAGAGTAAGTGGAAATGCTTACCATATGGGGATTATTTAAATTAGCTGGGAGATGCTCTGATGAGAAAATTCTAAAGATCTTACAATTATACCTCTGTACTAAAAATACATATCAACAATGTTTGAGGACTATATATTTTGGCAATCAAACTGTTCACATAAACATTTCCAGATATCACACTGGTTATGGACATTTTCACCCTTAGACACACACACACTGCCTGCATTTTAGATCACTGCAGTTCATACTGATTCTTACATCTGTTTATGCATATCTTATACCAGGTTTTATATTATTATAGACAATATGTACACAAACCGGAAGAACATCTTCAATAATATGCACACTAGTGACCCCCCTGGTAAAGTTATTTTCTTTGAAATAAGAGATGTAGAAGTGGACATATCCTTTAGCTGAACCATGAATCTCACCAAGGAAAACTCCTTGTTGGATTGAGTTTCATTTGATATGGTTTGCTTTGCTTTGCTGCTCACCATGTAATCTCCACCCATCATAATACCTCAAGAGGAAGCCATCAAAATTTGTTGAATGGATTTATTAAGACTTTATATTTTAAAGCCCCTACTGACAGTCAAGGCTATGGTTTTTCCTGTGGTCATGGATGGATGTGAAAGTTGGACTGTGAAGAAAGCTGAGCGCCGAAGAATCGATGCTTTTGAACTGTGGTGTTGGAGAAGACTCTTGAGAGTCCCTTGGACGCAAGGAGATCCAACCAGTCCATTCTGAAGGAGATCAACCCTGGGATTTCTTTGGAAGCAATGATGCTAAAGCTGAAACTCCAGTACTTTGGCCACCTCATGCGAAGAGTTGACTCATTGGAAAAGACTGTGATGCTGGGAGGGATTGGGGGCAGGAGGAGAAGGGGACGACCGAGGATGAGATGGCTGGATGGCATTACTGACTCGATGGACGTGAGTCTGAGTGAACTCCGGGAGATGGTGATGGACAGGGAGGCCTGGCGTGCTGCGATTCATGGGGTCGCAAAGAGTCGGACACGACTGAGCGACTGAACTGAACTGGCTGACAGTAAAGCAGCCTCAATAGAACCATGATTTTTATAGTCTATAAACATGTTGGAAACTTCAGCTTTTTTGTAATGATTATAGTTACAACTGATCTTTTTATAAACAAAGTTAATTACTACTCTTATTTAAACTAGATATTTTATTCCAGTGTTGCAGGCAGTATAAGTCACTGCAGTGTTCTATATTTAACAAAATAATAGAAAACTGATGCTTTTAACATTAGCTTAAGTCACTGGAATTTGCATTCATGTTCAGTTCAGTTCAGTTGCTCAGTCGTGTCCGACTCTTTGCGACCCCACGAATCACAGCACACCAGGCCTCTCTGTCCATCACCATCTCCCGGAGTTCACTCAGACTCACGTCCATCGAGTCAGTAATGCCATCCAGCCATCTCATCCTCGGTCGTCCCCTTCTCCTCCTGCCCCCTGGACACGACTGAGCGACTGAACTGAACTGAACAACTAAAATTATGGTTATATAAGTTACAATAACACTATGATAAAAAAAAAAGTATTAGGTATCAGAAAATGATTAGATGTAATGAAGAAAGTATGCTAAAAAGGGAAATAGGAGTATGCAGTATGGGAAAGTCCTGAGATGGGAGACTGGATGAGGGAGGTATGTAAAAGTGATCAGGTATAACCCCAAAGTTTTTGGCCTGAGAAACTAAGGAGAATAGAGGTGCTATTCTGAGATGGAGAAGTCTAAACAAGAAACAGGTTAATAACCAGGCAGTGGAGGAAGGGTGGGAAGAAGATATTCTGGACATCTAGGCAGTGTATCAATTAAGCAGTTTTGCATATATGAACCTAGAATTAACAGGAAAGATCTGGGATAAAGTTTGGGATTTTCAGCATATTGATATTAAAGCCAAAAGACTAGATGAGATCAACAAGATTATAAGAACATAACAGAGAAGTCAAGAACCAAGCCCAGAAATACTCCACAGTTTAGTGATCAGGGTGATGAAGAGGAATCGGCATAGGGACAGAGAAGGAGTAATCACAAAGACAGGACTAAAACCAGGAGAATGTGATATTGTGGCAGTTAGATAAAGAAATGTTGCTGAAAACTGAGGAAGAAGCAGTCAAACATCTGAGGTCACTAGCAATCACTGCAAGACTGGATGCAAAAGAAAAGGGGGGAAAAGGAGTTGGAGAGCATTCATTCTTTTGAGGAGTTCTGTTATAGTGCAGAGAAACTGAGCAGTATCTGTTAAAGAGTCTCAAAGGAGATTAAGAGAGCGTTTTTGTATCTTTTTTTTTTAAGATGGATGAAATTACAGACTTCAGAGCAAAGGCATTACCTAAATTCATTCAAAGAATCAAATTTCAAAGTATAATTAACAGGAAATCCACCAACACATACACCCAATAACTTAAACATTGCTATTATGATTCTTTTAATAGAACATAGACAACTACACATGAGCAACCCTGTGCCCTTGAAGTGTTACTCCTTTCCACAGTAAATACCACAAATCTCAGCACAACGACATCAATCTCAGGAACCTCAGAAATACTTGGATTATTCATGAAAGTTAAGTGGAGCCTCAAATAATACTTAAAATTTCTCATTAAAATGTAACTATGCATAAAACAAACGAAACTGCTAGGAATATGTTATAGATATCTATAGGTACCATTTTAAAAATAGGATTCATTTCCCTCCTTACAAAACACTGTGTAATCACTGATAAGTGCTTGCCAAGAGAAATACAGTAACATTTTGTTCAGCTTAATTTTAAAAAATCAAATTGGGACAGAGTAATTTTGTTATCTACTTTTCATTCAACTTATTAACTGCTGTAACAAATGTTTACCTAGAACACGATTTTGAAACTATTGCATACAGTTCAATACCTGGATGTCCCATAATTAAACCAACTTGCTCTTGTTGAATATTGTGGTTATTTCCACTTTCACTATTATAAGCAAGCAAACAAACAGTACATTCTGGGGCTAAGAATCATCTCCATCTATAATTAGTTCTTTCATGAAAATATAACAAATCCTACTTAATTTGAAATACCTTGGTCGTCATCATCACCACCGTCTGCATCCATGGCATTTTCATCTTCATCTTCATCATCATAATTATAATTAGGATCATAAGTAAGATACTTAAGACATATATTTATAATGGTAGAAACATGGGGATACACTTCCTTAGGACATCTGTAGAAAAAACAAAAGCTACCTTGAATAACTGTACTTATCTTCTTGATTCAGTATCTCAACTTTGTTACCAGATTCTGTCTTCCCTTTAACCTAACACTGGAAAAGTGGTCTCCAGCCTTTTCAACACCTAAGATCCTGCATCCTTTCCTCTCACTGACTTCATGTTTTAAGTGATTCACTTCTCAAATTACTCTTTATTAATCAATTTTAAGATGAACTCTTCCCTCCTACCACCACCATTGTAACACCTTTGAAGTCAGGATGATTCTTACAATAAATGGTATGACATGGTTAGTGTGGGGTCATACAAAGAGAGATCTGTACACAGTCTATCTTTTCAACACACAACTGTAACACAAAGGCCAAATAAATGTATTCTTCAGTAACTAGCATTACTGGTGAAAATGGTAGGGTACATTAATTTAGGTTTATAATGTTCAGAAGACAGAACGTATAATAAATACCCAAGAATAAGTATTTAGCAATTAAAAGGATAGAAATGAACCCCACAATTTTTAGCAAATTTATATGATTATAAAGCTACTTATCAAAAACCATGAGTGAAAACTGCTTACTATTATTACAAACAGCAACAGTCAAGTCACAAAACACTGTGCTACAATGCTGTCAATTCTAGCCAGGAGTCGGGGAAAAAAAAACAATCTCGCTACTTAGCCGGTATGATCTTCTCACACATAAATACAGTTATTATTAGAACCAAGGTTTTCAAACTGAGAATCACTGCCCTAGCAAAATGGATGTAACAGATCTCAAAAATTGTTGAAGAGATACAAAATTCACTAGTATATATTTCTGACCAGATAATTAATTTGTTCTGGTAAACCACATTAAGACAACTGAAAGACAATTATATATACTTTTCCCAAGTTCTTTAAGTTCTAACAGTAAGGAGGAAACATTTCAAAATAAATGTGACAACTATATTTTAAAATTAAGATGATATTCACTTCAAATACTGTATTGTTATCACTTATTTTTAAAACTTAATTAAAACATCTGAAATCCAAAATTTGATCCAGCTGTGAATAAAATAATCCATTTTTCCTCACCCACCAAATCTAGATCTTCATTATTATTCTATTCTTAAGAAAAAATTTTATTTGAAAAATAGAGATCTTAAAAACTTGCCTTCTCACAAATGATTCAAAGGCTTGAATGCAGTACTCTCTTAATTCATCGTCATCTACATTACAAAATTTTACCACCAAAGGAATTATCTTCTCAAGGTATTCACCTAAGAAAAGCATATTGGTTCTTATAAATATTCATTAATATGTTTTAAAGAAAAATTTTAATTATATAAATATTTCTTACCTATTCTATGACCAGCTTGCCTACTAATAGCAGCAATACATTGTATGTAGGTCCTTGTTGTTGACATGGAATCATTTTTGGACAACTCTGACAACAGATGTTCAATAAGATCGACAAAAACTATATTTCCACAGCTCATAACCAGATGGCCAAGAGCAATAATGGTTCTTTTCCTCACTGCAAGTCTAGGGCTGGTCAACTGGGGGAGCAGACAGGTCAGAATTGAAGGATGGAAATTAACAAGAAGTCCTCCTTGCCTTAAAATAAAATAAGAAGGAAACAAATAAATTCAAGATGTCCAAGAACTACTACAGTTTCTGCCCTCTGACCATCTCTTGATTACTTCTTCTCCCTATTGTCTTTTCTCTACAAATCTATACACTCAGTTTCAACCACTGTGTTGGTTCAACTCCTCTCTCTCTCAAATCATTTCACATGTGCAGTTCAATGACTCAACAGCAGTCAAATATCTGTATCCTGGCCAGTACAGTGCTAGTGATCAAGTCACACATAGGACAAAAGGTCTAACTGAATTTTCACTACTTATCAAATTGATAAGACTCCAATCAATCAGAATGATCTCTGACTACCTTCTATTCATTCTATGTTCTGTAACACTAGAATATAATGCTTCTAAACTCAAGACTACTCATATATTCTGATATTTTATCCTTAAGCACATACACCTGTGCTCTAACCACTTTGCAAAACTAAACCCAGATGCGGTTTCCATAACAAACTTTTGTGGCTCCTTCCATTTTAAATGTCAAAATACACTGTACTCTGCGTTAATATTTAGTTCAGCTCTGCCTTACATTACAGCCATTTGTCTTATCTCCTATAGTGAAGTATAAGCTTTTTGTATGCTAGGATAGCTCTTCGCTTTTACTGTGTATTTGCACCACATGAAGGCACTTGATTATTATCAAGTTCAAGTGAATTAGCCACAAATAATGATGACTATATTCAAGTAAATAAAGGGTAAAACAAAATATAAAAACTGTGCTGAAATATTTAAATTACAAATTTTATTATTTTTCAAGCTACAAGAAATATGCTTGCTATGTAATATTACGTAAGTATAATTAGCTTTTTTCTTCCCTCACCCCTAACCACACATTTATAAAACAATTTAAATATGAATAATTTGACCAAGTTTTATTATATTTATCAGAAAGCGTGAATAAATGCAAATATCTGTATTATTATAAGTAATAGAAACCATAGTCACGTTTACCTGCTTAACATATCAGCCATAATATCCAAGGCTTCTAGCTGAACAGAGACATCTTCCTGCTTTGCTATTGCACTGGTAAGACGCCCAGTAATCTTTTTACATACATTAGCAGCTAATGCAGAGCCTGCATGAAAAAGGAACCATAATAATTTCAAGGCAAGTACATTGAATTCCACCTTAAATTCATTCTAGTTATTAAATACTCAGCAACTCTAAACTTGACTTAAAAACTGACTCAAGAGACCCATGTTAGAAAAATGTTTCAAAATAACTTTTTCAATAAAATAAGTTATTAGACATAAACAAGAATTGGAGATAACTGCAGAAGAGTGCATGAAACAGGGAAAACAATATCGATTCAGTAAACTCAAACTGCACAACTATTTTTGTGCCCCAGTGGGAATGCTGGCTATGGAGCTATTAGCAGCTGCAATGCTTACACCTCCAAACTGGAAAGCATATAACATTTTTCACTACTTGAGTCATCTTTAGTAGTGACCTAATGAGATCCTTTCCAATCTAAGTAGAAATACTGTTCCAGGAGACTCATCAATAAAGGTTATTAATATTTTAAAGTAGATCTGTATTGTTACTGACCAGAGAGGAAAAAAAGGAAAAAGAAACTGTGAAAGTAAAAATCTGCATGGTTAACAGAATTCCTGTTAATTCATGTTTGTTTTTAGCCAGAAATCAGCTAAAAACAAACATGTTTTATTTAATGACAGGGGAAAAAATGAGGACAATTATCAATATAACTAATAAAAAGACACTTGCTCCTTGGAAGAAAAGTTATGACCAACCTAGACAGCATATTAAAAAGCAGAGACATTACTTTGCCAACAAAGGTCCATCTAGTCAAATCTTTGGTTTTTCCAGTAGTCATGTATGGATGTAAGAGTTGGGAGTATGAAGAAAGCTGATCGCCAAAGAATTGATGCTTTTAAACTGTGGGGTTGGAGAAGACATGAGAGTCCCTTGGACTGCAAGGAGATCAAACCAGTCAATCTTAAAGGAAATCAGTCCTGAATATTCATTGGAAGGACTGATGCTGAAGCTGAAACTCCAGTACTTTGGCCACCTGATGAAAAGAACTGACTCACTGGAAAAACCCTGATGCTAGGAAAGACTGAAGGCAGGAAGAGAAGCGGACAATAGAGGACGAGATGGTTGGATGGCATCACCAAATCGATGGACATGAGTTTCAGCAAGCTTCAGGAGTTGGTGATGGACAGGAAGCCCGGCATGCTGCAGTCCATGAGATCACAGAGTCAGGCTTGACTGAGCAACTGAACTGAATACTCAGAGTTGGTGATACGTTTTTGAAGTAACTAATTCAGTAAGGGTAAAGTAACAATTACATGATACAGAAAATAATGGGTATGAATCACCTTCACCCAACAAAGTAATCAAAACTTTGGATGAATTGACCTAATCTCTCTGAATTTCAATTCTCTTATCAACAATCTACATTATTAAGACCTCCCACATGACTGACATTTGGACAAAGTAAAATAGTACACATGCATCATCTAGCATGATAGTTAGCACAGTGATTAATAAATATTAAGTGAATGAAAACTACATACTAAGACTACATTTTTATCAATATACAGCTTTCCATGGAATAGTAATTGCACTCCATTTGTGGATGAGACAGTAACTTTAGACTGTTAATTTAAGCCAATAGCTTAGTAGTCAAGACTAATTCTAAAACTTACATAAAAATTTCTGTTGGTGATCAAAAGCTAATTACTTGACAAATTCATTAACTGTAACTGTTTTAAACTTTTTAAAATTGTAAGTATTGTAAAAGGCTCAGCCTGAATTAAAGATACTAGTAAACTGAAATCTTTCATAGCTATCTTAATAGTGTTAAGTTTTACACCATAAATTCTAACGCAAAGCAAAATTAACACTGAAAATGGAAAGCTAATCAAAAACTCATGATTTTGGTTATCTTTTCTCTCATGCATACACTGGTTTAACTCTTTTCTGCCAGTCACTGTACACGCAATGATATAAAATCAAGTTCCAACATCAAAAATTTTCAGAACTGGCAGTCCAAAGAAATACTTAAATTCAATCAAAATTACTGAATTTGTTTTTAAACAAAAATAAGACTCTAGACTTTTTTCCTTCACTGTTCAAAGGGATGTTTACAAGATCTTTCAGGGGTAAATACATCTCTCTCTCTCTGTGACCAGGAGAAAAAAAATTAAAGGAGAAACACTTCCATTTATAAAAGGGAAAGAGAAGGAAAAAACACTTTTGCTTACCACTGGAAGCTGGAGGAAGTTCTCCAATTACTGTTTTGAGGCCAATACTCGAAATATCTCGAAGTTGTTCTTTATCAGAAAGCATGTTAGTGCAGAGGGTATCTACAATTGTCTCTACTTGGTATTCTTTCACTTTACTCACTAAAGGGCCAAGACTATAACACAAAAAGAAAAAAAAAATTTAACCTAGATAAAAAAACAGAAAGAGAAAAGTAGTATACAAATAAGAGTATAAAAAATTCTTGGTTAGTAAGCTTTTTGCAGTTTCCAATTTCTTTCCATTTATTTTCTTCATAGTATCATGAAATTCAAGATGCTTTCACCTGACCCCCACCCTTGGCAAACCCTTCAAATACACATCTTGTAATAATAAAAAAAGCTGATTAGGAGTCTGTTCTTAACAAGAATCCCATGATTTACCTGCAACAGAAATTTCACCCAACATATCCTGTGATCCTCTCTTCCTACCATCTAACACCAACTTCATTCAATTCATAAGCCCAAGAACTTATCTTTTATTTTCTTGTTTTAAGCATCAAGGAATCAGTTGCAGAAACCAAACAAGTCAGAACCTCTCCATGCTTCCAAAGCATCTTGAATATGCCTTTCATATTAGTATCTCATACTGCTATTATTTTAGCACTGCATGTTAAGTCCACTGGTTGAGGATAAGGGCAAGCTCTCCTCCTGTGTCCTTCCCACAGAATTTAGCACATAGGTAATACTTGGGACATGACTATCCACTGAAGAGCCACTATACTCAAGACTATACTGAATAACAAAAGTATGGCCCTGATCTTCAAAATTTTACCATCTGGTTGGTGAGGCAAGGAACTCACATAACTATTTTAGAAAATAACTGAAGGCATTTACTACTCTGTGCAACTGAAAAAAAAAAAAGATAACTTTTAAATGCAATGTTAGTATTTATTTACAGACAGGAGACTGCACTTCAGAAATAAATTTTAGGTACTTGCATTTACAGGATATAGTTAGAAAAAAGAGCATTTCAAATGGAAGGCTCAGATGCTAGAATGAATACAATACACACTAAAGAGATGAGAAGTCAAAAGAATTGCCTGACTTAGTCATTACTCATATTAGTTTTAAACTTTCAGGGTCACTTTTCAGGGACCCCAACTCAAACTTTGAGAACTGTTGCTATAAAATATCGCCCCCAAAAAGGTATAAACATACAAAAACAAACCAACAGGGACTTCTCTGCTGGTCCAGTGGTTAAGACTCTGCATGCCAATGCAGGGGACATGGGTTCAATCCTGCTCCAGGAGATCCCACATGCCATGGGGCAGCTAAGCCCATGCGCCACAGCTAGAGCCCGCACTCTGCAGCAGGAGAACCCACCCTCAATGGGAAGCCTGCGTGCCACACTAGAGTAGCCCGTTACCACCAGAGAAAGCCCCTCACAGCAGTGAAGGCCCAGGGCAGCCAAAAAATAAAAATGCATTTGCAAAACTAAACAAAAACCAACAACAAAAGAGACAAATAAAAAAAAGGCAAAATGGCATGCTGAAAGCTTCCTACATCAGTATTTACAATAAACAATGAACCAAAAAAACAATGCCATCAAAGGGAAGAAATTATGAAACTGAATAGAAGGAAAAAAGCAAGACTAACCATCTGCTGTCTACAAGACACATAATTTAAAAATAAAAACAGATTAAAAGCTGAAAGTAATAGAAAAAAGATGCACTATGCAAATACTCATTTAAAAAAAACTGGGGCAGCTATATTAACATAAGAAAAAATATATTCCAAGATAGTGTATTTAAAAAGAAACATTTTTACTCAAACACATCAAACATCAGGAAGACATAATTATAAATATGTATGCCTCTAATCATACAGCTTTAAAATACATGAAGCAAAAATTGCCATTATTAAAGAGAAAAACAGATAAACAATGATAGTTGAAAATTTTAACACTCCTCTCAGTATTTAATATCAAGAAAAAAAAAATCACAAAGGATATATAAATCTGAACAACACTACCAGCTACCTTGACCTGACATTTATAATATACCATATCCAACTTCTGTAGAAAACACTTTCAAATATACAGAGGGAGCATCCACCACAGTGAAAGTCACTCAGTCATGTCCAACTCTTTGCGACCCGATACACTATACAGTTCATGGAATTCTCCAGGCCAGAATACTGGAGTGCATAGCCTATCCCTTCTCCAGGGGATCTTCCAACCCAGGACCACAGTCTCCTGCTTTGCATGCAAATTCTTTACCAACTGAACTATCATATGATGAATCATAAAACCAATCTCAATGAGTAGACAGAACAATACAAACCAAAACAAACAAAATAAACCTCTCTGAAATCTTAAAGAGTATGACTCTCTGATCATATGCAATTAAGTCAGAAACCATTAAAAATAAGCATCCAGATAAATATTTGGAAATTGCTTCTAAATAACTGGTAAATCAAAGAATAAGCACAACGGAGATTAAAAATGCTTCAAACTGAATGATAAAAAAAATAATCACAAACTACTTGGAGAAAATATACCTTTAAATGTTTAAGAATTAGGAAAGAAAAAATGAGTGGAAAGAAAAATATTAAAAAAAAAAAAAGGCAGCAGCAGCAGCAATCAGTAAAATAAGGCAACACACAATNTCAGCTTCAGCATCAGCCCTTCCAATGAATATTCAGGGTTGATTTCCTTTAAGAAAATGTAGCCTCCTCCAAATGGCTCAGATGGTAAAGAATCTGCCTGAAATGCGGGAGACCTGGGTTGGATCCCTGGGTTGGGAAGATCCCCTGGAGGAGGGCATGGCAACCTACTCCAGTATTCTGGCCTGGAGAATCCTATGGACAGAGGAGCCTGGCAGGTCACAAAGAGTCAGACACAACTGAGTGACTAAGCACAGCACAGCCTTCTTCAAATTCTCCTGCATATTCTTCCAAAAGGGTAAAAGATGTGAAAACTGTAGAATACTCTCCATTTCTGACCACAAAACCCTGTAAGACTGCTTGGAGAGAAGCAGCAGAGGACACTATAGCATCTGATACCTAAAGACGCACACTTGGCACTTTCTTCCACTGTTTCTAGCATGGGAAAATTGATCCCTTACCCCTCATTCCTTAGAATTCATCAGTGACCTTCAAGGCTGACTTTCTTGTTTTTATGGAGGGATCTCAACCCCAGTAGGGACTTTCTTGCTTTTAGAGTCTTCTAACTGGGAACATAAGTTTGATATCCACAGGTTATCAGGTTAAGGATTCCAAAAAAGTTATGTTTTTATTCGTTACTGTGTAATGGTATAAGGCCTTCTACCAACATAAAGTGATTCACTGGGATAGAAGTCATCTCATTTCAATAATTCAAAGTCTGACAGAAAGTTGATGGCAAATTCTATGCATTTTAAAATAGAAGTGCAAAGAGTTGGTGTGTGTGTTTAACATAATAGCTATTTCAGGAGGGGAGATTAGTTTGCTGTTTAATCCAGTCACAGAAAGATAATCGAAGATATAAGACCTTAAATTTCTTTATGTAAATAGGTACTTCTTTTTATTGTTCATTCATTCTACAGATGAATACGAAGTAATTTCATCCAGTATGGTTGCTGTGTGGTGTATACACATATATTCATTAATTGTTAAAATCGCACACATTATATATAGTGATTATGCACATAATTCAGAGACACTATATTGACTGGGGGTGGGGCGGGGGGTGGTTTCCACTTGTAGCCGGGTTCGCTCATAATCAGATGAAGGGAAAAAGAAAACAATTTCAGAAGCATTTCCGTTTCATCAACCTTAAAGCCTGGGCGTCGTCTCACTACATTCAGGATTCTTTCAGGATTTTTAGCAATGGCTTTACAACCAGCTATATGCTATGTTTAGAACTGCCATCACAAAAGAAAACACTAGTGAAGAACCGGCTGGGGAAAGAGTACACAGAAGGAACCCCCGGACTTTCGGGAGGGGGCGGCAGGAATGTTTACTCTAACAGTCACAGAGTGACTTGAAAGAGTTCAAATTCTCAGAGCAGATAATTGGTGTTTCTGACTCCAGGGCCTCCGGATGCCCAACCCAAGGTGCTCCCTCCTCACGTACGTTTGCACCCCCACGTCCCCCCAAAAGCCTCGCGGCACGGAGGGGCCCGGGCCGTAACGCGCCAGCCCGGCCCTCGCTGCCCGCCGTGTACCAGGACCTGCAGGCTGAAGCGACCCTTTCTGAGACGCGGGAGGCGGGGACCTTGGATGGGCGCCTGAGGACTTCGCGGTGGCGCGCCGGGCCAGCGAGGGGATCGGGTCCGCGCCGGCCGCTCCCGGGGCGGCCCCTCCCTGGCGCGTCTCTGCGCCCCGCGCCGCCGCCCAGTGTCCTCGCCCCGCGCAGGGCCGGTTCGTCGGGGTCCAGGGACCCGGGGCGGGGGGCGGGGATGGAAGGGCCAAGGTGGGAACCTTCTCTCCCCGCTCGGATGCCCGTAAGGTGCCGCGCGGCGAGGGCGCGAGGGCCTGGGGCGCGGCAGGCACCGGAGGCAGTGCCCCGAGCGCACGCCGGAGGGCGCCGCGGGCCTCGCCGGGCCGGCGGCCTGGAGGGGGACGCCGGGGGGCGGGCGGGCCGCGCGGAGGCGGGGCGGAGGCTCCCTTATTTATTTTTTTACACGAACTCCCAAACATGAATCCCCCTCCCACCTCCCACCACACATCTTCAGACTTCTATAGATCTGTACCAGTGTTTCTCAACCAAGGGAGATTTTTGCCCTTCAACAAAAATTTGGCAATGTCTGGAGACATTTTTGGTTGCCCCCACTGAGGGATGAAAGAATGCTACTGGCAAAAATTGTGGGTAAAAGCTGAGAAATGGTAAATATCCAACAATATATGGAACGTACAAGATAGTTCCTCATAACAAAGAATTATCTGGCCCCAAAACTGAAGAACACCAAGCCTGAAAAAGCCTGAGCTACGCTAACAAAACAATATGGCATTGGTATTAGAATAGACAAATAGACCAGTGGAACATAACAGTCTGAAAATAGATTTAACACTTTTATAGTCAACTGACTTTTGACGGAGATGCCAAAACTGACAGTACAGAAAGGAAGATGCTTTCAATAAATGGTGCTTCAATAACTGGATATCCATATGGAAAAAAAACACATAACCTCAATTTCTACTTCATAAAAATTAATTCAAGATAGATCACAGGACTAAAAATAAAAGCTGAAACTATAAAGCTTTTAGAAAACAAGGGACAATCTTTGCAACATAATATAAACAGATTTCTAAGAAAACAGAAAGCAATAACCATAAAAGCTGAAATGAATTTATAAATTAAGTCAAACTAAATTTTAAAGTAAATTAAAAATTTAAGATCAAATTGGGAGAAAATACTTATAAAACATATATGTGCCAAAGGACATATACCCAGACTATATGAACTACAATTCAGTAATAAAAAGACAGACTCAATTTTAAAAAGTGGGGAAAATCCACAAAAAAATAAATGGCAATAAACAAACAAAGCAGCATTACACATCAGTAGTCATTCAGAGAAATGGAAATTAAAACTACACCTATACACCAACTGGAATAGATAAAGGGCAACATAACGAGGACTTCCTGGCAATCCAGCAGTCAGGACTCCATGCTTCCACTGCAGGGGGCACAGGTTTGATCCATGGTAGGGAAACCATCTGCAATGTTGAGAGTCGTAGCCAAAAAAAAAAAAAGGTAACACAACCAACCATTGATGATAATGTGGAACAACTGTACTTTCATGTAAAATGGTATAAATACTTTGGAAAACAATTATCAGTTTCTTAAAAATCTAAATGTTCACGCATGCTAAGTCACTTCAGTCATGTTCGACTCTTTGCAACCCAATGGACTATAGCCTTTCAGGCTCCTCTGTCCATGGGATTCTCCAGCAAGAATACTGGAGTGGGCTGGCATTTCCTCCTCCACGGGATTTTCCCCCACACAGGGATCGAACCCACGTCTGTTACGTCACCTGCATTGGCAAGCAGGTTCTTTACCACTAGTGCCACCAAACAGACAATAGCAATTTCATTCTTCCTAAGAAATAAAGACTCATGTTCTGAGATTCATACAAGAATGTTCACTCTACCTTTATGCACAATAGCCAAACCCTAAAAAGATATCAATGAACTACTAATCAGCAGCAAAAAGTCACAAAACACTAATATATCCAAAATAAAGCCAACTTAAGGTGAATAATGTTGACGTCTAGTAAGAAGTTGTGAGGTAAGAATACAATTTTATGTTTTCCAAATGGTAATCCAGTTTTGGTTCAACTTTTCTCATGATGCTGCCAACTGCATCATGTAGTTTCCATCCTATTTTCCACTACTGTTCTATTAATGTGTCACTACCTCACTGCTTTCATTCATTAGATAAACATAACAGCATGTTTTCATATCAAGCAGGGTTAACCAACACATCTCCAAGTCCAGTGATTTTCAGGGCTTTTGCGGTCTATCAAGCAAATATCCTGCCCTTCTTTGCTCTTCATACCAAAATGCCCTTTAGAATCAACTTGTCTAGCTTGTGGGAAAAACTTACTGATTTTTCGAGTTAAGTTAGCATTAAAATAACCCAGAACTAACAACTCTGTTGAGTTATTCTATCCAGGGACCTGAAATGTCTTGCCATTTGTTCACAAGTACATTTTTGCTATTGGTCAAGAGTATTTTAAAGTTTTTCTCCTATAAAAGTTTTTTAAAAGATAAAATTATACACTTATTTTAAACCACACAATATCCTCACCCAAAGTCACCACTGTAACATCTGTTACATTTATTGCTAGGCATTTTGTCTTTCTGTTGCATAATAAATGTACATTTGCTTCAATATCTTCTGTTTTATTTGCTTATATGAAGGCTGATTTGTTTATTAATTTTACAGCACACTCCCTCACTAAATTTATTCTCTTTTCTTGATTGACTTGTTTTTGCCTATGACCTTTTAAAATTATTTTATGTCTTAATTTCCTCCCCCTTGTCTTACAGTAGCTAATGCCTTCAAAAGAAATCTAATGAAGATAGAGAGACACTCGTGTTCCTGCCTTTAGTGTGAAAGTATCTGGTAATTTACTGGCTTTTGGGTTGAGGTATAAATGTGTTTGTGCATTTTTTTAAAATGGACCTATGGATTTCTTGTTATTAAATGCTTTACTTGAAACAAGTGATGAATTCACTTTAATGATATAAAGCATCTCTGACCTGTTCTTCACCCTGACATTAAATATGACGCCAGTTTTCGGAAAGTATTTCATTCCTCTAATTATATTAAGCAGTCTAGGTGTTGGATTTTATTTTTTTCTTTTAAATGAAGAACAAAAGTTGAATCTCATCAGTACCTTGACAGCTAACCAGACAGTTTTTTCCCCTGATCTATTAATATGATGAAATAAAAATATTAATAAAGCACATAATATTAAATTGTCCTTATACTCAGGATGAAATTCACTTGTCATGGTAAACTGCATTTAATATACTAATGATTTTATTTTGAACATTTAAATGAAACTGATGTGTAATCTTCTCTTTTAGTGTTATATTTAGTCAGAATTTGTTATCAATATTTTGTTTAAAAGGTTTTAATACTTTATGTTCTGAAATAATTCTAGAACTATCTGTACTGGAATTATCTGCTGTTTGAAGTTTCAAAGAGTATGCGAAAAGATTTTTGGGCAGGAGTTTCTTTTGGGTGATGAGTTCTTTGATAAATTTTTCAACTTCTTGATAAAGCTACTTAGTAATTTATCTATTAGGACTTTCCCTCCTCCTAGAATCAGTTCTTGAGTTTTATCTCCTAATATATTACTTTTGTTTATATCTTATTTTCTTTCTTATATTACTAAATATATGTCATTTTCCCCCCAATCTGTTAAATTTTAAGTATAAGAGATCATCAAAAGCTCAAGTTTCTAACAAGATTCATCCTCAAGTGAATCAAGATCTGTGTATCTCTTGATCTCGGACAAAACCTACTTTTTATTATCATTTTTAAAGGCTAGTAATTGCTCAGCACATATGTTAGACAAAATTTTGTTAATAACAAGTACATATCAAAATAAAAGATGAAAATAACTACTGAAGTAAAACTAGACTCATTGGCTCTATTCTGCAACTTATTTTTTTTGAAGACGCTTTTTATTTTAAACTTGCAAATGTCCCAAGTTAAAGAAAGCTGTATTACATATCTAGAAAAATCTATGCTGACCAATGATTTCTCACACTTTGCCTGTTTTTACAGATGTGTAAATCCTTAGCCTAAAATAAATTTAAAGCCTTTATAAGAAAATTCAGAAGTAACAATGAGAATGCTCTATTTAAATTAATACCAAATATTATGTCATACAAAATGAGATTAAGTTCTATAATTTAACTTTATAGAAAGCTAAAGGTTGTACTCACCAATAACTTACTATGTAAATTTTTAAGGATCTCTAATATTTGATATGCATAAATTAAAAAGGTGCATTAATACGATTTACCAAGAACTCAAATTCTCTATCCAGCTGTCAATATTACACCTGAAAGATGCTCTCAATGCACCATTCTCCAAGGTAATGGGAGTTCTTTGAAACTATTGTATCATCAGTGTTACGTGAACTATGCTTTTAACTGCTGCTATCCTTTACTAAGTCTTATTATTTTTTACTTCCCTTATCGTTGGGTCTTAAACTCCACCCTGCCTTGGAACATACAGTAAGTAGGCCTTTTAACCTAGCTAAAAAATCTGGCCAAATAAGAGAACTACTCTTTCTAAAGTTTCATAAGGTATAAATACCATTGTTCTAGCCAATACAGAAACTACATATATTGATATGTGTCTGCGTACCAAGTACAAATGCTAAGTCAAGTTACTCGCAAAGTCTAAAACACTCTACAAAGACATAGAACAAAACTAAGAAAATTTACCAGTTACCATACTGAAATTTTTAAAAGTTGAGGTGATAGGAAGCAAGTAAAAAACAACTTACCATTTGACAGCTAAATTCTGTACCTCTCCATTTTTATCTTCCAGTAACTTCAAAATCATTTTCACTACCTTTCTTTCACTATCATCATCCAACTTGATGGAATCTTTCTGCAGTTCTGTCATCAAATCATTTGTAGCCATAAACCTAATAAAAGATTAAAATTTATAATTAAAATTTTTAAGCATTAATGAAAATCACTGTTTTCAAATCCAATGCTATCACTTGTATCTAAGTCCTGATGTACTCTTTTAAATAAGGTATCACTGGCTTTATTTTCCTCAGGTTAGCCTTGATTTCAAATTTACTAACAGGACCTTCAATGAATACTCATTCAGCCTAATAAAGCTGACCCTTGAGCAACGTGGGCATTAAAGGCTCCAACCCTCCCCACGCACCCACCCCACAGCCCTCCACATCTCATCAAAAATCCATGTATAACTTTACAGTCAACATCCACATCTGCACAGTTCTCCATCTGCAGATTCAACCAATCGCAGATCATGTAGTATATATGTGGTACACATTTAATGAAAAATTTTCCCATGTTAAGTGGACCCGTGCAGTTCAAACCCATAGTTCTGGGGTCAACTATAATTGCATCAAGGCTTTTAGGGGAAGAAAAGTGTCTCTTTACTTTTACTTTGCATGTGATTTGAATTTTATCTAGGAAGTCTTTAACATTAAGAATGCCTTCCTGCGTAATACTGTAGTGTCAGACTGGCCGGCTCATATTACAAACCACTGGGAAAACTACAAAATGCAAACTCTCACCTCCATCCCAACTCCCACCACCAGAATCAAGTGTATTTTCAAAAGGATGTTTTGAAGCAGAAAGCTGTTCCACCAGACATCTAGCCCCCTTTCCTTAAGAACCAGTACCAAAGGACAAAGTTTTAAACTACACACAAGCATAATTCTTACCAAGTCTTGTTAAACTGCTTAAAAAGAAAAGCATATGGTCAAATTGGGATAACACAGGTAAATTAAGCCTGTGCCTTTTAAAATTAACACAGTTCTCCTAACTGGAAGCCCCTTCCCATTTTACATGATGAAAAAAATGAATTTAAAATCACGTAACAGTCCAGAAAGTTAAAAAGAAAAAATCAACTGAATAGAACCATGCACGCACTTCTACACACAAAGCATGAAAAGCATCTTCGCCAATTATTTTACTTAGATAAAATCCATTAGACAGGCATATCAGGAACCCCTAAGAATCTCTGAAATGTTAATCATATGGTTGAAGAGAAAACACAGTGATCATCAATTTAAATTTAAAAAAGCATATCATCCCAATAAAAAGTTATTTTATAGTTCTGAAGAAACTACTGGTACAAAGATTCCTTCCTTTATTTACCATTTATTTATTCACTGCGTGTTATGCTGCAAAGGTTGGATTATGAGCAAAGGACCCTCAAAGAACTTATACTTCTAATAAAGAAGTTCATTGATTTCAAAAATCTATAATTAACAGTTAAACATTTTTAAAAGCTGAAATGAGCATCAGCAAAATTAGTAATAGATAATATTTTAAAAAATCAGAAAACTAGATTGCGATAGTAAGAATTACTTTTTAATTGTGACCCTGAAACCAGAAAGTTCCCTCTGTTAATCTGTTAAAAAGTTTGCACTATAAATCTTAAAAAGAAGTTGTTTGACCAGTCTGAAAACTGTCCATGGCAGACTGAGAAGCCAATTTGTAAAATGTCTCTTACACATTTATTGCTTTAGCTATGGCACTAAGGGCTGAAATGATAAACTCAGACCCAGTCCCTCCTTTGAACTTTTCATCTCACATGGCAGACAAACAGGTAAATTGGACAAATCTCACATAAACTTTTAAAAATACTCAAGGGTGTGTGGCAATGACCACACCAAAGAATTGACGGTTTGGATTTCAAAGGTCTGAGAGGGGTTTCCATGGAGAAAGCTGGTTTGGGATTTTAAATCTGTGTGCATGGCGGTGGTGCTGGGGAGGAGCATAGCACCCCAGAGTGAGAAGCAATTCAGTGTGTGTGAGACACAGGGAAACCTAATGGGAAGATGGAAATACAGGCTGAGGTTAAGATGGGAAAGGTTGTATACTCTCATTCACTATGTCCTGAGAAGCTTTTATTTGTCAGGTACTATGCTAGGTGCTAGCATACACCTACAAGAGCTAGCAAAAGCAAACACAGGTGCTTCCTGCTACCTTGAAGCTTACGTAACAATCGAATTGAGGCATAATAATTTTTTTAAACTACATATATGAGTATTTACATCATATGTAGTTATGAACTGAGATAAATGCTATGAAGGAAAGGACCATGATACAAAGACAATGGGATAACAAAATAACATGAGCTAGACTGGAAAGAAAGTTAGTTGTATATCAGAAAAGACTGAGATCCTAGACATGAACAGGAACTGTGTGTGGAGAGTGGGGAGGTTATAACCAAGTAAGCAAGGGCCAAAAGACTACAGAGATTTGAAGACCTTCCTGAGGTTCTAGTCTTTATTATAAAAGTGACGGGAAGCACCTGAGGTAGAGATGAAGAGTAAGCGGAACGATCAGATTAACATTCTCCAAGTATTACTCTAGTTACACTATGGAAAATAGTTTGAAGAGAATCAAACTTCATTTAGCAGACTGAATGGAGAACAGTAAGGAGAGCTACTGCAGCTAGAATTAGTTATGACAGTCAATGGAGATGGAAAAACGGATGTACAGCCAATTCTCATCACTAGCCAAGTAAAATGTGCTGTAACCCCCAAATCAATTCTCCAATGCTTTCATGTCAGTTGCAGACATGTGAAGAACCACGAAACATTTGCAGCACCCAAAGCACGCATCCGCACACACTCCCAGCTGACACTGCACAAGGTGATGGTCTGCCTTATTTCGCCTCTCACGCTGTAAACAAGCATCCTCTTCTCAGTCTATTTGGTGCCACTTTTTTTTTTTTTTGCATGTCTGTGCTTTTTGTTGGTAATTTTGCTGTTTAGAATGACCCCTCCGGGTGCAGTGCTGAAGCGCTATCTACTGTCCCTGATAACACACAAGAAGGTCATGATGTGTCTTCCAGAAGAAATACATATTAGACAAGTAACTACTGTAACAAGAAACAACTCTATTTGAGATTTACAAGATTAAAAATTAACAGGCTTTTGAAATGGATTAGATATGGGGGTAGTAACAGATGAGTTAAGTACAAAGAAATGGGAGGGAAAACATAGGATTTTGGTGTTACAGTGGGTATGTATCCTGTCCAGTCTTAATGTTATTGAATAACCATTGTCACACATTAGATGGTTCACTCACTCATCTTACATCAGAGGGAGAGAGAATTAACAAGCCTAGTTCTACTACAGACTACACTGAATGGCCACTCCTCTGATCCTAATCAACAAAATCCCAGCAAAAGTGAAGCCGCAAACATTATGAATTACTGCCCTGAAAACCAACTTCATCTGCTCTTGGCCAAAAAAAAATGAAGATCTGGGGGGAGGGGAGAGATGCTGAGAAAGGGGGCCCAGTAGCATCTACAGTCCAGGCACTGGAGTGTAGTTCTGAGGTTCTGAACTGAGTTCTTAGGTTCATACCTAAACTCCAATTATAATATCCAAATGAATAATCCAAACAGATCAACAGATCTTATCTTACAGTGAAAGGATATTGTTTTCCTATATATAATCACACAGAACATCCATTTCAGGCAAGCTCACTTAGCAACACAAAATACCAAACATCCTCCTAACTAAAAGAGAGACTGCAACTTCTGCTTTACAATAGCTGTTCCTCTGCTTTACCATGCCTCCTTATAACATTTATTAAGATGTCAAGTGATCAAATTGCCCCTTTCTGACAACATCCACTCTAAAGCAAACAAACCCCTGCCTCCTCAGACCTTCCCAAAATTAGCCAAACAGGTTCTAACAACCTCTTACTGAGACAAACAGTAACAAACCCAAACCTGTGGGAGGGTCACCGATACATATGAAAATTTCAAGAAGGAAAAAATGGTAAACAGTGTTTACATACGAAATAAAAGAGCAAAGAAACCACCCACTAAGTTACCTGGAGATTGTTTTCGATTTGAGGGAGAGTAATTTCAGTCAGCTTAGGTGGGCAACCTCTTAAGAGTTTATCTCGTCTATGGGAGTTAGTGCAGAAGGCAATGATCAGCTGTGATATTTGGAAGAAAATTCTAATGGAAGAACTACCAACATATTGCATTAAAAAGAGGCCTGAGATAAGGAGACTAATTTGAGAAATACTCATCAGGGAACTAAAGTAAAGAAGAAAGGGTGATATCAAGGGTTCCAACTGGGACATTTGGTGGATGGTAACATTAACAAGACAAAATAAGAAAAACTAAGTTTTAAAGGTGGGAGAGGAGGAAGCTGTTAACAAGCAGACTTCTATGGAAGTCCCAGGTGAATTAACCTGCAGGCAGTGTCATCTCATTTACTCAAATATTTTGGTGCTACCATCATTAGAAACTGTGCCAAGGCTCTGCACAAAAAGTTATAAGCTAGACAGTCAAGAGATTGCAACTGAACACACTTGGCTTATTCTACCGAACTGAAAGTTCCCTGAGGAGTAAACTTACTCATCTTAAATAAATCCAATGCGGAGAGGCAGAAATAATGGTAGAAAAAGATACTCTGTACTGTACAGTGAGTGGTTTTCACAACACTTCTAATACACAAACACAATTTTACCCTTGCTTCCAACAGAGATTTAAAGTCTACTGGCAAACTGTATCTCCCAATGAACAAATTACCTTTCAAAGATTTCAGACACACCCCACCGCTATCTCACTTTTTCTCATTACTTCTCTTACTCATGAATCAACTTGGGACAGTCTTAATATTGTTCCTGTAAATAAAACTCATTTTTAGTCAAGTTTCTTCTACCCAGTTTCCTCAATGAGGTCCCTTTCTCCTCTTTTTCAGTGGTGAGACCTAACTATTGCTGATAATGAGTGTTAGCAGTACCTGCATTCACACCTCCCTCCAAATCACATTAAGTGAAATCATGTAAATTACTGTCATCAACAGGCAAAGTACTTAGAAAATGCTCAGAAATCACCTTCTTAAATCTCTACAAATCTATTTCTTCTGATTAAACCATCCTTTCTTCAAGCACAAGCAGAAGAGTCTCTCCTGTTGTAACTGTTGTCATTCAGTTGCTCAGTTGTGTTTGACCTTTGTGACGCCATGGACTGCAGCACGCCAGGTCTCCCTGTCCTTTACTATTTCCTGGAGTTTGCTCAAACTCATGTCCACTGAGTCAGTGATGCTATCCAACCATCTCATCCTTTGTTGCCCCCTTCTCCTGCCCTCAATCTTCCCATAACACATTATTGTAAATGCCCACACAGTACTTTCAGCTATTACAGATCTGTAAGGTCCCTTCCAACTCTGAAAGCTGATGATTCCCTAACAGGCCTGATATTTTTATTAGCATTTTAAACAGTTTTCAAGGGCAAATGTTTTCCAATAGTCAAAACACATAAATTAATTTCGTGACAAACCATTATCAAGCTAAGAAATTCTAAAATGCAGTGAATTATTTTAAGATCACATCAAATAATTTGGGTAGATTTTACAATGATTTCTTAAAGAAACTTTCCCAATCCTTATGTTTTTTTTCTTAACTCTGGAATTAAAATGCAATTCAACTAAAACAAGTTATCTATTCAGAACTCCCAGGACCAAGGCCCTAAATTAAGTGGAGGATTCAGTTCAATAAGACAAGGTCCCTGCCGTGTCTAACAAGATTATTTATACTCTCTCCCTGAGTGGTGTTTTGTATAGAGTGCTCTCACACCTGTACTCATTTTCTCTAACTAGAACTTCAAGACCTAGCTCAGATCACACCTTGCAGGTGAATCTCCTTGCTTTCATGTTCTCTGCCATGTAGGCCTGAAAGCTACATATAGCCCTGGGTTCCTTATCTTTTTACAAATGTCTTAACCATTCAACAAGCATGCAGATAATACTGAAGGCAAGCACTAATCTTCAACTTTTTGGAGTCCCTCTTAGGGAATTTAAAGTGTCTTTTAGCACAAAATATTCCATAAGCCTAACTTAGAACTGAAATTTAAGGTATTATTCTTAATGTCCCCTGGTAAAAACCTTGGTGAAGTAGAGTATATGGTAGTTGAGAGAGAGTTTATGCCCTGAGGGTATCTGGAAATCCTAGATCTGCTGCTGTCAAACTGACCTTGGGCAAGCACTTACTGCCAGATTGAAGTTTCCTCAACTGTTAACACAGACTGCTTGTGTCTACTTTATTAAAGTTGTAAGGATCAAGTGTATAAAGTCCACAGTAAGTATTAACTATTATGTACAGAGATAAAACAATGGTAAAAATTTTGTTTAGCTTTTGATTCCCTGGAATACTTTAATTCAGTTGGTGGTGAAATACATGAAATAAAAGCAGAATATCACTAGTTACCTCAAACCACTGAATATTCAGGATTAATATTTATAAGCGAAGTATTTGCTTTATTTGTGCATATTAAAGTTTTCTTCTGTTATCTACAGAATCACCAAGCACTAAGCCTTACTATCCCGTCTTCAAAGAATACAAAATGCTAAAACATGAAAGAAAAAGGACACTAGGTTTTGGTTTTCTCTCCCAATAAATTTGAGCCTTAATTTAAGTCCTACAACAACAACAACAAAAAAAGATTCTAAAATTTAGAAGTCTGCATCCATTTATTTACCCCCTTCACCCTAAAAAACTATGTAGTTATTCAGAGACCTGAAAATCTGGGCCTGTAAGGGACCTTTTGTAATCATCCATATCCAAGTTTCTCAAAAGTGAAAATTTAATCTCAAAGTAGTGTGCCCAAGATATCAGATAGTTTACAATGAGGAATCCTACAGGACGAGAACCTGTATTTGTGACGAGTAATCATATTCTCTTTGGATTCCACCATGGGGAAAATGATTTTTTTTTTTCCTTTTGGATGTACTGTTTTCTTTTCCCCTTGGCACAAGGTAAAGTAGTCTGCATACGTTAAGATTTTCTATAATGCTAATTAATCTTGTCCTCAAGATCCTTCTAGCATTAGGTATTTTAAAACATGGGACTACAACTGTGATATTTCCAGCAAAATAAATAAGTATATAAATTTCTAAAGAGAAATTAGAGCATCATTTTAAAATAGAACACATGTATTCAAATACAGAAAAATCTTGTACTTGACCGCAAATGCTGTTTTAATTAATCTCTTACATGTCAGTTATTTAACACACATAGTGCTTTGGTTTCAAAGTCTTGTCTATTACTAAAGGGTGTGAGCGTATTACAGGTCTTAAAAATATAGTTATTAAGAATATCTTTATGACAAATTACTGAAAGGCACTTACTGTTCCTAGGCATATCTTCTATAATATTCACCAACTATTAGAAAGATATCATTTTTAGGAGATTTAAGTAATCCTCTAAGCAATGTTTTGATTTATTCAAGCCCAAACTGGTAGATAATCCTTATCAAGTTCCACACCGAGTATTACTCTTCCATATAATTTGTAAAAAACCCTCAAGCATATATGTATTAGTTTTATTTTACAAAAAATGTAAGGAGGCTTTGGTCAATAATCACATATGCAGTATTATCACATGACTTGACTTCTGTATTTTCAATGGCTTGCACTGAAAGCAAGCAAAGCTCCAAAGGGAAACAACATTCTAATCCTTTAAGGAACAAACAACTTTTATTTCCCCCAATAATTTTTATTTTCACACTAAAACTCACAAACCTAAAAATACCCCAAATAATCATCTCTTCCCAAAACACTAAAATATTTATTATAAGCAAACTAATTTTAAAAGTTTTTAATGCAATACTTAAAAACTCCCTAGGTAGCAAAACTTTTTGAAAATCATTCTTGGCTTTGAAGCCACAGAACCAAAATGTATTTCACTGGCTATCTTAATATAACTGCATATCAATTTAACTAGCAACACGATTGTTACATTTTTCATGATTTTTTAACAAACAGAAAAATGTTGCCCCGGGACCTAAGGTTTGGGTGTGTTTTCAGGTTTTAAAACGTACTGTTCACACACACAAAAATACCCTTCGGCCAAAATTCAAATCGAAGACTATTCGTTCTTCCCTTTAAAATGCACAGAAAATACAACCACTAGAAAACAAGTATCAAAAAATATAAAAACCCGCTTCAGATCGGGAGCTTATTTAAATTTAATTCGTGATGGAATAGGCGGGAAGCAAGGAACGTAGCAATTACTACTGTGCAAAACAGAAAAGAGGAAAAAACCAAGATAATCTGTGAAAATATAACAATTCTTCAATATGCATGTGACCAAGGTCTGGAACCACAGAACAAGTCTCCAGGAACAGAACTTTATAACAAACCTTCATATTCACCGCCCCCATATCAGAAAACTCTTTTCAATAAGATCCATTTGTTCCCTGTACTTTTTTGTTTAAGGTTCAGCAATTCACGTTTCTGGCAGTAACGTTGAATAAAAGGAAATAAGACAAACCCTGAGTTCCTGCTTGGGTTTTTACCTGCCAAAGAAAAATGACAACAGATGCTGGCGGGAAAACTCTAGGAGTCAAGTTTCCACCATCCCGGCTCCCTCTCCACCTTCTTACCACCTTCACTAAAGGGATAATGCAAATAAAAAGTTTATAACACAACCCCGAAGACTTGGGAGGAAAAGCAAATCGTTCAAGCAGAATGCACCTAGGCCTGCTCACATCTGCGGAAAAGGAGACGCAGCTGGGACCCCGCGTGGGCAGCAGCAGCAGCTTGGGACCCACGATCAGGGAGGCCTAGCGCCTCGGGCAGGCCGGCGGGTAGGCCTGGCCTCCAAGTCTCCAAGCCTAGACTGACTCCCTTGCCCACAGTGGTGCGCGATCTCGCCCCTTCACGCTACCTGGGACGCGAAGTCACGTCCTGGGAGGGCAGAGCATGCGGTGGGGGACGCAGAAGGGGCCTATGACCGGAGATGGGCAACGGCTCAGAGGAAATAACGGGGGGAGGGGGCCAGAAGGTGGGCGAGGAAAGGGGCCTGCTGGGATCGGGGAGCGGAGGGTGGCCTGGAGGCGTCGGGGAAGCCGAGGAACCAGTTAAGGCCAAAGGGGTGGGGCAAGGCCTGTGTGAGGGCCAGGGCCGCGGATGGGGGACGCCCGCCGAGGCGGACTGAGGGTCGGATTTCGGCCTCACCTGAAGTCCTTGTCGCTGGACGTCATTTTTTCCAGCAAATTGGAGATGTGGTACGAGGCGCTCGCCATGTTGACGGCCTCAATCCCGCCCGCCGGCGTTGCTGGTGCTGCTGCCCGCCGCCGCTGGGGCTCCTCCTCTCGCTCGCGGCAGCTCCCGCTTCCAGGGTCGCAGCGCGACGCAGACGCTGACTAGGGAGGCGCCTCGACAGGCTGCCCCCTCCCCGGCAAGGCGTGGGCCTGTCCCGGGGGAAGCAGAGGCTAAGGGGCCGGCCTAACGACGGCGCTGCTCGCCGGAGAACGGGCTCATGAGCAGCGTGGAGTACAGCACGGCCTCTCCGA
>SJYX01001918.1:56083-70949 GCA_006410675.1 Oreotragus oreotragus
TTTTTTTTTTCCTTTTGGATGTACTGTTTTCTTTTCCCCTTGGCACAAGGTAAAGTAGTCTGCATACGTTAAGATTTTCTATAATGCTAATTAATCTTGTCCTCAAGATCCTTCTAGCATTAGGTATTTTAAAACATGGGACTACAACTGTGATATTTCCAGCAAAATAAATAAGTATATAAATTTCTAAAGAGAAATTAGAGCATCATTTTAAAATAGAACACATGTATTCAAATACAGAAAAATCTTGTACTTGACCGCAAATGCTGTTTTAATTAATCTCTTACATGTCAGTTATTTAACACACATAGTGCTTTGGTTTCAAAGTCTTGTCTATTACTAAAGGGTGTGAGCGTATTACAGGTCTTAAAAATATAGTTATTAAGAATATCTTTATGACAAATTACTGAAAGGCACTTACTGTTCCTAGGCATATCTTCTATAATATTCACCAACTATTAGAAAGATATCATTTTTAGGAGATTTAAGTAATCCTCTAAGCAATGTTTTGATTTATTCAAGCCCAAACTGGTAGATAATCCTTATCAAGTTCCACACCGAGTATTACTCTTCCATATAATTTGTAAAAAACCCTCAAGCATATATGTATTAGTTTTATTTTACAAAAAATGTAAGGAGGCTTTGGTCAATAATCACATATGCAGTATTATCACATGACTTGACTTCTGTATTTTCAATGGCTTGCACTGAAAGCAAGCAAAGCTCCAAAGGGAAACAACATTCTAATCCTTTAAGGAACAAACAACTTTTATTTCCCCCAATAATTTTTATTTTCACACTAAAACTCACAAACCTAAAAATACCCCAAATAATCATCTCTTCCCAAAACACTAAAATATTTATTATAAGCAAACTAATTTTAAAAGTTTTTAATGCAATACTTAAAAACTCCCTAGGTAGCAAAACTTTTTGAAAATCATTCTTGGCTTTGAAGCCACAGAACCAAAATGTATTTCACTGGCTATCTTAATATAACTGCATATCAATTTAACTAGCAACACGATTGTTACATTTTTCATGATTTTTTAACAAACAGAAAAATGTTGCCCCAGGACCTAAGGTTTGGGTGTGTTTTCAGGTTTTAAAACGTACTGTTCACACACACAAAAATACCCTTCGGCCAAAATTCAAATCGAAGACTATTCGTTCTTCCCTTTAAAATGCACAGAAAATACAACCACTAGAAAACAAGTATCAAAAAATATAAAAACCCGCTTCAGATCGGGAGCTTATTTAAATTTAATTCGTGATGGAATAGGCGGGAAGCAAGGAACGTAGCAATTACTACTGTGCAAAACAGAAAAGAGGAAAAAACCAAGATAATCTGTGAAAATATAACAATTCTTCAATATGCATGTGACCAAGGTCTGGAACCACAGAACAAGTCTCCAGGAACAGAACTTTATAACAAACCTTCATATTCACCGCCCCCATATCAGAAAACTCTTTTCAATAAGATCCATTTGTTCCCTGTACTTTTTTGTTTAAGGTTCAGCAATTCACGTTTCTGGCAGTAACGTTGAATAAAAGGAAATAAGACAAACCCTGAGTTCCTGCTTGGGTTTTTACCTGCCAAAGAAAAATGACAACAGATGCTGGCGGGAAAACTCTAGGAGTCAAGTTTCCACCATCCCGGCTCCCTCTCCACCTTCTTACCACCTTCACTAAAGGGATAATGCAAATAAAAAGTTTATAACACAACCCCGAAGACTTGGGAGGAAAAGCAAATCGTTCAAGCAGAATGCACCTAGGCCTGCTCACATCTGCGGAAAAGGAGACGCAGCTGGGACCCCGCGTGGGCAGCAGCAGCAGCTTGGGACCCACGATCAGGGAGGCCTAGCGCCTCGGGCAGGCCGGCGGGTAGGCCTGGCCTCCAAGTCTCCAAGCCTAGACTGACTCCCTTGCCCACAGTGGTGCGCGATCTCGCCCCTTCACGCTACCTGGGACGCGAAGTCACGTCCTGGGAGGGCAGAGCATGCGGTCGGGGACGCAGAAGGGGCCTATGACCGGAGATGGGCAACGGCTCAGAGGAAATAACGGGGGGAGGGGGCCAGAAGGTGGGCGAGGAAAGGGGCCTGCTGGGATNCTTGGCAGAGGCCTAGTAGCGACTTCTAGCACTAATCCAGGAATGGGATAGTTACCTCATTCTCAGAAAGCAACCAGTGCTTCTGCTGGGTCTCTCAACGTGCATTGAAGAACCAGACCCCTAAAGCTAGAAGGACGTAATAAAACCAACGACCATGACCGATTATTGTATTCGGGACTTACTCCTTTTGTTTAGAATTACGAAACGGTTACCCTCTGTGTGCAGCATTTGTGGAATTGACAATCCTGCAGCTATTTCATTGTTCCTTAAAACATACACTGACAACAATCGGATCAGATACTAAATCAAATGCGAAGGTGTCCAGGTTTTTATCGCCTTCATTCGAATTGAAGCTAGCTAAAAGGCTTTCCTAAATAAAAAGAGAAAGCCTAGTTAAGAGACGAGGAAAATTCTGTCTCAATCTGTTATTGCTCCTGTTGGGAGAAAAAAAATTTAATGGCTTCTTCTAAGTCTTAAATCTCAACATTTCTCTACCGTTCTTTCCTATATCACCAAATGTTACTTTAGTGTCTTAAAAAAGACAGACATAGGCAATAACAAAATAGATGAAACATTATCTGTTCTCATCATTCACATTTAAATGTCATCTCATTCGTTACTTGTTTACCATTTTGTATTCTTTAATACTGTTTTCCTCCGCAGTAGTACCATATCTCTTCCCTCATTTTACCCAAGTCTGCTATTACTAGGTCCATGAGTACTTAAGCCATAATTCCTTTCTGCTCTAAAGAACCTTTTCAGAGTATTTAATATAAACTATACACACACCACACATCACACACAAGCTACTCATTTAACGTGTGTGAACCCCAAGGCCTAAAATCTCAACAATTTAGTGATAACCCCCCCTTTTTTTTAGCCCTAATCTAAGAAGTCTAATAAGTCTCATAAATCTAATAAATCATGTATCTGCCTTTTGTGTGTATAAATTCTTTCATTTATCAATTTACAACTGAACTATAATATTTGTAGTAAGACAGCTTAAATTTAAATTCTGTTTACTGCTACTTATTAACTGTCTGGTTTAAGAGTCAGATGAGCATTGTCTTATTCTGCCAGAATTGCCATAACAAAATTGGGTGACTTAAACAAGAGAAATGTATTTTCGCAACAGTTGTAGAGGCTGTAAGTCCAAGGTCAGTGAGCCAGTAAGATTGGTTTCTCCTGAGGCCTTGGCTTGTAGACAGCCACCTTCTCACTGTGGCCTCACGTAGCCTTTTCTCTTTGCACCCACATCCTCCTATCTCTTTGTCATATGGACACGAATCATAGGGCCCCATGTTTTATCCTCCTTTAACCTTAATTGTATCTTCATTTAACCTTAATTACCTCTTTAAATGACCTATCTCCAAATACTGTCATACTGGAGGTAAGGGCTTCAACATAGGGATTTGAAGAGGAGGGGCAGAATTCAGTCCATAGAAATATCCCATATAAAGTGCTCAGCACGTTGTCTGAACATAATAATAGCTAATTTTTTTGTACTTGCAAAGGTCATGCAAAGCATCTTATAAAAGTTGACTATTATTATTACTATATTCTCTGTCTTGTCCCTATCCTAAACCGTCCTACATAACCATTTTAGAGTTTGCCAAAACTTTGTTTTTGTGGTGCTCGTCACCAATTTTATAAGTTCCCTGGGTCTCTGCTACTGAATAAAGTCCAAATGTTTGCAATCAGTGACTTCCTTCATCTGTCCCTAATCCTTTCTGATCTTTTTCCTACTATTATTATATAGGAATTGCTCAGGAATTCTGCTTATAGGAATCTGCTTTTTAAGTATAAGAGACACAGAGGTTAAGAAACTTGACAGAGATAGCAGTGAAGAGCAATCAGGATTAAAACTCAGGCAGTGTTGCTTCAGAACCCATGCCTCCAAACGTCTATACTAGAATGCCTCTCACCTCCCCTGTCTCCCTTTCTAAGATCTTGAACCAATCATCATGTTTATATACTAGCCTCCAACTAAGGTGTAAGTTCCTGAGTTAATACCAATTTTATTTTTATTTTTTTATACCAACTTTAAATCACTTCTGCTCCGTTCAAGTTCTTACCCTGTGACAAATTCATAGTAGGCACTCAGTAGTACTTAATTTTATTTTGTATTCTTGACCACTTAGAGGTTTGATTTGTATATCACTGAGTATAGCTTATCACTCAACAGTGGGAAAATGTTTTGCTTTAAGAATCTGTAAATGCTAAATTAATGATAAGTGCAAAAGAAAATAAGTCTAGATAAGGCTATCTTCTTAGAATTTTCTTTTTGGTTAGTAGTTATAATGCAAAACTGAGGCAAGAAATTTGATTTTTAAACAAGTGGGGTCTTTCTAGCGTTGGGAGGTTCTTCAAATATAAACCAGTAGTTTAGCTTGTTTCTCATTTATTGAGTCTACACTGTGCCAGACACACCCTCCTGTCTATATCAGGACCACCTTGGGAAGAGAGGATTCAGGGAGAAATGTGGTTATCAGTTCGCAGACTGATGAGTGTGTCTTCGTCGTCCCACTCAAAAATACAAAAAGAAAAACCCAAACAAGAAAACAAACAAAAGAAAGCCACTCAGAGAAAATGAGTCTCTCTCTGTATGAAGAGAAANCTTGGGAAGAGAGGATTCAGGGAGAAATGTGGTTATCAGTTCGCAGACTGATGAGTGTGTCTTCGTCGTCCCACTCAAAAATACAAAAAGAAAAACCCAAACAAGAAAACAAACAAAAGAAAGCCACTCAGAGAAAATGAGTCTCTCTGTATGAAGAGAAAGACTTGGAAAGCTTTGAGGTTTGCCCAAGGTGTTATTCCAGGTGAAGGAAAATATTTGACAGAGTGCATCAGAAAGCAGTAATCGGAAAAAAAACAAGAGAGAAACAGTTCATATAGGTACCCCAAAGCTTCAGATTATTCATCCTTTGGTTGGCCACGTATTAATCTATACCTATTTGAGGAGGGCAGAAGAGAAATGGAGGCTAGAGAGGGATATTGCATTATAGCAGCTGTATTCCCTCTTATTTTTAAAGATACCCACCAAGGGTGGGTGGCGGTCACCCCTTATAAAAGTGACTGTGTTACCATTATCCTTCCAGTGCCCTCCATTTAGTGTGTCAAGGATGCATGTGTCTCCAGTGGGCAAACTAAACAACTCCCTCCAAAGTATTGGTAAGTTGGCTTGAGTGTCCTCTCTCTCAGCCATATGAAGACACAGAAAGAAGGTAGTCACCTGCAAGCTAGAAAGAGAGCTCTATGGAATTTTGTTATGGTAGCCCAAGCTGACAAATAAAAGTCTGCAGCCACCTGATATACTCAAGCATCAAATTTCTTAAGGTCCTGCCTATTACCATCTCAAGAGAAAGAGTACCATAAAACATATTTTGGTAATCGTTGTTCCATTGCTAATTTTTTTTTCTGAACTGAATGCTGAACTGGTGATGTGGAAGAAGAGAGTCTTGGTAGAGAAAAATTTTAGTTGACATTTATCTTAGTACAGCCTTATGCCAAGTAAATGTGAACTGTACTTACGTCATACATTTGCTATAAATTGAGTTCTGTACTTACTTCTTACATTTACTGTAAATTCAGTTAAAGGAACTAAAGAAAATAGAGCTATTTTTTCAACTAGTTATTAATTTTTGAAATATAATTGTTGAATGTCAAAGCTGATATCTTAATAAGGGAGGTAAAGGGCAGTTCTGATTTGTGTTTCAGTATAGACAGCTTTGCACACAAATGAACAGAGACAAAATACTTCCTATTACAGATCATTTGTCAATACTGAATTCAACTTAGATGCAAAAGGAAGTAAATGCTATACAACACTTAAGATTTATTTCCATTTGATTGAAAACACCCCAACAACTAGAGTTTTTCCTATAATCTACTGTCTTCTATATAACAGATAGAAGTTTTTAATTTTTAATGGCACTCTAGGTCAAATTTAATTGTCATTCTGTGAAGGAATTACTCTTTTAGAGATAGAAATATATTTGCATCATATTAGATAAAATCACAAAGATTAAGTCACAAAGTTTCTTCACTTGAAATATCTTCCATTTCTTTTTCACTTTTGGCTTTTATACTAATATTGACCATCATTTGGCATTTTAAAATTATAACATTTTCTGATATGAACTTATAAAGGCACTGTCCAGGATTTTCAGACAACTAAAAATAGAACTTTATAAATGTAAAGCTGGTTATCAGTTTTGGCAGAAGGATGCAGAAGAAAGGGCTGCTGCTGCTAAGTCACTTCAGTCGTGTCCGACTCTGTGTGACCCCATAGACGGCAGCCCACCAGGCTCCCCTGTCCCTGGGATTCTCCAGGCAAGAACACTGGAGTGGGTTGCCATTTCCTTCTCCAATGCATGAAAGAGAAAAGTGAAAGTGAAGTCGCTCAGTCTGTCCGACTGTTAGCGACCCCATGGACTGCAGCCCACCAGGCTCCTCCGTCCATTGGATTTTCCAGGCAAGAGTACTGGGGTGGGGTGCCATTGGAGGGGCTAGAATTCAGCAAATGCTGCATTTTGTTATAAATACAGATGTTTGCTGACGATGACTTTTCCTGTTTCTTTAAAAGATAATCTGAACCAAGTGAAAGTTTTAATTTGAGGAGGGGAAAAAGGTATGAAAGACTAAAGAGAAATCATGAGCCCACAGAGTCAAGGACTGGAAAAAAAAATCAGAAAAAATAAAATTGAGGCAGGAGAAAATTACTAATTTTAGTGAAAACGAATTTAATGAAGTGGTACTGAGATTCTCTCAGCAATGAATATTTATACAATGAAACTAGTCCATTATTATTACTTATACTATCAGATAAAATGGTAAAAATATCATCTTCTAGAAAAAATGCCAATCATAAAATATATTTTTTGCTCTTATCATTTTGGAAAATACAGACTTTTCTATGTAACCAAGTAAACTCTCTTTGTACTTCATGGAGAATTCAATAAAATTTTTCATCAATTTGTAAGTGTGAGAGCTTTGTTATAATGGATGTAGTTATTAACATTTAAGATATGGAGCAACCTAGAAGTAGTTTAGAAGAAAATGTTTATTGATTGAGGCAAACCATTACTTTTAACAGTATAACCAAAGCTTAACACAGGAAAAAATATTTGCAGAACATTTATTTGACAAAGGACTTGTATTTAGAACTCATATAACTCCATAATAAGAAAACAGAAATCTGTGCTTAAAAATAGGCGAAAGATTTGAAAGACACTTCACTGAAGAAACCACAGGATGACAAATAAATTAAAAGCTGCTCAATATCATTAGTATCAGGGAAAGATAAAGCTACATGAGACATCACTACATATTTATCAGAATAGTTAAAATCAAAAAGAGTGATCTTACCAAATGTTGGTGAGGATATGGCAGAACAGGAACTCATGCACTGCTGGTATAGAACAGTTTGGCAGTTTCTTACAAGCTAAAATAATCTACATATAACTCAGGTATTCCACTTCTGGGTGTCTACCCAAAAGAAATGAAAGCATATGTCTACACAAAGAAAAGAACATGATTTTTTCTTACCAGATTTATTTGTCATGCCAGACTGGAAACTACCCACATATTTGTCAACAAGAGAACAGACAAGCGCATGTGATGTATCCAGACAGTGGAATACGTCCTAGAGATAAAGAGGAGCAAAACATTAATACACACCCATGGATGAGTCTCTGAATCATCATTCTGAGTGAAATAAGTCAGAGAAGAAAACACACATAATCTATGAGTCTATTTTTACATAATTTTAGAAATTGAAAACCAATCTGTAGGGACACAGAGCAGATCAGTAGTTGCCTAGGAATGAGTGTGGAGACAGGGACAGATTATTAAGGGTTCTAGGACAGTCTTGGTATTGATGAAAATGTTTTCTAATTGCAGTAATGATTTCACATGTGTATACATATGTCAGAACTCATCACAGCATGCACTTTAAATGTATGTTTATCAAATTCAATTACATCTCAGTAAAGATATAAAAATAATGATAAAAACAGAAGCCAAGTTATTTAAAAACAAACATATTTAGAATACAAGAGTCAAAGTAACTTTAGTCTTCTTTTGTTTGACTTGAGGCATAAGAAAAATAACAGTATTATCATGGTGAAAAACAAGAGATTTTTGCTCCAAAGGAGCAGCAAGGAATTGTATAAAAAGAGTATACATTTTATATCTACATTATAAACTATAGATAGATACTACCTATAGTTTTATACATTTTATATACTATATTTATGACAAAGATGTTTATGTGCTAATGCTTCACTTAAAATTACTTAGTCTCCCAAGGCAACAGAAGTAGAAACAAAAATAAACAAACCTAATCAAACTTACAAACTATTGGACAGTAAAGGAAACCATAAACAAAATGAAAAGGCACCCTATAGATTGGGAGAAAATACTTGCATATGGTGCAACTGATAAGGGCTTAATTTCCAAAATACACAAACAGGTCATACAGTTCAACAACAGCAAAAACTACCCAATTGAAAAATGGATAGAAGATCTACATAGACACTTTTCCAAAGAAGACCTACAGGTTGCCAATAGGCAAAAGAAAAGATGCTCAACACTGCTAATTATTAGAGAAATGCAAATCAAAATTACAATGAGGTATCACCTCACAACAGAACAGTCATCATTAAAATGTCTACAGATAACAAATGCTCCAGACGGTGTAGAAAAAAGGGAACCTTCCTACACTGTTGGTAGGAATGTAAATTGGTGAAGCCACTATATGGAAACATTATCGAAGTTCCTACCACAATATTGTTAAGTAATTAGCCTCCAATTAAAATTTTTTTTAATATAAAAAAAGAATATAGAGTTGCCGTGTGTGTGAAAGTTGCTCATTTGTGTCTGACTTTGCGGCCCCATGGACTATACAGTCCACGGAATTCTCCAGGCCAGAATACTGGAGTGGGTAGCCTTTCCCTTCTCCAGGGGATCTTCCCAACCTGGGGATCAAACCCAGGTCTCCCACATTGTAGGAGGATTCTTTACTAGCTGAGCCACAAGGAAAGCCACGAGAGTTGCCATATCATCCAGCAATCCCACTGCTGGGCATATACATAGGAAAAACTATAACTCAAAAAGAAACAGGCACTCCTGTGTTCATAGCAGCACTGTTAACAATAGCCAAGACACAAGCAATAACCTAAATATCCATTGCCAGATGAATGGATAAAGAAGATATATATACAATGGAATATTACTCAGCCTTAAAAAGAATGAAATAATGCCATTTGCAGCAACATGCATGGACCTAGTGAAGTAAAGACATACCTTTCCTTTAGTGAAAGTAAAGACAAATACCACATGATATCATTTAATGTGGAATCTAAAATATGACACAAATGAACATCTACAAAACAGAAACAGACTCACAGACATAGAGAACAAACATGGTTGTCAAGGGGGAGAGAAGTGAGGGAGGGATGGATTGGGAGATTGAGGTTAGCAGATGTAAGCTATTATATATAGAGGGAATAAACAACATCCTACTATAAGCACAGTGAGCTATATTCAATGTGTGTGTTTAGTCGCCCAGTTGTGTATGACTCTTTGCAACCCTGTGGACTGTAGCCTACCAGTCTCCTCTGTCCATGGAATTTTTTAGGCAAGAATATTGGTGCGGGTTGCCATTTCCTACTCTAGGGGATCTTCCTGACCCAGGGATCAAATCCACATCTGCATTGGCAGGCAAATCCTTTACCACTAGGGCCACCTGGAAACCCAACTATATTCAATATCCTGTGACAAATCATAATGGAAAAGAAGATGAAAAGAATCTATATACATATATGTATAATTGAATTACTTTGCTGTACAGAAGTAACACATTCTAAATCAACTATACTTCAATTAAATAGTTAAAAATAACTTAGATCTATTTATAAGCTATTGGTTTTCTGAACATATAATCAATTATTTTGTCTGTGTTCTACTCCCATATTTCCGATGCTTCTGGCACATTTCTGCTTAGATATTGCACAGTTACATTACATTCAATATGTTATAGCCAGTTGATTCAGAGTGTAGGCTCTAACTCACAAAGACCTAGGTTGAAATCCTGAATATAGCACTGAATCCATCATCTGGACAACTCCTTTAAAATAGAATAGTGCTAATAGTACCTAGGGTTGTATGAGATGCATGTAAAATGCTTGGCACAGCTACTTTATAAATAATACCTATTATTAAAAGCCAAAATGATTTTTCTCCAAAAAATGAGCCCTCTTGCCTACCACTGCATTTCTTCTCATAGGTCCTACAAATATTCCCAGCTGTTAGATGGAAAATCTTGGGAAAATATTTAAATTTTGTATTTTTCTATATTCATTATATATATTCACTTCAACACCAGTTCTTCATTAAAATATCACTTTGATTTCCCTTTCTAATAAATTCCTGATACAATTAGTCTCTCCACGCCCTCCTCAGTTTACTACTATATAGCATTCATTAAGCCCTTGCCACACTAGATGCTAGCTGGGTGATTTAGATAAGTTATTTAACCTCACTAAACTTCAGTTTTCTCCACTGCAAACTGAGGATGACTGTATAATGCACTTAAAGTCCTTTTTACTGTGCCTGATACAAGAGTAATTGCCTGAAAAATGGGAGTTACTTTTACTATTTCCTAATTCTATTCAATATTTATAATTAATGGTCATTTAGCTTTTTTGGTTGTCACATCTTACCATCGCTTCCTTGATTTTACAGTTCACAGAATCCTCTAAACATTTCCATACCTTGCCCTGGACTGTGGTTATTCCACTTGTCACTCCTTCCTCATCTTTCACAGTTAGTGTATTCCAAATGATTCTCAGCTCTGACTGAACTTAGAATCAACTGAAATGCCTCTTAAAAATACTCAGCCTGCACCCAAAACCAATTAAATAAAAATCTCTAACTCGAATGTACAACTGGTTTTGAGAACCACAGTTTTGTTTTGCTTGTTTGTTTTCGGTTTTGTTGTTCATGTTTTGTTTGGCATTTAATTATGATTTGCTTTAGGTTCTGAAGATCTTGGAGATGGGCATGGCAACCCACTCCAGTATTCTTGCCTGGAAAAACTCATGGACAGAGGACCCTGGCTACAGTCCATGGGGTTGCAAAGAGTCAGACACGACTGAAGCGACTTAGCATGCACGCACTGAAGATCTTATTTGCATCTTGTCTTTACCATGAGACATTCTAGCTATTCCTTGCAGTTACTGAGTTTCTGCGAATTTAGGCGTCATGCAGCAATACCCTTGACCAAATCATTGGTAAAAAAGAGAAAGAAGATAATAATATAAATCCTGGAGAATTAATGAATGAATGAATGCTGAATTAATGAGAAATTCATTAATTTCCTTAATTCATTAATCAACACATCGAAGAATATCATTAATCAAGTACTTTAATTATAAATCCACATAAGTGCACTGATGATACCTCTTAATAACTGCAAACATCATCCCTTCTAAATCTTCTGCAAATGATATTTGGAGAGAACCTGTCAAAGGACTCTATATATTATGCTGCTGCTGCTGCTAAGTCGCTTCAGTTGTGTCCGACTCTGTGCAACCCCATAGACGGCAGCCCACCAGGCTTCCCCGTCCCTAGGATTCTCCAAGCAAGAATACTGGAGTGGGCTGCCATTTCCTTCTCCAATGCATGAAAGTGAAAAGTGAAAGTGAAGTCACTCAGTCCTGTCCGACTCTTAGCAACCCCATGGACTGCAGCCTACCAGGCTCTTCTGTCCATGGGATTTTCCAGGCAAGAGTACTGGAGTGGGTGCCATTGCCTTCTCCCTATATATTATAATACTATCTAAAACTGATAGGAGGTTTATCTGGTGTGATTTTCTTAATAAATCTATTATCTTCCTAATCCCGGTTTTCCTTCCTCAGTTCTTAAAGACTCAACAATTTATTCTAGAGTTTTACTGGGAGTCAGCAAGCTCTTGATCCCATAGTTTTCAGTCTTTTTATTTTTTTAGATTTTTAATCTAATCCTATATTTTAAGCACCTTTTCAGTTCTCTCCAAACTCCTAAAGATTACCAATAACTTCCTGGTGAACTGAGATTATATCCTTTGGTATTTTGAGATATTGTTCACCCAAGCCTAAAAATAAACAAGAGCAGATGAGTATTTTTCACTATTTTACTGTGTTAATCTCCATTTCTTCTTATTACCACTAATTTTATTCTTTACAAGGGATGATGAATCTTCATAGAAAAGACAGAAACATACTTAAGGAGTTAACAGTTAGAGAGTTAAGTAATCGACTTAACTTTCTCCATTCAGTAGCATTGTACCATTCACCCCAGTGGCATTCTTATTCACCATTCTTGTTTCCTTTACTTATAAGAGTCATTTTTCTTGCTGTTAATGGTTTTCACAAGCTTCAGAATCTTCTGGGCTTTTAGCCTCACTGACATTTCCATATATTTCTTGCTGCTTCTCAAAATTATTCCTTCCTTCTTCTGAATCCCTCATATTTTTCATATTTTTTTCAAAAGTTTTTTAAATACAAATTCATGTACTCACTGGAGAATTCTCTGTGCATTCATATCTATAATTTTATATTCCTCCCCTTTTCCCTTTCATCACTGTCAGTCAGAGGTTGGCAAACTTTTTCTGTAAAGAGATAGACAGTAAATATTTTAGGTTTTCTGGGCCTGCAGTCTCTGTTGTATTTACTCAGCTCTGTCATTGCTGCACAAAAGTAGCCATGGAAGATACATAAATAAATGAGTGACTATGATCTCATAGAACAATATTTCTGGGCACCTATCTTGGGCTTTTATATACATTTCACATGTTATAAAATATTCTTCTTTTGATTTGTTTAGTACCATTTAAAAATCTATTTTCAGCTGATGAGTCTTATCAAAACAGTTGGTTGGGTGTAATTCACATGTAGGCTGTAGTCTTTCAGCTCCTGCTAAAGAGAAGTCAAAGTGTTTAATACACACTACAGTCAGTAGGGGAAAGTGATAATAATAAAAATCATCATGTAAATAAACTCTACTCTCTCTTAAACACATTTCTGTTGGAAACTTGTGGGTTAAATTATATCTCCCTAAAAGAGATTTCTTTTTTCAAATACTAACATCTAGTATTTATGAAATACAATGACTAGATTTGGGTCCCCAAAGGCCTGGCATGGTCTGGCAGCTTCTAGCATAGTACCATATACAAAATGAGGAATCACAAATGTTTGGTAATTTGAAATGATAAATGCAAAAAGAGCTACTTTGAGTATACGTATTCACATTATATATATTAATGCATAGTTTTAAAAGTCATTGCATTGGCACTTGAAAATTATATTGTTCTTTAAAATATATTTTTGTCAGTTTTTTTAAGGAAAAAATATGGAAAGGAATATGGAGTAAAAGTCAGGGATTACAATAGTGTACTATTCTAGAGAAAAATATTAGGAAACAAGAGAATACACTTTAGTTGGAGAGGTACTGAAAATAAAAGAAATTCATTACTTGAGAGAATGGGCTTATATTATATTCTATGTCTAAAATTTTTGTTCTTCTTTGACTCTTCCCAATACACAATAGATGGTTAATGATACATGAGTGGTCAGATGGTTTGGTGCTACAATGCTACCGCGCCAGGCCTTTGGGGATCCCACTGTAGTGACAATACTTCGTAAAATGCTGTCTGCAGAAGGGTTTGGACTCTGCAGTCAGTCAGACTTGAGCTCTTCTTTGATCTGTCATCTACAAATTGTGATCCGGGGCAAAATAGCTGATTCTATTTTTCAGGCTGATGATTCCAAATGCCACAATATACAACATGTGGACTAGAGGGAAGTGACTAGTTCTGACTATAGTGAGGGCAGATTTCAAAGTAATAGAGAAGGATATTGGAGAAGGCAATGGCACCCTACTCCAGCACTCTTGCCTGTAAAATTCCATGGACGGAGGAGCCTGGTGGGCTGCAGTCCATGGGGTCGCTAAGAGTCAGATACGACTGAGCGACTTCACTTTCACTTTTCACTTTCATGCATTGGAGAAGGAAATGGCAGCCCACTCCAGTATTCTTGCCTAGAGAATCCCAGGGATGATGGAGCCCGGTGGGCTGCCATCTATGGGGTCGCACAGAGTTGGACGCGACTGAAGCGACTTAGCAGCAGCAGCAGAGAAGGAAATAAAATTAGAGGGGGACTTTGAAACATGGCTAAGACTACAGAAGGTGGAACTGGAATGGGCCCAGGAGAAAACAAAACATTCTTTAGTTTATAAATAAAACACTCATTGTTGTAAAATATTTATCTTATTATTTGACTTAAATGTTTAAGTAATATAAATGTTCTTTCATGACTATATGTATATACCAATCTGCTATTTTGTTGTTTATATTTTATGAAATATCCAAATGAATACAATGTGGAAAGTGCTCTGATTTGATATAGCCCAAAATATATACATTTTAAGCTATCATATATAATTAACCAAAAATTACTTTTAAAGTAAAAGTTGAGGAATTCCACACATTAGTCCCATGCCTATCCAGTAGTTTTTTTGTTGTTGTTAATTTGTATTAAAATCTTCAGTTCAGTTCAGTTCAGTCGCTCAGTCGTGTCTGACTCTTTGTGACCCCATGAATTGCAGCACGCCAGGCCTCCCTGTCCATCACCATCTCCCGGAGTTCACTCAAAGTCACGTCCATCAAGTCAGTGATGCCATCTAGCCATCTCATCCTCTGTCGTCCCCTTCTCCTTCTGT
>SJYX01001918.1:76272-106563 GCA_006410675.1 Oreotragus oreotragus
GGTAGCTTGATAGGGATTGCATTGAATCTGTAGATTGCTTTGGGTAATATATTCATTTTCACTATATTGATTCTTCCAATCCATGAACATGGTATATTTCTCCATCTATTAGTGTCCTCTTTGATTTCTTTCATCAGTGTTTTATAGTTTTCTATATATAGGTCTTTAGTTTCTTTAGGTAGATATATTCCTAAGTATTTTATTCTTTTCGTTGCAATGGTGAATGGAATTGTTTCCTTAATTTCGTTTTCTACTTTCTCATTATTAGTGTATAGGAATGCAAGGGATTTCTGTGTGTTGATTTTATATCCTGCAACTTTACTATATTCATTGATTAGCTCTAGTAATTTTCTGGTGGAGTCTTTAGGGTTTTCTATGTAGAGGATCATGTCATCTGCAAGGCCATCATTTTAAAGTCTACAAATAACAAATACTAGAGAGGGTGTGGAGAAAAGGGACCCCTCCTTCACAGTGAGAATTTAAGTTGGTAAAGCCACTATGGAAAACAGCATCAAGTTTCCTCAGAAAGCTTAAAGGAGAGTCGCCATATGAACCAGCAATCCCACTTCTGGGTATATATCTGGACAAAACTACAATTCAAAAAGATACATGCACCCCTATGTTCATAGCATCACTATTCAGAATAGCCAAGACATGGCAACAACATAAATGTCCAATGATAGGTGAATGGATAAAGAAGATGTGATAGATACATACATACAGTGGAATCCTACTCAGCCCCACCCCCACCCCCCAAAAAAAGAATGAAATAGTGTCATTTGCAGCAACATGGATGGACCTAGAGAGTAGGTCAGAAAAAAGAAAAATACTATATGATATCCCTTATATGTGGAATCTAAAACATGACACAGAACCTATCTATGAAACAGACAAACAGACATAGAGAACAGACTTGCCGTTGCCAACAGCAAGGGGTAGGGTGCGGTGGAGGAGGGATGGAACGGGAGTTTGGGGTTAGCAGCCACAAACTATTATACATAGAATGGATAAACAACAAGGTCCTACTGCATAGGACAGGGAACTATATTCAATATCCCAAGATAAACCATAATGTAAAAGAATATATTACTTTGCTGTATACCAGAATTGACACAGCACTATAAATCAACTATACTTCAATTTTAAAAATGACTTCAAGATATTATAGCATATTTCATTACAGTAAAGATGACCAAATCTCTCTCCTTTTTTTTCCTGATAAAGTATTTTATAGGGATTCAGGATTACCATTCTTTATACCAAGTTGCAATCTCTAGAAGTATAGCAGTAGGACAATAAACAGCGTGTATTGACCTCAAGGAAACATTTGACATTTAGGGACTACTTTCACAAGATACTTAAGTTGACATCCTGCCCCTTCTCTGAAAATGTCACTGTCAGACTGTCATGGTTATATTGGGATGGGGGTCTATTATGTCTAGTTTTACTTTAACTGTTCTTTTTAGTGACCAGTATCTTAAAAAGCAAGTCTAAGGAGAATAATCATTTAATATTATGGAACATTTAAACTCTTTCTGATTCCACTTTCCTACTTTTCATGTGAAAATTTAGCACTAAGGACTTTGAGAGTATTTTTCATAATTTTTTTCACCAGGAAGGGCATAAATTCTCTAATACAAAAAATAGAGAAAGATTTTATAGCTACAAGCATTTGAAATTTTTAGGCATACCGGTAACTTAATTTTTTTGGTTTCCAATTTCTGCCTACACATGCTATGAAGTTTGTTTTATATATTGAGCTCACTGCTGAGTACACATAATCTCAGAGATGAAAGGGTTTATCATCTACAGTACAAGAAATAAGACATACAGTACTTATTTATCTTGGGTACTCAGTAGTGGTGAGCCTACACTTGCTTCCAGTTTTTTCAGAAAGAAGTATTTCACCTTAAAGGTGAACCCAGAGGATATAATTTCTGTACTAATTATGACATTGTTTGAGTGTTTTTGAACAACAGTCTCTCCTAAAATTATTTCCTGAAGAGTAAGCAAAAATTCAGCCTTAAAAAAAAATCATCTAATAATTTTTTCAATAGTGGGCACTAGTATGATAAATTGATAGAATATGAGGTATTTAATAAAATTTTTGAGTAATAATGTAAAATGTTGCATCTATTTTACAGCTTATAAATAATAGCTATGTGGGAAAAAATGGCCTTCCAACAAATACATAATTATATAGGGACAGTTTATGATTTTAAGATATAAATATCATTTTGCATTTGTTCTTTGAAATTTCTGAATTGTTATTTGGTAGCACAGAGCATCATGACAGATAGAAGTAAAATGCTCTCAAATGGCAGCATAAGGCAGTATTAAGACTTTGGAGTTGGACAGAAATGCGTGAGTTAGAAAAGAAGGTCTAGCTTAACTAGCCTATTTAATATAAGAATAACAACTTCCAGTTCGTAGGTTTATTGTGAAAACAAAATGGAAACATGCAGATACAAAACCACTCACCACCTAGCAGGTGGGTAAGCGTTCTGCTGGAGGAGACATCTGACAGTGATGCTGTGCAAACCTGTTGAAGGTCTTAAAACTGTCAAAGGACCATACCCTTTTCTGGAGACTGAAAGATTGTGAGAAATAAGCAGTAGTGTTTGTATTTGGGGGGAAAGAAAGGTTGCTCTCACCCTCTAAATGTTTCCTTTCTTTTCATCTGCAGGATTCAGCTCCATAGTTCAGAAACAGAGCAAACTATTCTCAGAAGTTAAAACGCGTAATGAATGTCATTCCCATGGAAACTTCTGAGGAAGTCGTGCTGATCAAGGGTGACTGATGATGTATAGAATCAGATACAAAATCCAGCTCCTTGCTTTTCAATCTAGGTCTGCTTCTTTTACATCCATCAAGGATTCAGCCTGGCCTTTGCTTGTGCTCATAAGAAATACAAAAGATACTTAGCTTATTATGTTCACAAGCAGAACTTAGTCTTTATTCCTGTTTATCTCTACCAAATCATGTCACAAATCTTCTTCATAACATACTCCTATACTTCTGCACTTGTGTAAAGCTTTGGGCCAAGAGACAAGCAGTTCTAACCACAGTGCAGTAACTGAATATAGTTTTGTCTTCATTTTTAGCAGTCATGATAAAAGAAAATTCAATTGTGTCAAATAGCTTAGAGAGTGGTTAGTCACATCAGAATTCCTTTATCATTAGCTTCTTGAAAAAAACAAAGGGCTGGTTGAGAAGCATGAAGTTAAAATGTCAGGGGCTTGTAAGCAATGAAACATTGGAAAAATAATCAGTTTACAAAACTTTTATTTACAGAGAGTTTTTCAGGGCAAATTTACCTCTGTATACTCCTGGATCTCTTTCAATTTGCTTTAATAATATTAAAGAGTTTTTTATAGACTCAATAACTTAGTATATAAATGATTCTGCTAAAAAGATAAATATTCAGAGTCAAGTTGACTTTAAAATCTCTTTCATATATGAAATGAAACAAACCCCTGGGGGATGTCAACTAAAAAAATGCACCTAAAAATTGAGAATTATGTCTTATTCAGCAGACTTTCTGAGGACTTCAAGCCCAAAAGAAAACCTCTCTGCTCAGAGACACTGCTCCCAAGAGGTAAGCGAAGAGTCAGGATATATAGAAATTTTGCATCAAAGGCCAGATAGTCTGGAACTTCAAAAGATTACTGTTAAAGAAAACTAGACATCTCACGTTGATGAATTTAGCATTTTTTCTGTGAAGATGCACAAGCAGGGCTCATTGAAATCATTCCTTTGATATGCACCTTAGCTCTCTCCGCCAGAATCCTCTCTTTTCCCATCCTGACTCCCCTTTGGCTGTAGTGGCTGATGGCTTAATGGCCACAGCATCCTTAGTTTGCTTATATGGCTGGCAACGTTTTTCATTCACAGGGGCAAGGGTGAACCAAAAACACAAAAGGGGTTCTTATAAATAAGGAGAAATATTTAGAACACATGGCAAAGAAATTTTTGCTTCCTCATCAGTCTTTTCGAGCCACATCTAACTGAAAGTCAATGACCTGAATGCTCGTAGAGTCTGGTGGTGTCAGAATCAGTTAGAGGATTAGTCTTCAGTATGCTTTGGCACAGATCTTGCTCTCAGCTGTGCGTCACTTTGTTGCTTTTGAACCACATTAAAATAACAGTTAAGAATAATTGTTCTTTGCTTGAGCTTAATGACATCACAGAATTTTCTAGTTTTGCTTCTGGGCCACTATCAACTTACTAATTCAAATGAATTAGGACATGTGCTGTGACAGACCAATCAACCCCCATATTTCTTTTTTGCAATCTGAACTCCACAAAAGTGAACACTTGGAACTATGGGCTTTTGACATGAATCTTATGCAGTATAGAAGAAAAATATCGCCCAAAGCAGGGATTTTCAAACATACTTTTTTACCATGTCACATGTTAAGAAAAGTACTGTATATCACAACTCAGTGCAAGCAAACTTGTAGATGCAATTGGTGCATATCCACGGATTTGCATCCTCTGACCAACCAACTGTGGATCAAAAGTTTGATATATACAGTATATTTGATATACTTATAAATGTGACTGTATATATACACACATAGGCATGTGTTAAAAAAATTTTACACAACACGATAGTTACCAGTTAAGTTTTATTGGGGCCAGAATGAGGACTGCAGCCTGGGAGACAGGATTTCAGATAGCTCAGAGGAACTGCTCTGAGGAGGTGAGGGAAGGAGCTAGAATATATAGGAGTTCTGCAACAAAGGGCAGGTAGTAAGGAACAACAAAAGATCGCTGTTAAAGAAACCAGATCTCTCAAGTTCAGAAATGTAGTGCTTCTCCGTGTATGAACGATGCAAGAGTCTGGGCTCACTGGATCTTTACCTTGATATGCACCTCAGCTATCTGGGGGCTTCCCTGGTGCCTCTGTCAGTAAAGAATTCACCTCACCTGCAATGCAGGAGACCTGCCCTGACCCCTGAGTCAGGAAGATCCCCTGGAGAAGAGAATGGCTACCCACTCCAATATTCTTGCCTGGAGAACCCATAGACAGAGGAGGCTGGTGGGCTACAATCCATGAGGTCACAAAGAATCTGACAGGACTGAGCAACTAACGCCTTCCCTGGCCAGTATCCTGTGTTTTCACATCCTGAGTGCCTCGGGGCTCATCATATGGCGTGGCTGCAGGGAGTGACTGCAGTTGGATGGCTACTAGATGGCAGGAATTCTTTCCTTTCTGAGTTCCCGCAGGGCTCATTGGCTCATCATCCACGCTGGCTGCAACTGCTGCTGACTGTGTCATCCTTGTTTACTAACACGGCGAGAAATAAATCACTGCAGACAGTGACCATAGCCATGAAATTAAAAGATACTTGCTCCTTGGAAGGAAAGCTATAACAAACCTAGACATTGTAATAAAACANCATTAGCTTCTTGAAAAAAACAAAGGGCTGGTTGAGAAGCATGAAGTTAAAATGTCAGGGGCTTATAAGCAATGAAACATTGGAAAAATAATCAGTTTACAAAACTTTTATTTACAGAGAGTTTTTCAGGGCAAATTTACCTCTGTATACTCCTGGATCTCTTTCAATTTGCTTTAATAATATTAAAGAGTTTTTTATAGACTCAATAACTTAGTATATAAATGATTCTGCTAAAAAGATAAATATTCAGAGTCAAGTTGACTTTAAAATCTCTTTCATATATGAAATGAAACAAACCCCTGGGGGATGTCAACTAAAAAAATGCACCTAAAAATTGAGAATTATGTCTTATTCAGCAGACTTTCTGAGGACTTCAAGCCCAAAAGAAAACCTCTCTGCTCAGAGACACTGCTCCCAAGAGGTAAGCGAAGAGTCAGGATATATAGAAATTTTGCATCAAAGGCCAGATAGTCTGGAACTTCAAAAGATTACTGTTAAAGAAAACTAGACATCTCACGTTGATGAATTTAGCATTTTTTCTGTGAAGATGCACAAGCAGGGCTCATTGAAATCATTCCTTTGATATGCACCTTAGCTCTCTCCGCCAGAATCCTCTCTTTTCCCATCCTGACTCCCCTTTGGCTGTAGTGGCTGATGGCTTAATGGCCACAGCATCCTTAGTTTGCTTATATGGCTGGCAACGTTTTTCATTCACAGGGGCAAGGGTGAACCAAAAACACAAAAGGGGTTCTTATAAATAAGGAGAAATATTTAGAACACATCGCAAAGAAATTTTTGCTTCCTCATCAGTCTTTTCGAGCCACATCTAACTGAAAGTCAATGACCTGAATGCTCGTAGAGTCTGGTGGTGTCAGAATCAGTTAGAGGATTAGTCTTCAGTATGCTTTGGCACAGATCTTGCTCTCAGCTGTGCGTCACTTTGTTGCTTTTGAACCACATTAAAATAACAGTTAAGAATAATTGTTCTTTGCTTGAGCTTAATGACATCACAGAATTTTCTAGTTTTGCTTCTGGGCCACTATCAACTTACTAATTCAAATGAATTAGGACATGTGCTGTGACAGACCAATCAACCCCAATATTTCTTTTTTGCAATCTGAACTCCACAAAAGTGAACACTTGGAACTATGGGCTTTTGACATGAATCTTATGCAGTATAGAAGAAAAATATCGCCCAAAGCAGGGATTTTCAAACATACTTTTTTACCATGTCACATGTTAAGAAAAGTACTGTATATCACAACTCAGTGCAAGCAAACTTGTAGATGCAATTGGTGCATATCCACGGATTTGCATCCTCTGACCAACCAACTGTGGATCAAAAGTTTGATATATACAGTATATTTGATATACTTATAAATGTGACTGTATATATACACACATAGGCATGTGTTAAAAAAATTTTACACAACACGATAGTTACCAGTTAAGTTTTATTGGGGCCAGAATGAGGACTGCAGCCTGGGAGACAGGATTTCAGATAGCTCAGAGGAACTGATCTGAGGAGGTGAGGGAAGGAGCTAGAATATATAGGAGTTCTGCAACAAAGGGCAGGTAGTAAGGAACAACAAAAGATCGCTGTTAAAGAAACCAGATCTCTCAAGTTCAGAAATGTAGTGCTTCTCCGTGTATGAACGATGCAAGAGTCTGGGCTCACTGGATCTTTACCTTGATATGCACCTCAGCTATCTGGGGGCTTCCCTGGTGCCTCTGTCAGTAAAGAATTCGCCTCACCTGCAATGCAGGAGACCTGCCCTGACCCCTGAGTCAGGAAGATCCCCTGGAGAAGAGAATGGCTACCCACTCCAATATTCTTGCCTGGAGAACCCATAGACAGAGGAGGCTGGTGGGCTACAATCCATGAGGTCACAAAGAATCTGACAGGACTGAGCAACTAACGCCTTCCCTGGCCAGTATCCTGTGTTTTCACATCCTGAGTGCCTCGGGGCTCATCATATGGCGTGGCTGCAGGGAGTGACTGCAGTTGGATGGCTACTAGATGGCAGGAATTCTTTCCTTTCTGAGTTCCCGCAGGGCTCATTGGCTCATCATCCACGCTGGCTGCAACTGCTGCTGACTGTGTCATCCTTGTTTACTAACACGGCGAGAAATAAATCACTGCAGACAGTGACCATAGCCATGAAATTAAAAGATACTTGCTCCTTGGAAGGAAAGCTATAACAAACCTAGACATTGTAATAAAACACAGAGACATCACTTTGCTGACAAAGATCCCTGTAGTCAAAGCTCTGATTTTTCCAGTAGTCATTTACAGATATGAGAGTTGGACCATAAAGAAAGCTGAACCCCAGAGAATTGATGCTCTTGAATTGTGGTGCTGGAGAAGACTCTTGAGAGTCCCTTGGACTGCAAGGTAATCCCACCAGTCAATCCTAAAGGAAATCAGTCCTGAATATTCATTGGAAGCACTGATGCTGAATCTCCAATACTTTGGCTACCTGATGCGAAGAGCTGACTCATTGGAAAAGACTGATGCTAGGGAAGACTGAGGGCAGGAGAAGAAGGGGACTACAGAGGATGAGATGGTTGGATGACATCACTGACTCAATGGACATGAGTTTGAGTACACTGTAGGAGATAGTGAAGGACAGGGAAGCCTGGTGTGCTGCAGTTCATGGGGTCACAAAGAGTCAGACACAACTTAGCGACTGAACAACGCCAACAATTCCATTTCTCATATGTGTGATACTATGATTTGTAAGTAAAAAATATATTTGTGCTCTTCCCTTTCTGGCAGAGAGCTCCTAAAACTGTTGGAATTTCCTAAGTGCTGAGTGCAATCAAGGTGTCTCTTGTCATGTTAATGAGCTGACTCCTGGAAAGCACCTAAGAATGGGAGTTGGTTGCCTGCACAGTCTATTGTGTGATTAGAGGATTGGAACTTTCAATCCCATCCCTCCCTTAACCACCAGGAAAGAAAAGGGGCTGGAGGTTGTATCAATCATCCATGCCCAGTGAATTAATCATTCAGCCTGAGGTAATAAACCCTCCAAAAACACCCAGAAGAATGCAGTTTGGAGAGCTTCTGAGCTGGTGAATACATGGAGATTTGGGGAGGGCATGGAACACCACACCCTTTCCCCACACTTTTCCATCTCTTCCACCTGTCTGTCTCTGAGACATCTACTTTTATAAAAACCTGGTTGTCTGGTCAGTAATGCATGTGACTTTGTGGATCACAATAAACTGTGAAAAATTCTTAAAGAGATGGGAATACCAGACCACCTGACCTGCCTCCTGAGAAATCTGTATGCAGGTCAGGAAGCAACAGTTAGAACTGGACATGGAACAACAGACTGGTTCCAAATCGGGAAAGTAGTACGTCAAGGCTGTATATTGTCACCCTGCTTATTTAACCTAAATGCAGAGTACATCATGAGAAATGCTGGGCTGGAAGAAGCACAAGCTGGAATCAAGATTGCTGGGAGAAATATCAATAACCTCAATAATCTCAGATATGCAGATGACACCACCCTTGTGGCAGAAAGTGAAGAAGAACGAAAGAGTCTNCCATAAGGGTGGTGTCATCTGCATATCTGAGGTTATTGATATTTCTCCCAGCAATCTTGATTCCAGCTTGTGCTTCTTCCAGCCCAACATTTCTCATGATGTACTCTGCATAGAAGTTAAATAAGCAGGGTGACAATATACAGCCTTGATGTACTACTTTCCCGATTTGGAACCAGTCTGTTGTTCCATGTCCAGTTCTAACTGTTGCTTCCTGACCTGCATACAGATTTCTCAAGAGGCAGGTCAGGTGGTTTGGTATTCCCATCTCTTTCAGAATTTTCCACAGTTTATTGTGATCCACACAGTCAAGGGCTTTGGCATAGTCAATAAAGCAGACGTAGATGTTTTTCTGGCAGTTAGGTGATCATAATCAGGGAGCGCTTCTGTCTGTCATAGCAGAAATGTGGAGAGGTAGATGTGACAGAGTTGGACCCAGAAAACTGGGTTTGTAGCTTCTGCTCCTTGTGTATTACACTGCCTTGAAAATAAAACATTTCATTTCTCTGAGCTTCAGACTAATAACAAACATATAGGGTATTGCCATGTGCCAGATAGAGTGCTAGATTGTAAAAGACAAAGATGACTAAATACTAGTGCATAACCCTAACATAAAAATGATCAACCTAGACTAATGTTCTCATAATATTATTATGAGAATTAAAAGGGAGCAAACGGAATATCTAGCACACATGTTAGGGTTATTTTTGTTTCTCTCTTTTTGCATTTGAATCCACTTGTTTATGAAATAGCACAGAAACTTTGAAAAATGCAAAAACACATCTGTTCCACTAAATGAATTATTAAAAAAGCAAATACTCATTTAACTGAAACCAAGATATAGAAGTAGAATATTGCTCTTTCCCCCAGAAATCCCTCTCAGCTTTATCAAATCACAGCCCATCTCTCCCAGAAGGTAGCCATTCGCTTGACTTCTGTAGTTGGCACTGTCTTGTTTCCTTCACGTGTATGTGTGTGCGTGTACATTGTTATTGCTGTTCAGTCTCTCAGTCATGTCCAACTCTTTGCGACCCCATGAACTGCGGCACGCCAGGCTTCCCTGTCCTTCACCATCTCCCGGAGCTTGCTCAAAATCATGTCCATCGACTCGGTGATGCCATCCAACCATCTCATCCTCTGTCGTTCCCTTATCTTCCCACTTTCAATTTTTCCCAGCATTAGGGTCTTTTCAAGTGAGTCAGCTCTTCACATCAGGTGACCAAGGTATTGGAATTTCAGCTTCAGCATCAGTCCTTCCAATGAATCTTCAGGACTTATTTCCTTTAGGATTCATCCAACCATCTTGTCCTCTGTCAGCGCCTTCTCCTCCTGCCTTCAGTCTTTCCCAGCATCAGGGTCTTTTCCAGTGAGTTGGCTCTTTGCATCAGGTGGCCAAAGTATTGGAGCTTCAGCATCAGGCCTTCCAATGAATATTTAGTGTTGATTCAGGTTGTGTGTATAAATATATATATATATATAATTTTAACCACATAGGTGTGCCTCTTAAATATTACAGTTTAGTCTGATTTTGAACTTTATATACAATTGTTTTTACTTTTTACTTTTAAAAAGTAAGTAAAAGGCTTCTTTTACTTACACATTATTATTATTCAGAGTATTTTAGTTCTTTTTTTTTTTAATATTTTAATTGAGGATAATTACTTTACGATATTGTGATGATTTTTGTCATACATCAGTATGAATCAGTCATAGGCATACTTGTGTCCCCTCTCTCTTGCACCCCCCGCCCATCTCCCTCCCCACCCATCCCTCCAGGTTGTTACAGAGCACCAGCTTTAGGTTCCCTTCACCACACATCAAACTCCCACTGGCTCTATGTTTTACATGTGGTAACATATATGTCTCAAAGCTTTTCTCTCAAATCATCCCACCCTTTCCTTCTCCCACTGAGTCCAAAAGTCTGTTCTTTGTCTGTGTTTCCTTTGCTGTCCTGCATGTAGGATTAATGGTACCATCTTTCTAGATTCCATATATATTCATCAATATATGATATTCATCTTTCTCTTTCTGACTTACTCGACTGTGTGTAGTAGGCTCTAGGTTCACCCACCTCAGTAGAACTGATTTGGCCACGTCATGTGGGTGGCAGGAATTTCATTCCCTGACCAGGGATCGAAGCTAAGCCTCAGCAGTAAAAGCACTGAGTCCTAACCATTGGACCATCAGGGAATTCCTCATACTTGTCACATTTTAAAAATTATTTTAAAAACGACCTCATTGTAAATTTGAGTTGTAGTTAGTTCATTTCTGTTGCTGTATAATATTAATTTTAATAAACGTACCACATCTTCTATTTTAATCTACTTTATCATTTGAACATTTGGTTTGTTTTCACTCTTTGGCTGTTACACTAAGTGCAGTGATTAAAATTCTTGTCCATGTCTAAGCCTGCATTTCTGTACAGTATTTACTTAGGAGAAGAATTGCTGGGTCATACAACATATATATCTTTGTTCCTGCTACATAATGTCTGTTTTCCAAAGTATTTACATCAGTTTACACTCTTGGACTTCCCTGATGGCTCAGATGGTGAAGAATCCGCCTGGGATGTGGGAGACCTGGGTTCAGTCCCTGGGTTGGGAAGATCCCCTGGAGGAGGTCATGGCAACCCACTCCAGTATTCTTGCCTGGAGAATCCCATGGATGGAGGAGTCTNCTTGGACTTCCCTGATGGCTCAGATGGTGAAGAATCCGCCTGGGATGTGGGAGACCTGGGTTCAGTCCCTGGGTTGGGAAGATCCCCTGGAGGAGGTCATGGCAACCCACTCCAGTATTCTTGCCTGGAGAATCCCATGGATGGAGGAGTCTGATAGGCTACGATTCGTAGGGTCGCAAAGTGCTGGACATGACTGAGTGACTAAGTACAGAAAACAGCACACTCTTAACCAACAGTGGATAAGAGTTGCTTTTGTAGCACTTTCTCAGCAACTCTTGGTTATTATCAGACTTCAGCTATTCCAGTGGGTGTAGATCTCGTTATAGTTTAAATCTTGCATCCCTGATCACTAGTAAGATTGAACACCTGTCAGCCATTTGGGCATTTCCTCTTATGCAAAATGCCTGGTTAAGATTTTGCCCCGACTTTTTATGGTTTGTATATAATCTTTTTGTTAGTATCTATACTATAAATGTTGTGTAAATGACTTCTCCCACCCTGCACCTTGTCTTCAATATCTTCCTAGGGTCTTTTGGTGAACAGAAGTTCATAATTTTAATATTAGCCCACCATATCAAATTTTTCCTTTAAGAGCTTTCCTTTGTCCTAATTATGCTTTTTGAAAAGATCTTTTCCCTTATTATACTCCAGTGTTACTTCTGTAATAAATCAAGCACCCATATATGTGTAGTTCTGAATGCAGTTTCTTTTTATGTTTCCATTGATCTATGTGTCTATCATTGTAATAATCCCACAAATCTTCTATATCCTCAGTGATTTTTATCTACTTATTTAGTCAGCTACTGAAAACTATATGGTATGATTTCTCAATATGATTGTGGATTTGTGTATTTCACTTCATAACTATCAATTTCTACTTCTAAGTTATTAGATGCATACAATTTTTTATTTGCTATAAATTTCTTACAAATTGAACTTATCATTCTTCTTTATTTCTAGTAATTGAAATAGAAACTTTTTTCATACCATCCATGTTTTTATTTTCTAAATCTGTTACTTATATAGCACCTAGTTTTAATTATCTCCAAGTTTTTGTCTTTTAATTAAATCATTTGGTTTATTTACACGTAACACAATTATGGATTCATTGGTTTATACTATTATCAATCTTTTGCCTCTCTACATTCACCCTTCACTGCCAAGCTTATGATCTGGGACATTTCTCCCTTGTCAGCTGGCACAGTGCTTAGCTTCATCAGTGGAGGCCACTGGAGACACAAAGGAGAGTGCAGACGTCAAAAGTATGTGGTATCCCCCATGGACAGCTTCCTCTGGCACTTAGAGGGAGGCTTCCAGTGAGCTTTGTCATTGGGAAACCTCACTGGGCTCTGTCATACTTTAACCAGTCCCTTCTCTATGCTATTTCTAGTGTTGAACTTTTCACATTGCATTATAATTTGTCTAGGTGTCAGACTGTCCACTACCAGGATATAAGCTCTTTAAGAATAGGATCTATGTGTTTGTTACCTCCGTTCTACAGTGCTCGTCACTGTTCTAGGCAACAGCAGTAATAGCTAACCTATCGTTAATGTTAACCTAGACTATGTAACCTAATGTCTATGTTAGACATCGTCTCATATGTTTGAATACAGTGGACATTTGTGCAATGTTTGTTGATAAAAACTATTCCCATTTTTCAGGAGAAGTAAGGATCGTAAAGGGAAAATAACTTGCTGAAGGTCACATAACTAGGCAATGGCATGGTCAAAATTAAAACATAGATATGTTTCTTTTCTCTCTTCTGTGCTCGTTAAGATAAAAGAATGATAATTTCAAGATGGAAAGTGAAGTCACTCAGTCATGTCTGACTCTTTGCGACCCCCTGGACTGTAGCCTACCAGGCTTCTCTGTCCATGGGATTCTCCAGGCAAGAATANCACATAACTAGGCAATGGCATGGTCAAAATTAAAACATAGATATGTTTCTTTTCTCTCTTCTGTGCTCGTTAAGATAAAAGAATGATAATTTCAAGATGGAAAGTGAAGTCACTCAGTCATGTCTGACTCTTTGCGACCCCCTGGACTGTAGCCTACCAGGCTTCTCTGTCCATGGGATTCTCCAGGCAAGAATACTGGAGTGGGTTACCATTTCCTTCTCCCAGATAATGCCAAGAGGGACTGTTTTTATTTTGTTGCTTTAGAGTAGAATCCTCTGTTGAATTTGAACTCAGTAGTAGGGAATAGGGGCGTGTCTCATGTCACTTTGATTATATGCAACCACTTTTCATATATGCACTGATAAGATGGGTGTTATTATCATTATGATACAGAGAAAGACACTGAAATCCAGAGAAGTTAAGCAGAACTTCTCAAGCCACACAGTTCCTAAATGGCAAAGACAGACTTCAAATCCAGCTGGTCAGCGCCTTGAATTTATACTTGACTATTAATACACTGACTGACCAGATACCAAAAAGGTAAGGAAAATAATATAATAAATACCTATATACCTATCGTTCAACATGAGAAATGAAACATTACCTCATGTATTGATTACATTCTCTAGAATTTGGTGGCTATCATTCATATGCATGTCTTTAGGTTTATATATATATATATATATAAATACTGTGCAATATACAGTATTATTTTCATGTAGTTATATAAATGACATTCCTCAGTAAATATTTGAATATGTATTCTGTGCCAGCCACTCTGAAGTACAGAGAAAACAGTAGTGACAGAACAAAATCCCTGCTCTCATGAAATTTAATTCTGGACTGGGAAGACAGACAATAAAGCATAAAAAAAGCAATACATACTATATCTGGTGGTAGCGAGTAAAACAAAGTAATACATAATAAGGGATAAAGAGAGATTGGGCTGAAGAAAAAGATGAAGTCCTCTTTTATCAAGGGATATTTGAGCAGATATCTGAAAGAAATGAGCAAGTGTCTCGCATTATAAAACAAAACAAAAAAACACTCTTGCCAGTATGGAGAATAGATGGTGGCGAGCCAGGAGTGGAAACAGGGAGACCAGTTTCAAAAAGTCCAGTTGAGAAATAATGGTGGCTTGGATTGTCTAGTAGTCAGATTTTGCTTGTGTTTGGAAAGTAGCATTTAAAAGATGAGATGGGGTGGAGTGGACATCTTTGACTACCATTTTGATTTTTAAAATTCTTACTGCTTTCTTCTGATTCTCACCTTTTAATGTCAACATCTTACTTTTCTTTGAATTTTTCCATTTCATTAAGCTTTTCTTTTTAAATTAATTGGAAGATGATTACTTTACAATATTGTAATGTTTTTTGCCATATCAACATGAATCGGCCATAAGTATACATGTGTCCCCTTCAATCCCGAAACCCCCCTCCCACATCCCTCCCACCCTAACAAATTGGCTACTGTATACTTGGTTGTATTATTGTGTTTGCATTTTCACCCCTTTTTTCATTCTGTATTTTATTTTCATATTCTCTCTTTTCATGTATTAGTCTTGCAAGACTATCTAATTAAACTTTTGAAGAACAAGGTCTGCAGTTTTTTACAGCTTCACAATTTTTATCATTGTCATTTTTTGTCTATTTCAAAGTGAGAAGATATGTTGTATTTCCTAACATTTTGCTTTTCTGGGTGTCCCTTTATGATTCTCTCTACCTCAGCTTCTGCACTGAATGCTTAGCTTATTCTTATGGTTCAAAAGCCCCAAAGTACAAAGCATTCTATAGTGGAACCCATCTCCTGTTGTTGTTGTTCAGTTGCTAGGTCATGTCCAGCGCTTTGGGACCCCATGACTGCAGCACTCCAGGCTTTCCTGTCTTTCACTATCTCCTGCAGTTTTCTCAAACTCATGTCCACTGCGTCAGTGATGCCATCCAGCCATCCCATCCTCTGTCACCCCCTTCTCCTTTTGCCCTCCATCTTTCCTTGCATAAGAGTCTCTTCCAGTGAGTCAGCTCTTCATATCAGGTGGCCAAAGTATTGGAGCTTCTGCGCCAGTCCTTCCAATGAATATTGAGGGTCGATATCCTTTTAGGATTGACTGGTTTGATCTCCTTGCTGTCCAAGGGACTCTCAACAGTCTTCTCCAGCACCACAATTCAAAAGTATCAGTTCTTTGGCACTCAGCCTTCTTTATGGTCTAACTTTCTCATCGTTACTGGAAAAACCATAACTTTGACTGTGTGAATTTTTGTCCGCAAAGCAATGTCTCTATTTCTTAATATGTTGCCTAGGTTTGCCATAACTTTTCTTCCAAGGAGAAAGTGTCTTTTAGTTTTGTGGCTGCAACCTCCCATGCTTGTACCCATATGCTCAGCTCTTACCATGGTATCTACAGGGGAGTAATGTTCTTAGTTCCCCATGTGTCTTTATGGATTGTGTTTATGTGTACTAGTAGATATGGTTTCATTTTCCTATTTTTTAACAAAAGGTTGCATATTATAAATACTCACCCTGACCCTTCTGATTCACTGAATCATATGTGTTACAGATTTTCCATAACACTACATAAGATACTTTCTAATTTTTTATAGCTTCATAATATTATATGCATTTTGTGAAGTCATTCTATTGATAGCTTTTGGGTTGCTTCTCATTTTTTTGCTGTTATAAATGATGTTTGTAACAGATATCACTAGGATCTTTTCAGCTTCATCAGGGTCCTTTTCACTATTTTCCCTCTTTGTGCTCCTATGATGACCTATCCAGAATGAGTTATGGTTTACTCCAACTAGACAGTGCCTTGTCACTTGTCCAAGACATGTGAATTTCCCTCCTGACATAGGGTCCCCCTGCTGCTCCTAAGGCATGAGATGTCTCAGGACAGGCTCAGCACACACACATTCAAATCAGAATTGCAAGAAAGGGAATCTTAAAGAGAATCACAGAGAGCAAATCTTAGAACAAAGAGACATGGAAACCAGGAGAAAAATGATCAGTCCTCACTCCTTCCATCTCACAGACTACTCTAAAATGCAGTAGTTCATAGACTCTTAGGATCCCACAAGATCAAGCAATGAGTTTGTTTGAAACTAGATGGAAGGCTGCTCAGTAATATACATTGTGCTGCCTCCCACTACCTCTTTCTCCCTTTACTTTGCTCTTGATTTTGTATTTTTGAGTAAAGGTAACAACATATAGGTGTTTGTCCTGAAGAACTCGGCTAGGACTGGTGGATCCAGGACAACCCTTGAAAGCACACCCTTCGGAACATGATTTTGGAGTTTTCTCTCCAGCCTTATGCCAATGGGTTTCCCAGGTGGCTCAGTGGTAAAGAATCCACCTGCCAAGCAGAAGACACGGGTTCAATTACTGAGTCAAGAAGATCCCCTGAAGGAGAAAATGACAACCCACTCTAGTGTTCTTGCCTGGGAAATCCCATGGACAGAGGAGCCTAGTGGGCTATAGTCCATGGGGTCGCAAAAGAGTCAGACAGTTGTTTAGTGACTAAACAACAGCAATTTGACCCCAGTAGGGACTGTATTACTGACAGTAAGTGGAGGTGGCATTAACTCCTGCTCGCAGTAGCATCAGAATCACTAAGACTTTCATCTAGGCTCAGGTTAGGATGAGGTATGGTGCAAACTGAGACTCTCGCATGTGCTGAGGTTGTAGCACATTGCTTATCTCAATGGTACAGGAACAGCCACAAGCATGAGTCTTACGGAGGAGACTGGGTCCTATTCACAGCACTGGGCAACTCATATATGGCCACACTGAGCCAATTGCCAAGGTGATACTCTAAGAAGTACCATGCTGATTATTTAGCTTTTGTTTCCCAGCTCCAATCTACTTTTCTCTATAATGCTTTGTGATGCTCTGTGAGCCATTTTTCTGTTTCAGCAGCTGGCTCCCTGTTAGGTTTTCCCAAAAGGGAACACTAGAGGGAGACTGAAAGCCTAGAGGAGAAACCACCAACTCCTCGGTTTGTGTTTGTGCTTGTCAACATCACCCTCTCAAACATACTGGCTTCTAGCACCCCTCCTCAAAAGCCTGAGTTCCTGCTCTAAGAAGGCTGCCCAAGCCTCTAAATTTTAATAAATCCAATCTCCTTCCTTTGTCTCCCCTGTCCCTGGAATGCTGGCTTCTTTCCTTGTCATCATTTCTGTGTTATTGTTTTCCTTTTGCCTTTTCAGTCTCTTAAGTATCTGTTTAACCAGTTCCTTATGATATATTGTTTCTTATATAACTGAATTAAGTCAAATAAATTGAATGAGGTACCCTTCCCAGAGACTGTGGAAGTAAAATGCATTACTCTGTACATACAGACATGGTTCCAACAGTTTACTTGGTTGGCTGACAGAACTTGGGTTCAATAGAAGCATGCATTCATTGAGATGAGGATGTAGAACTTTCCCCAGTAATGCAAAGGATGGAATTTAAAGGTTTCAGAGGATAGGGGTGCAGTGGATTTATCATCAGTGACCTGTACACTAACTCCCTGGACCCGTCCTGATTACATCATCTTCGATACCTCAGGGGATGCTTCAAGGGCTAACCAAAATGCTTGGCCACCAGCCACAGAAATGAAATTGGTAGACATTCTACTGAAGTGTTACTTGATCATCATAACAGAAAAAAGTAATCCAGGTCTTGTGGCCAGAGAGTTGACATGAGTCGCCACAATGGAGAGTCAAGACCTTCCATCTAACTTGCAAACCTAAGCCAGTTAAAAAACTCAAAGACCTTTGACTGAAAAGGAGGATGGGTCCCTTGAGAAATACCCTGCAAGTATATACTGTCCCTACAAGTATATACTGTAAATCTTCCTCCAAGCTTTTCTCAGAGATAGAGCATGACTCTATCTCTATCATGACTGTGTGCTGAGAAAGAGGAAATACTCAGAATGTGGCTTAACCAGCTTCTAGAATAGATTGGAAGAAAATGCTCAGCTCCTGCAGCCACAAAGTAGACTGTGCTGAAAATCAGGCTCTGGATCTGATTTTAAGGGTGAAGACGATGCAGAGGATGTTATGCACACTTGACAGATTTCCTCTGTAAATGAACGAGCTTTGATACAAAAAGGATAAGGTCCCGAGACCTGGAATTTAGACAGGTGAGCTTGAGAGTCTGTGACACCTTAATTCCTCTAAACTCTCTAAGCTGGCAAAAGCAGACACTTGCTAGGGCTTCCCAGGTGACACTAGTGATAAAGAACCTCCCTGCCAAAGCAGGAAACATAAGAGATGCGAGTTGAATCCCTGGGTCAGGGGAGATCCCCTGGAGGGGTCATGGCAGCCCACTCCAGTGTTCTTACCTGGAGAATCCAACGCACAGAGGAGCCTGGTGGGCTACAGTCCATACGATCGCAAAGAGTCGGGCCTGACTGAAGCAACTTAGCATGCACACATGCATCGCTTGTTAGGAGAAAGGCCTTCTTGTACCTGGAGACCAAGCAATGATCTCAGCTATAGCAAGTATCTTATAAAATCTTGCTGATTATTAACACACACACCCCTACCCCATTACCCAGGCAGAAAACTAGGGTCATATTTTAGCACAGGTTGAATGAAGAAGTATGCTGCTCCAGGAAGAAATAGTTTATGTGTCAAGGGAATTGAATAATGTGGATCACATATAAAGGCTTTAACTAGGGGAACATGTGAGGGACTAGATCTTTAGAGCATGGGGGAGGAGTTTGAAATACAAGGCCAGAAGGGGTAATTTACTGATATGAGGACACTCATCTATGACTTGGGATTCAGTGCTTTGGCAAAGACAACAGGACCTTGTCCTCCTGGTCTGCTTGCTGAGCTGGCTCTTTGAAGTTTGGCTAGAGCAATAGCTTATAGTAAATGAAGAGGTGTTGTTAGAATTTCCTTGGCATGAGAGTGGGAAAGCATTCAGAGGCTCAAAGATATGAGAAGTTTTGAAGGACCCGCCACCTAACAGTTCATGAGAGGTTCTAAAGGATGCTTCTTTTGTAAAGCAACAAGATGTACTTAAAGGAGTCATTAGTATCTTGAAAAGTATGATGGTTTCTGTCTCACATGGGCTGGGGTTAACAGTATGAGATGCTGCATGGCAACCGCAATCTTTGGAATTCAGGAGAATGAAAGGATTAAGAAATGGCAGAAGCCAGGTGGCAGCCCTGAATCTTTGGAGGCAAGATGGAATCAATGACCAAAATGAGTAAGGCAACATACATCATAGTTTGGTCAGGACAATTTTCAGTTGTTGTCCCAGTATTATTATTAATGATAGTGCCAACTTTCACTCTCAACATCCTGGTTTAGACAATAAGTTGTTGGTCATCATAGTAATGGACAGAAAGAGTGGAATGCCCATCAGGATGCCTTCATCCATAGGAATCTAGGGTGACAGCTAGGTGATGTTTCTAGGGTCAAAATACAAAGATCATGGAATGAAAATCTAGTTGATTTGTACAACAACAACAAAACAATTTTTAAAAGTGAGAGTTGGTGAGTAGTGAGCTGATGTCAGCTAATATAACAAAATTGCAATTTCTCATTCATTTTCTAGAGCTAAGACAATTCACAGACCCAGAGCCAGCAGATTGAAACAGAGGGTGTATGCCCTTGAGGAAATACCCTGTAGTGTTATCACAAGCATGTCTTTTTCTAGTCATTGCCCAAAAAAGATCTGTGATATTTTTTTCCAGGATAACTCCCCACTGGAGCATGTAGAATGGTCAGACTTTTCAAGGGCCAAGAATAAAGTAAAATGTATGCAGGCTAGTTGGTAAGTGGAGTCCTGGCCCATGTCCATCTCACAGTTTATCTCATGAATCCGCAGATCTATCTTGTGGTAATTTTCTCTGTCCTGAATGTAAAATTGGAATAAATATTCTTGGCACAAACAGTAATTTTACGTTTGACCATAAGATTTGCAAAGTAAGGACCGTGTGATGCTAGTAAAAGCCAAGTGAAAGTCCCTGAAACTGCCACTCCCCGACTTGGCAAAGATAGTAAGTCAGAAGCATTACCATCCAAGAGACACGGAAGAGATGAGTAGCACTCTAGACTGAAAGGATGTTGGAATGGTGCTCCCCATCATCTCAAGGTTTAATTCTTTCTCCTGTAAAAAAAACATATGGCTAATGGGGGATATTATTGGAATATTATAAACAGGTGGCAGCCCCATTTTCAAATTCCATGCCAAATATGGTAGGTTTATTGGACCGCATCAATGTAGCCAATGGTATTCAGTATCCAACTATTGATTTGCTTAATTTCCATCAGTAGGAAGGATCAAAAGCAGTTTATATAGTAAACTTATTGCCTTGACCCAGATCTATGTTAAGTTTCTTGTTCTTGGTCATATATCTGCATGCGGTATCAAGTCATTTTGATATTTCATGGAACATCATGGGTCCGCTATATTGATGACATTATGCCAATTGAATCTGGAGAGCAAGAAGCGGCAAGAATCCTGAATGTTGGCATAGCACTAGAAAGTGGAAGAAAAGTCCCACGGAGAGTCAAAAGCTTGCTGTATTGGTAGAATTCTCGGGAGTCACTGGACTGGGAAATATCTCGTTCCAAGATGAATATACTATTGCACCTCACACCTCGTGCCACAGGAAAATAAGCACTGTGTTTTGTCAGCCTCTGGAGTTTGGAGGAAGTCCATACTGTAGTACAGAATACACCTTTGATCCATTTATTGGATCACTTAGGAAGCTTCCATTTTCCAAGACTTTTAGAGCAAGAGAGGGCTTGGCAATAGGTCTGCAATAAGATGCCGGAAGTTTCTCTGCTACTCAGACCATGTCACCCAGCCATTTACAGTATGTTTCTTTCACATCTTTTTACAGATTTATCCCTAAGTATTTCATATTTCTGATGCTACTTGAAATGTTTTTTTTCTCAATTTCTGGTTGTAAAATAATGTATATAAAATACAGTTTATTTTCATATATTATGCTCTGCAGTCTTGCTAAACTCATGCATTAGTTGATTGGAAGCCAGATTTTGAAACTTTACCTCATTAAGTACATGTTTTTTATTCCTGTAAATATTTCTGAGAGTTGTTTTGGGATTCAGTAAATTTAGATACAGGGATAGGTTATTGATGACTCTGAGCAGCTACAACAGTAACATGAGTATAAAATTTTTTTTGTATAAAAGACAAACTTCTTTCTCTTTTAAGCCATTGTCACTTGGAAGTTTTCTGTATTTGCTTTAAATCATTCTGTCCTGTACATCAAGTTTGCCAAATTGCCCAAAACCTAAACAAACACCTAGAGACCAAACTTGTCACAAAATATTTTGAGGTTGGAGAAATTCATTTGTAGTGACGAAATCTTATCATTTGGTGTCTTTTTGCCACTTTTCCATCATCATATATGCTCAGTGCTTTCATACTATTTCCTTGTCATCAAAATTGCTTTCAAAGAAAAGATCCAAAACTCATTTACTAGGGTTATTTTCGTATTAATAAGGATCAGTACTTTCATCTAAAGAAATTATATTCTAATAGTGGATTTTGCAACAAGCAGGGTAATTGAAAAAAATTATCAGATTTTTTTTGTGTGTGGGGGGGTGGGAGACACTTAAAATTCTATTTGTATAGGAGCCTGTACTCAAATGGGAAAGATGGCTTCACCTTACAAGTGGATTTTTAATGATATGCTTTAGATAGTCAACATGCAAATACACAACTCATAAATGGGCCTGCAGCCTGAATTCAAAGCCAGAGGGTAATATGTAGAGGAGATCCTATTACTCCAATTTTCCTCCAAGCTTTTCTCTGAAACTATATTGTATAATTTTGGCATATCTCATGATGATAGAGTTTCTCTTTCTCTCTAGTTTACCCTGGAAAGCTGATGTTTTATACAGAATAGACTGGAGGCTCAGCTGACATCCATGTCTAGTTGAAACACTGACATGTGACCAATCACAGCAGGTAGAGATAGACAGGTGTTATCCAGTACGTTTCACCTTTACAAACTCAGTTTTTAAATTTATTCAGATTCTCATGGTGACCTATATATTTTAATTTTGAATATAGTTCTCTGAGCTTTTGATGAAGGAAAAAAGATCTGTAAAACATGAATGCTAATTTTTTTTTTTTAATTTTATGGCTGTGCTGGGTCTTTCTTGCTGCTCAGGTCTTCCTGTAGTTGCAGCAAGTTGAGCTGCTCTCTAGTTGCAGTGCCTCGGCTTCTCCTTGCAGAGGCTTTTCTTGTTGCAGAGCACAGGCTGTAGGCTCAGGGGCTTCTGTGGCTGCAGCACGTGGGTTCAGTAGTTGTGGCTTCTGGGCTCTAGAGCACAGGCTCAACAGCTCTGGCACAGGGGCTTAGCTGCTTTGTGGCATGTGAGATCTTCCCAGATCAGGGATCGAACCCATGTCTCCTGCACTGACAGGTAGATTCTTTACCACCAAGTTGCCAGGGAAGCTGTGAATGTTATTTTGATCAATTTTCTTTTCTGCTCTAGCAGCATTTGCTTACTTTACATCTACTGTATGTAGAGGGATGATAAGATAATCCCTTTCCACTCCTTGTGGGATTTATATAAGACTATAACTTTGTGGAGTTGGCAGAGACTCGCTGAGAATTTCTTAGCCCTTGGGATATATTTAATTCTTGGACCTAGTAAACAAACTCATTCATAACTCATATGTATACAATTTAATAGGACTGCCAAGGACTGCTTGCCTGGTTATGAGTTTATATGTACAAATGACAGGTGCATAACATGTTTTTTTTAAGAAGGAAAATGCAGTTTGAAAATTTTATATTTTCACATGCCTGGCAAATGGGGGGAAGCATCTAAAAGGGAAATATCCAGAAAATAGTAATGTACATTGCAAAGTAAATTATCATTGGAACACTATTAACCAATGGATACTATTAATTCATCTGTAACTCATGCATTTGTCAAGGACATTTGCTCTTGTCTCTGCTCAGAATACTCTTCTCCAAGCTCTCTGTATGGCTATTTCATTCTCATCCTTCAGTTGCTGGCTTAAAGTCCACCTACTTAGAAAGGCTTTCCCTGGCCACCCTGTGTAAGTTGTCTCCCCTGATTACTCTTTATCTCATTTGTTTTATTTCCATCATAAAATGTATCACAGTCTATAATGATCTTACTTATTTACAGTTTTACTTATTTAATACCTGTCTTCCTGAGAAAAATTGAGCTTTATGAGGCTAGAGAATGTTTTTAATCTTGTTCTTCTCTTAATTTACAGTCTAGCATAGAGGCAAGTATCTGGAATGGTCTCAGAAATACATATAGTTGGATAAGTTGTAGGAGTGAAACATAGAGTTAGCTCCTACTCTGTGCCAGGTTTTACTGAGCCAAGTGCCCTTGATATACTCAGAGTCTTACAAGTAAAGAAGGACTTGTAAATAGTAAATATCAGCAATATAATAATAGATGTATACATTCTCAAAACATCCTGCATGTACCCACACCTCCTTATAAGTTTGCTACCACATCATCTGTGAGTAAACCTCATTATACTCCTTCCTTTCCGAACTGCACAACTTGATTTTTTCTTCCTCTTGCTTTACGGCTCTGGCTAAGAACTCCAGTGCAATGTTGATTACGAATGTGGAAATGAACATATTTACCTTGTTCCAACTACTGTCACAATGCTTCATAATAATAAAAACATGAACAGTGATTTTATTTCAACATTTTATCGAGCCTTTTTACAAGGTGCCCAGAGGCATTCTTCTGTGTACTTTTGTAATCAGTCCCCACAACAACTCCTTATGTGTCACGATCATTTCCATCTTACAAATAAAGAAATCAGGCTGCAAAGAGATACATTCATTTGCTCAAGATTACACAGTGAATAAGCGGGGGCGGGGTTCGTGTTGACTCCAGAACTGGTTTTTATCTCAGCGTTTCATAGCCATAGAGTAGCTGAACAGTAGAACATAGAGCAAAGACCTTCGCAAGAGAAGACTTGGGTTTGGATTCTGTCTCTGTATTAGTTTACTTCAGGTCCCTCACATTTAAAAAAGGCAATAATACTTATATCACACAGCGTTTTTTGGAGAATTGAGTTTTACATAAGAAAGTATGTAACACATCATTGGTGCTAAATTTCTTTGTTTTTTTAAACTCTTTTATCTATTTTAGGTTTAGTGGTGTTTTTCTCTGGTAGAGTGAAAAATGCACAGTATTTTTGATGTGTATCCTTGACTTACTCTCTTCTATCTTTTGGCGTCTTCTCCATCCCAAAATAATATTACTTAATGCAGACTTGAGCAGGCAGTGCACATGACAGAAAGGACTACTACGAGAAGAACACAGTCGTCACTTTTGCTTTGTCCATCAGAGCTGCCAATAGTTCAGGTGTTTTGTGGCGATTCTGTACAAGACTCTTGTAAGTACATTTTAGTTATCTTGATAAAGGGTCTTCCCAGCACTTTATAATAATAGTTTTAGGAATGTTAGGTATAGTGGAGGGAAGAGAGGCCAGATGTCCAATAGTATAAAGGGTGGATGGGCTCTGAAAGCAGTCTGTGTTCAAGTCCTTCCCTGGCCTTGTTTGTTAGCTAAGGAACTTTGAACGAGCTACCCAATCTGTCTATCGTTTGTTTCCTCCTCAACTAGTGGGGATGTCAGCAGCTCTTAACCCTTTGGATTTTTATGAGAATTAATTGTAGTATGTAATAAGTGCTCATTAAGAGTTGATTTTGAGACCTAAATAGACATTTCTCCAAAGAAGATGTAGAGATGGCCAATAGGCATGTGAAAAGATGTTCAACATTGCTAATTATTAGAGAAATGTAAGTCAAAACTACAATGAGGTATCACCTCACACCGGTCAGACTGGCCATCATTAAAAAGTCTACAAAGAACCAATGCTGGGAAAGACATGGAGAAAAGGGAACCCTCATACACTGTTGATGGGAATGTTAAGTTGGTACAGCCAGTGGGGAAGACAGAGTGGGGATCCCTCAAAAAACTAAAAATAGAGTTGTCATATAATCTAGCAGTCCCACTGCTACATTACCAGACACAACTGTATTTCAAAAAGATATGTGCACTCTTGTGTTCATAGCAGCACTGGTCACAATAGCCCATATGTACCAATGACCTAAATATCCGCTGACCAGTAAATGGATAAAGAAGATGTGGTACACATATACAATGGGATATTACTCAGCCTTAAAAAGAATGGAATATTGCCACTTGCAGCAACACAGATGGACCTAGAGATCATCATATTAAGTGAAGGAAGTTAGAGAGAGACAAATGCCATGTGATATTACTTATATGTGGGATCTAAAATATGAACAGAATCAGACTCACAGACATCAAGAACAAATTTGTGTTTGCCAACGGGTAGGGGGAGGGAAGGATTGGGAGTTGCGGATTAGCAGATGCAAACTAGTATGTATAGGTTAGATAAGCATGGTCCCATTGTATAGCACAGAGCTCTATATTCAGTATCCTGTGATAAACCAAAATGGAAAAATATGAAAAAGAATATGGATATCATAACCAAATCATGCTATTGTACCAAAAACTAATACAACATTTTATTAATAAATCAACTATACTTAATAAGATAATTTTTAAAAAAAGATAAAAGTTAACATGTGCCACCTTTTAAAACTCATAGAACTCATTTCGAAATTTGAAATGTATGTTGATGTTTTAAAAGTTGTCTTGTTATTTGCTGTTGTTGTTTACCCACTAAATCATGTCTGACTCTGCAACCCCACGGAGTGCAGACCACCAGGTTCCTCTCCGTCCATGGGATTTCCCAGGCAAGAATACTGGAGTCGGTTGCCATTTTCTTCTCCAGGAGATCTTTCTGACCTAGGGATTGAACCCAGCATTGGCAGGTGGATTCTTTGCCACTGAACCACCAGAGAAGCATCACAGTATTTCTACTTACACAGTAATATTACTCCCAGTGCTAATAGAGTGTTCTCTGCTTGTTTTTTTCCAAGCATTTCTTAGTTTTGCTTGAGTTAATTCTAAAATTTTGTCCAGGACTTTTTAACCTTCAGGTTGCAAAGCAGCTGGGAAATTTGCCTGTAGTATTGGGAGTTGCGGATTAGCAGATGCAAACTAGTATGTATAGGTTAGATAAGCATGGTCCCATTGTATAGCACAGAGCTCTATATTCAGTATCCTGTGATAAACCAAAATGGAAAAATATGAAAAAGAATATGGATATCATAACCAAATCATGCTATTGTACCAAAAACTAATACAACATTTTATTAATAAATCAACTATACTTAATAAGATAATTTTTAAAAAAAGATAAAAGTTAACATGTGCCACCTTTTAAAACTCATAGAACTCATTTCGAAATTTGAAATGTATGTTGATGTTTTAAAAGTTGTCTTGTTATTTGCTGTTGTTGTTTACCCACTAAATCATGTCTGACTCTGCAACCCCACGGAGTGCAGACCACCAGGTTCCTCTCCGTCCATGGGATTTCCCAGGCAAGAATACTGGAGTCGGTTGCCATTTTCTTCTCCAGGAGATCTTTCTGACCTAGGGATTGAACCCAGCATTGGCAGGTGGATTCTTTGCCACTGAACCACCAGAGAAGCATCACAGTATTTCTACTTACACAGTAATATTACTCCCAGTGCTAATAGAGTGTTCTCTGCTTGTTTTTTTCCAAGCATTTCTTAGTTTTGCTTGAGTTAATTCTAAAATTTTGTCCAGGACTTTTTAACCTTCAGGTTGCAAAGCAGCTGGGAAATTTGCCTGTAGTTGTAAGAGTCATACAAGGCTAATACAAAGCTGATCTTGTCTATAAGTCTACACACTGTAAAAAAAAAAAAGACAGTATTTGGGTTGACTAAAGATTTAGGTCAGCAATGGAAAGAGAAAATTCATGTTGACTTCATAAAGTTACAAATCAAGGAATTTTTGTTGACTTATTCTTCCCTTAAAACAAGTTCACTGACTGGTTCGGTAGAAGTAGCAAAGTAAACTTTCTACATTCCTCTTTCTAAGCCCCCAGAGTGTTGCTGTCCTTGAAAAAAAAAGTCGTTCTTCCTTCAGTTTTTCCTTCCCTGATTCCTTCTATGCATGTCTCTGTAAATCCTAAATGTTTGTTGGTCCAAGTATTATGTTTCTTAGCAATTTGATTTCATCTATTAATTTGGGACAAAGAAGCAAATACCTTTCCGTTCTGCAATGTCATATCAAACTATTTTTAGGAAACAATTTAAAAATCTGAAAAGAAAGAGGGGTGACAGCAATATTTTCAAGACTCAAAAAACTCTAGAGGAATGCAGAAAGCTGTTTTCACTGTATCAGTGCCCACCTGGATGTTCTTGATAAATAATTCACAGCTAATTTGCTCGTTTGAAAGATTAAAAATGGATTTGAAGGGCTGTTTTCACTCAGTCTGCCTGGTGTTGATCTAAGCAGTAAAGACAATAATGAAAAATCTCTCAAGAGATTACACTCCAAAGGAGGCATTTTGGGAGCCGGCATGAAGCCAGTTTTTGTCCAGGACTATAAAAAGCGTTTCTGAAACTAAATGCTGAGTCTTTGCAACCATTCCCAATTTCTCTCTTGTGTTTGGTGTAACATTGACCTCTGTATTTTCAGCCAAAAGATATGTCCATCTGCCTCTAAAAGATTAAACCATGGCTGTTGACAAGAAATAGGCATTGGGGAAACATATTTGTTGTTTAAAAGGTATGTTTTCTTTACACGAAGTGTTAAGGGAATGACAATAAATTAGCATTCTCCTGCTTTGTATTAAGCGATAGAGTAAATGTTTTGCTGTGCAACATTAATCTCAGGAGACAGGGTGTCTTGGTTAATACAGGAGGGCATAACCATGGGCAGCAACATGAATGGACCTGGAGATTGTCATGTTAAGTGAGGAATTCAGACAGAAAAAGACAAATACCCTAAGCTATCACTTGTACATGGAATCTAAAGTATGCCACAAAACAGAAACAGACCCACAGACACAGAAAACAGGCTTGCGGTTGCCAAGGGGAAGGCAGAGGGGGGAAGGATGGTCTGGGGGTGTGGAATTAGCACATAGGGTTATATAGAGAATGGATCAGCAACACGGTCCTACTGTACATACAAGAAACCGTATTCAGTATCATCTGAGAAACCACAATGGAAAAGAATATGAAAAAATGTATGTATGACTGGATCACTTTGTGGTAAGTAAAAAGCAACACTTTGTAAATCAACTACACTTCAATAAAATAATTTTTGAAAAATATCAGAGGATATAAGATCAAGAGAAAGTCCAGTGACCTACCTAGAACTATAATAGTCATAAAACAATATTTAATCCAAAATCATATACTGACTGCAAACAATTAAAGACATATTCCTCAAGGAATATATATATTTTTTTTCTTTCTTTCTTTCCAATCCCAGCTAGAATTCTTATGTCATCTAAATAAATTTTTAAAAAAACACAAAATTAACGTTTCAATCAATAATTCTTTGTACATCAGGTATGTTTTTTAAATTATTCAAATGATGTAAATAGTTTGATTTATCTTGACTTTGGGTTTCCTTCTATTTGTAATTATATGTCACCTTGATTTTTTTCTTCATTTTAACTACAGGGGAAAAGATAAATAGCAGGAGAACTATCTTGAATATTTTATTTGGTTTTCAAGCATAAGAATTGAGATATAATTTGTTAATTATATACAAGCATTACAATGGTGCTAGTAGTAAAGAATCTGCCTGCCAGTGCAGGAGATGTAAGAGACATGAGTTCTATCCCTAGGATGGGTAGATCCCTGGAGAAGGAAATGGCAACTCACTCCAGTATTCTTGCCTGGAAAATTCCATGGACAGAGAAGCTTAGTGGGCTACAGTCCATGGAGTCACAAAGAGTCAGATACAACCGAGCAATCGAATATATTAATAAACAAAATTAAAAATTTCAGCAAAATCATGATTAAAGGTCCTCTTACTGAGGGGGGAAATACAAACAGACTAAAGGGTAAGAGATACTTATATATAAAAATAGAGCTACTTTTGAATAGATGCACTGAAATACTATCTAGAAACTTGTATTTCAGAATTATGCAGAGAAGAAGAATATTCTTTATAACATCTAATTATAAGATATTTATAACATATAATTCAATGAAATAATAAAGAACCAGGAATGCAGATTCTGAAGAGAACATGATCAAAGTGTGAAGGGTTTCTCAGGTAATACCTTTTTTGTTTGATTTAATTGAAAAATACAGGCACTGTGTTATATACTTTCACTGTCATCATTAAAAACTGTGTTACTATTCCTGTTTTTATTGTTTAGTCACCCAGTCATGTCCAACTCTTTTGCAAACCTATAGACTGCAGTCCACCAGGCTGCTCTGTTCATGGGATTTTTTAGGCAGGAATACTAGAGTGGTTGTCATTTCCTTCACCAGTTATTATTTTAAAATAGACATTTCTCCAAAGAAGACATACGGATGGCTAACAAACACATGAAAAGATGCTCAACGTCACTCATTGTCAGAGAAATGCAAATCAAGACCACAATGAGGTACCACTTCACACCAGTCAGAATGGCTGCGATCCAAAAGTCTGCAAGCAATAAATGCTGGAGAGGGTGTGGAGAAAAGGGAACCCTTTTACACTGTTGGTGGGAATGCAAACTAGTACAGCCACTATGGAGAACAGTGTGGAGATTCCTTAAGAAATTGCAAATAGAACTGCCTTATGACCCAGCAATCCCACTGCTGGGCATACACACCGAGGAAACCAGAATAGAAAGAGACACATGTACCCCA
>SJYX01001918.1:117015-159865 GCA_006410675.1 Oreotragus oreotragus
GTATTGCTGAAGCCTGGCTTGGAGAATTTTGAACATTACTTTACTAGCGTGTGAGATGAGTGCAATTGTGCAGTAGTTTGAGCATTCTTTGGCATTGCCTTTCTTTGGGATTGGAATGAAAACTGACCTTTTCCAGTCCTGTGGCCACTGCTGAGTTTTCCCAGTTTGCTGGCATATTGAGTGCAGCACTTTCACAGCATCATCTTTCAGGATTTGAAATAGCTCAACTGGAATTCCATCACCTCCACTAGCTTTGTTCATAGTGATGCTTTCTAAGGCCCACTTGACTTCACATTCCAGAATGTCTGGCTCTAGGTGAGTGATCACACCATCGTGATTATCTGGGTCATGAAGATCTTTTTTGTACAGTTCTTCTGTGTATTCTTGCCACCTCTTCTTAATATCTTCTGCTTCTGTTAGGTTCATCCCACTTTTGCCCTTTATCAAGCCCATCTTTGTGTGAAATGTTCCCTTGGTATCTCTAATTTTCTTGAAGAGATCTCTAGTCCTTCCCATTCTGTTGTTATTAATTTGTGTGGTTCAGCAGCTGTGTCTTAAATCAGATATACAGTTTAGAAAGACCACTTTCACTACAATATGGAGAATGAGGCACTGCTGGGCAAGCCAGCAGCTTGGAGGAGACCAGGAGAGAATGGAAAGTTATTCCAAAAATTCAGCAAGAATTTGGTGGATGTTGACCAAGTTGGTAGTAGGGATGACACAAAGAAGTGAAGAGAATCAAAGAGATCTTTGAGAGGCAGAACTCATAGGAACTGGAATCTAGTTCGATTTTGGGATGAGAGAGATAGGGTTAAGGATGACTCCCTGTCTTGGGCAGTGGTGTAGAGGGAGGAGTCTTCTTGGAGAGGAGACTATAGAAAGAGAGACCAAGTCTTGGGAGGGAAAGACAAAGATACTAGGTTTCATTTTGGAGGTGCTGAGTTGAAGTGCCTGTGCAATATGTAAATGGAGATGTCTGGTAGCACTTATATGCATGTACCTGGAGGTCTGAAGGGAGAATGTGCTGGAGCTCTGGACATGGGAGTTATTGGTATCTATGAATGTTAGTTGGAGTCAATGGAGCAGATGAAGTAATATTGGATGCATCTGTAGAACGAAGTGAGAAGAATGTTGATCTCTGAAGAACATCAGCTACAAAAATGTTGTCAGGAAAAAAAGAACCCATGAAGGAAAATGATCAGGTGCAACTTTAGACAGGAGAACTAGCTGAGTACAGGATCACAGAAACCAAGGACATTTCAAAAAGGAAGATGTGATAACTGCTGATGTTCACATGAGAGGTCAAGTAAGATAAGGGCTAAAAGAAGCACACTGTATTTAGCAATGATTAAAATAGCAATGAGCTGGCCCTCACGTTTCTTACAATTTATATGGGATTGGCAGGGAACTGGCATAGCAAATACATGGGACGACGCAATAAAAGCATAAGAACATGCAAATTATGCTATAAGCATATATAAACATAAGAACTTAAAAGGTCTGAATCACATTCCATATAATTAATATAGAAAGGCTTAAAAATAGAATTTAAATGAAGTTTTACAAGAAAGAGAAATTTGGCTCGATAAGGAACTTCTCATAGGAGAAACAGAAAATTGATTGCGTTTCTATAAACGTCTGTTGGAATGCTCTGAATTCTCTTCTCATGTTTCATGTGTTCCAGGTAACTTTCCAAACTGTGACTATTTTACAGTAGCAATATATCATGTTTGTGACACTTGGATTCATTGACACATAGTATGTAAAAGTTTTCTCCCTATGGTCACTGTTGGTTTCATTTCATATATTGTTTTCAGGCTTAAGTTTTTTTTCCTTTTTTTCCATAGGAAAGAATAAAGAAAAAAGATTTACTGAGCTAGAGGGCTAAGTCTCAGCATGGCAAGTGAAGAAGTTGAGCCTTAGAGGGATTCAGTAACTTGCTTACAATGAAGCTGAATTTTTTTCTAACATATGTTATTCTGCTGCCTCTTCCCTTTGTCATTCTTCATATTTTGCAAAGCTGTCACTAAAATAATGGCAAGATTCCCATTCTTTCCTCCTAATAGGTTTCTGATAATATTTCTTCATTCAAATGCTGTCTTATATGCCTAGATTAAAAATCTTTGCAGGTACATACTGCTCTGAAAGAAAATGAAATGCAGAGCTCTTTGCCTGATGACACTCTAAGCAATTAGGATAATTATAATTGTTACCGCCACCATCATCACTGTTACTATCTCACTGGCAGTTTACTCAGACACCAATAACACATTTAAAAAGAACTTACAAGGTGGTTCAAAAATCAAAAGTGATTTAAGGTGCATTCAGTTAATGTGCTATAATCTCAGTGGTCCAAGTAGGCATGTTTATTTCTCAGATATCATCCCCGTGCCCACATATATATTTGCTGATGTTTAAATTTCTATGAACTTTCATGTTTAAGATTTTATTAACAAGGAGTAAAGACTTTCATTTCACAAGAGAGATGAGACTTAAGGACATGTCTTTTGGAAAAGGGAAACTGGATGAATAGAATGGACTTAGAGGTGTAAATTACTATTTTAATTAAATCTGAATGGTAGAGAATAGAGAACAGAAATCCCTTCATGACTGAAGTGTCAGAAGTTAGAGGATGCCCTGAAAGGGAAGTGGGGAACACAGGCTGAGAGGACCAAAATTTGCAGCATCACGTTTTTGCTTACAAGCATCTTTTAGAAGGCTAACATGCTTTTAACTCATCCTCTTCATATTTTGCAAAAAAAAATTGCAAAATGTTTCTTTTAAATTTTAAATAGATATTGCTTTCTTTAGAAGCTTGTCTCTGCCTTCTACCTCTAGATTTATTATGCAGCTCCTTGCTTGTTGACATGTGCTTTGGAATGTTTATCCTTATTGATGATTTCAAATTATAAATGCCTTGAGGCCAGGATCTAACTACCTTGCTTACCACATAGCAAATATCACTTGGTTTAGTATGTGAAAATTAGGAGTATTTGTCCTCTGATTACCTCCCATAGATGCTTCAAAGTTTGGGAATGTATTGCTACTGTTTTAGGCTCTTGCAAAAGAGGGCATCATCTAAACTTAAGAAAAGAGAAACAAGAGAGTGAAGAGGTCAAGGAAGAGCCCAGATAGTTGAAACAAGTGTTGTTGTGACCCAAACTGCTTCTAAGTAGGTGATATAAATTTAAAAATAGATATATTTTTTAATCTCTTGAATTGACAAAGGTATGGACTTTGTCTATTTTTAAAAATTTTAATTTCTTGAATCCTTGATGTTTGCACTTTTGTATATTGCCTTCTGAGTAGTGAATAGTGAACACTTTTATTTAACCTTTGGACATTCCCTTTCTCAGCAATTAATTCAAAATTTTCATTTGAAATGCCTCTGAATGGAAGTCACCTGAATGTTGCAAGGAATGATTTTTGATCAGAACATATCAGAAAGTGTTTTTATATTTTTTAAAACCTAGAAATACTTAATAGAATATTTTTAGGTTTCTGACAAAGTACTTGGACTATCTCCATGTGTCTTTGTCAGATGAACTCAACTACCAGGGTTGATCAGCCATAGAAAGTGAGAGATTTATTTGAAAGAGCAATCAAGCAAGATGCTGCCTTGTTAGGGACGTTTTTTATGCTCTTACTTGGTCCAAGCATGTTTTTTGGTAAAGATCCCGAAAAGGACTGCCAAAGAAATTTCACATAGAATACACAGAATATAATGAAGACTACACGGTGGCCCTATTTCAAAACACACGGGCAGTCTCCCAGTTCGGCTTTTTGTTTCTCACCATCTTTTCATGCCTCCCGTTTTCCTTTCCTATATCTTCCCTCAAGTTGGTACAAGAGATTGGTATTGAATGTGGTCAGAAGGAACCACATTCTCATTCTCTTGGTGGAGAATGATATGAGTGAACAGTTTAAGGCTGTGTGAGAGGTGAGAGAAGGTCTTCAAACCCTCAAGGATTTCAACTCAATCCAATGTTGTTTGGTACATCATAGAAGAGAAAGGAGTCTCTATCAAGATTCCAATGGCCAATTCATCGTCAATAAGACCAGCTTAAGTCAGTAGAATATTGGATGATGGTTTGAACATTTCTCCTTGTGGATTTAGATTAAACATAATGCCTGGTTATTTTCTTTCTGTTTTTAGCCTTGTTTTTAAATCAGAAATCACCTTATTGAACATTTTATGTACTCAGATTATAACAACCTATAAAACATCTAAGTTAAGAATCAGAGATCATATTTTAATAAAATCCCAATTAACCTCACAGAATTTAAAGTATCTTGCAGCAAGTACAATCTTTGGGACAAAGGAGGGTGAAATAAATGGTGATTTGAACATGCGCACGAAGCTCACAGGAATACAAACTGACCTGATACCAGAAGTATAATGAGTTGAGGCTAACAAGTGTCTTCAATCAAGAATAAGCCCAAAACTAAGAGAGATGAGAGAGAAGATAAAACACAGAAGGTCATTTGGGTCATCTAAAGAATAAAATTCTTTTTGAGGAAAACATTCTATTAAGACACTGCAAAATAAATTCATGAATTGAACAGCTGTGCTTTACTTCTAAAAGATTCCATGGAGAAATTATTAGTATGCATCACATCTAAAAGACTGAAGTTTAATTATACAAAATTATTAAAAAGAGAAAACTTGTGTTTCTCTTTCTTTCAATGATAGAGCAAAATAAGTGCTTAACTGGATACCTTCAGGCTTTTTCACAAATTGAATTGGAAACATCTTTTCTTTTATAGTCTTGGGCTCTGCTCATATCAGTCTCCAGAGAAGGCAATGGCACCCCACTCCAGTACTCTTGCCTGTAAAATCCCATGGACAGAGGAGCCTGGAAGGCTGCGGTCCATGGGAATACAAGTGTCTTCAATCAAGAATAAGCCCAAAACTAAGAGAGATGAGAGAGAAGATAAAACACAGAAGGTCATTTGGGTCATCTAAAGAATAAAATTCTTTTTGAGGAAAACATTCTATTAAGACACTGCAAAATAAATTCATGAATTGAACAGCTGTGCTTTACTTCTAAAAGATTCCATGGAGAAATTATTAGTATGCATCACATCTAAAAGACTGAAGTTTAATTATACAAAATTATTAAAAAGAGAAAACTTGTGTTTCTCTTTCTTTCAATGATAGAGCAAAATAAGTGCTTAACTGGATACCTTCAGGCTTTTTCACAAATTGAATTGGAAACATCTTTTCTTTTATAGTCTTGGGCTCTGCTCATATCAGTCTCCAGAGAAGGCAATGGCACCCCACTCCAGTACTCTTGCCTGTAAAATCCCATGGACAGAGGAGCCTGGAAGGCTGCGGTCCATGGGAACACTAAGAGTCGGACACGACTGAGCGACTTCACTTTCACTTTTCACTTTCATGCATTGGAGAAGGAAATGGCAACCCACTCCAGTGTTCTTGCCTGGAGAATCCCAAGGACGGGGGCGCCTGGTGGGCTGCCGTCTATGGGGTCGCACAGAATCGGATGCGACTGAAGCGACTTAGCAGCAGCAGCAGCAGCGTATCAGTCTCTACATTTGAGGAGAGAAAATGCATCCTGGCAAGAGACCATGGTGTTAAGGATAGCGTATAGTCCATCCCCACTCCATTCCATCGTTAACACAGTATGATTCCATGTTGCTAGAGCTTTAAGCCAGAAACTCACAGTGGATATGAAAGGTAGATGAAACTTATTTCCTCTTCTCCCATCTCAAAAAAAGGAAAGAGTCTAAACACTTAAGACCATGACATTGAAGTACCACGGTTCAGTCCCAGGTCAAAGTCAGTGAATGAGATGGCTCCATGCTTCTGAAAGCAGACAAGGAGAGAAGTCCCCCAGGAAATCAAGATTAGTAGACCCGTTCAGGGTCCTGACCCCATTCAGCAACATTTCTGGCCCTCTGTCTCCTCTGTCTCTATGTTTTCAACACTAATCATCCTAACCCTCAGCGTTCTTTTCAGAAATGCCGACAACTCTTGCCTATTACTCCTTGTCACTTCAATACCTTCTTGTGCAACCCAACTGTAGAAAATCTTAGTAGGTGTGGCTTTCTTACCCCTCAGCCTGTGGACATCAAGGATAGGGAGCCTGGCTGTCGTTGTTTTTGAGTCGCTCGGTCATGCCCGATTCTTTGTGACCCCATGGACTGCAGCACATCAGGCTTCCCTGTCCTTTGTCATCTCCCGGAGCTTGCTCAAACTCATGTCCATCGAGTTAGTGATACATCCAACCATCTCATCCTCTTTTGTCCCCTTCTCTTCCTGCGTTTGACCTTCCCCAGCATCAGGGTCTTTTCTAAAAAGTTGGCTCTTTGCATCAGGTGGCCAAAGTACTGGAGCTTCAGCTTTAACATCGTCCTTCTAATGAATATTCACTATTAATTTCCTTTAGGATTGACTGGTTTGATCTCCTTGCAGTCCAAGGACTCTCAAGAGTCTTCTCCAAACCACAAAATATGGTCCGCTGGAGAAGGGAATGGCAAACCACTTCAGCATTCTTGCCTTGAGAACCCCATGAACAGTTTGAAAAGGGAGCCTAGAACTCTCTGGATTAAGTGCACGCTTTGATGACCCTGGAAAGACTAAGACCACTCATATTTTTCCTAAGGACAAAGTAATTTATTTGCATTTCAAATTTATTTCCTAAGTTGAATTTCTGGATTTTAAAAACACCCATGATTTGATATTCTTGTGCCCCAGTGCCTACCAGCATAATTAGTTATTAAAAGATAAAGTTCATGGAATCAAGGTCAAGATTCAATGGCCAATATAGCCATGGTCACCATTCATCACACATATGTTCCTACACTCGAGCAAACACTGCTAACAGGGAAAAACAGCCAGATATGATTGCATAACACAGTCTAGTTACCAGGAGGTATTTCTGCCACATTTTCTATCTAAAGAAAGAATAGGAGAGACCAAAGAAAGTGTTCTGAAACTTTATTAGGTAAGAATATTCAATTGTCTACTATGATTTAATATCTATCATTTATAAATTTATCTTAAGTCTTTCTCTTGAAGTCATAAATGTTTGAAACCCCTCATATTCATGTAATTCATATGATGGTTTGTGGTTGGATACTATTTTCCTCTACTCTGGAGATCTAGATCATTATTGAAAATAATATAAATCCACATGGCTAATTTTCCAAAAGCTTCTTTTAAAATCCAGTAAATTTATTCTTAAATAATGCAACTTCTGACCTGCTTAGTATTCAAAACCAAAAACTGAAATTTTGCCACACTCTTTGCAGTCTATTGATTTGAGAACTACAGCTGCTGAAATTAAACTTTATTGTTAGCACAGAGCTTTCAGCTGAGGAAGCAATTTCAAATTGGTTTCTTTTCTAGCCCAGCCTAATATTAAGTAAATATGCGCCTATAAGTATCTCTAGCAGATTATTACCTAAAGTGGTACATGCAACTTTGCGGGTGCAGCTCTGAGAAACTCAAATCTACTTTCGTGGTGAGTCTTACTACCCAATGGATAAACATTAATATTGAAACTGAATACACAGTTACCCTCAGAGCTCTAAGAGTGATTGCAGGTTAGACATTTCTTCATTTAACATACTTTTAAATTTAGTGCCTTAAGATATGTGCATACAGCAAGGAAATGGCCACAGTCCCTGTCTTTGGGGAGAGCCCCATCTAGAAAGAAGACAGAAACAGAAATAAATACAATGTAGCATGTCAATAAAGAGAGATGTGTACTTTATATGATGGGAAAGACTTCTCACTTATTTAGGGGGTAGTTTTAGGAAATGGAAAAGACTCTTGAGAGGAAATCAAGTAAAGATTGATGAGAAAGATGTCTTTGCTTTATTTCTCTAAAATAGCAAGATCAATTTCCTATTTCAAGAAATAGCTCTTATTCTCTAAAAATAATAAAATAATGTTTCCCCTGCTGGCATAAACACTAACTGAAGTAGCAGAAATAATAGCCCATCATTTTATAGACATTCTGAAAGACAACAGGAAAAATGATGAATAGATGAATAAGATGAAGAGCTGTGAATTTTAAATAACAAGATCAGTAAAGATACCGCCTATTTTGATCTCAAATCTATAGGCAGCAAAAGTTTGGGAACTAGAGGAAAGAAACACAATGCTTTTTGTGAATGCCCTATTTTTTAAAAGAATACCCTGCTTTTTCAAAGTTCTGCTTTGAAATATGATGAACAAAAATCTCTCAAAAACTTGTTTTGGAAATCAATAAAACTTGACGTAGTTTGATATTGTACCAATTTAAACTTACATCTGAATTCTATCAAACTTCCCTTCTTATAGAGAAAGCCATGGTTTCTAGTCTAAGCAAAGATAAATCTATACCTCAAAAATTCTCATGCCAATTTACCTGCTGTGATACATTTTTTATGCCATAAAAAGATGAGGCTGAGAGTATTGAGTGAAACTATTTGTAAAACCCACTTTTATCAATTGTCTGTAAAAAAAACAAGGAAAGATGGTACAAGCTATACCCTGTGTCTTTATAACACAAAGATGAGTGACAATTTGCCACCTTTCTACATGATGTGAACAAAAGAAAAAATTAATCTGCATAATTCAATCCAAGTGTATTTGGGTACAACACTCAGGAATGAAGAATAAGAACGGAAAACCAGTATATGTGGTCCACAAATCAAAGAGACAAAGCTATAAATGGCAATGAAGTCCAGGGACAACTTTATCTCCCAGTAAGAGTACATGGGCCAAGCCGTACACACATTCTTATTTATATGCAGTGTAACCACCACTACCACCATACCAACTAATGTTTACTCAGCATTTATGTATTTTGTGCCAGGCACTATTCTGAACGACCCATCTTTATTAGTTTATTACATCTCTGCAATAACAACATGAAAATTGTGTTTCCACATTCATAGAATCTGAGATATCACTGACAGTGAGATAATGCCACTGTTTTATATGCGTACTGTTAAGAGAATTAAAACAAACTATGATTTGCTTTCCACTTAAGCCACATTTAGGTTTTAAATACAAAATAATGTGCACTTGGGAATCAATGAAATTCAGTACTCTGCTCTTCATTTTACAAAAGAGCAAACAAAACCCAGGAAGGTTAAGATGAGTTTCCCAAGGTCATATTCAAGCAAAGAAAGAAAGGGGAGGAGCCAGAGAATTAGCCTGGAAATTAGGGGCCTCAGCCAGGAGCACTGTCTGTTTCTGTGCTCCTGAATGATCAACACCTCTTTGTGCCTCAGCCTCTTTTGAAGCAGGATTTTCAGTCTTGAACTAGATTATTTCTGATATCCCATTCATCTCTCACATCTTGGATCTTTATCTTTACAAACAACAGTGGTTTGGAATTTAATGAGAGGGAGAAAAAAAAGGATCATGCACAGCATAATTTCATGACCATGGAAATGAGAATGGGTCCTTGGAAAGAAAGCAGACTTTGGGGCAACGAGACATAGTCAAAGCAGCAGTGGCTTTTGATCCAGAAAAAAACTGACTTCCAGCCCAAAGACCAGTTCTCCTTTAGCTATGTGACAGAGATGCTTAATCTTTTCGAGCTGAAGTTTCTTCATCTAAAATATAAGAATATGCCTACTTCAAAGGGCTATTGTAAAGATGAACTATTACGGTGAAAGTGAATCCCTTGGCAAGGGACATTTGCTCCAAAAAGGTCAGCTCCCCATACTCTCAGAGAAGCACTCTAAAATAACAGTATAGTCTAGGCACGGGATATTTTGTGCCTATGTGTATTCTCTTCTTATAAATGTCATATGACAATGCTACCGGAAAGTTGAAAGTATGGGGAAATCGTGTAGTGCATTATTGGTAGGTAGACGCTTTGGAAAGTAGCAGTTGTAGACATTTGTTATTCCCTGCTCCACCCGCACTGTCCACTTCTCCTTCTGGTGATAGTACCCTGGTCACCACTCTTATCCACTCGCAATCCACGTGTTTGAAAGTAGTTGGCTGAAACTTCAGGGAGGGGCATGAGACTCAGGCTTGGAAAATGAAATACCTCATCAGATCTGAAGAGCTACAACATGGAAAGTTTTGCCACAACTATTGAGAGGAAGTATGAGCTCTTTTCCCTGGACTTGAAACTTGAATTTGATGGCGGCCATCTTACTAGCATGGGAGTGTAGGAAATAACAGCGCAGTTGAGAACAGAGTAGAGAGATAGAGACACACAGTGTCTTGATGACATCACTAGTGGCCACCCTGACCCCATGTATGACTCCTGCCCTAGTTCAGGCTGTTATATAAAAAGTACAATAGACTGAGTAACTTTTAAACAACAGAAATGTGTTTCTTACAGTACTGGAGGCTGGAAGTTTGAGATCAGAATGACAGCATGGTAAGGCTCTGTTATCCTATCTGTATAACAGACTTCTCATTGTACCCTCAAATAGCAGGAAGAGGGTGAGGGAACTCTCTGGGGTCTCTTTTTTGAGACACTAATTCCATCGTGGGGGCTCCACTTTCATGACATTGATTACCTTCCAAAGGCCCTATCCCCTAATGCCATCACAATGGGGGTTAGATTTCAACATATGAATTTTGGGAGAGACTCATTTAGTCCATTGCAACCCCTGTGAACTATTAAGTTCACGTCCAGCTTAAGCCTTTTGGGGTTAGGTTGTCTGTTACTTATTGCTTGAAGGAATCTGTCTACTGGAAAGAGGAACTGCTACTACTAATTTCCTTACCTAATTCTCTTACTAGGACTGCACAGAATCAGGACTATCAGTATCATTTTGCAAAATTCACTTGCAAGCATCGATGACAGGAAGTCGGGTGGGATTCTGAAGAAGAGCCGCGGCACCGCCCTGGTTCTAATGTGTGGACAACCTGTACTACATGGCTTCTAGCATCATCACTCCTTTATCTTCTTAGATACAATCATGTCATAATCAAAGGCCATATTCTAGAGATTGCTTTCAGGTTTTTTGGGTTTTTTTCTCTAAACCTTTTAGTTGAACAGGCAAAACTCAACTTCTGTAAAATGGGTTGGAGTCGGTTCCATTTTCTCTTACGTGGTACCAGCACGGAGAAGAGGACCGGGACAGATGACAAGCAGCCTGCAAGAGAAAGAGGAGGGGCTGTGGGGCCTGCACCAGCTCAGAGCAGGTGAGGAAAAGAACACTCAGTGTGCGGGGAATGGGTCACATGAAACATTCTTCACACAGACTTGGAGTTGCTCCTTTTATTGTTTAAAATTGAAGTAGAGTTGAGTTACAGTGTTGTGTTAGTTGTAGGCATACAGTAAAGTAATTCAGTTCTAAATATATATATATATGTATATTCAGGTTATTTTCCATTATAGTTTATTACAAGATACTGAATGTGGCTCCCTGGGTTACACAGTAAATCCTGTTGCTTTTCTTTTTATATAGAGTAGTGTGTATCTGTTAATCCCTCCCTCCACTTTCCTCTTTGGTAGCCATAAGTTTGTTTTCTCGGCCTGTCACTCTGTTTCCATTTTGTATACAGATTCATTTGTATTATTTTTTAGATTCCTCATATAAATGATCATATAATGTTTTTCTTTCTCTCACTTCACTATGATAGTCTCTAAGTCTGTCCGTGTTGCTGCAAATGGCAATGTTTGACTCTTTTTTTTTTTATGGTGAAGTAAGAAGAATTGATGCTTTTGAACTGTGGTGTTGGGGAAGACTCTTGAGAGTCCCTTGGACTGCAAAGAGATCCAACCAGTCCATTCTGAAGGAGATCAGCCCTGGGATTTCTTTGGAAGGAATGATGCTAAAGCTGAAACTCCAGTACTTTGGCCACCTCATGCAAAGAGTTGACTCATTGGAAAAGACTCTGAAGCTGAGAGGGATTAGGGGCAGGAGGAGAAAGGGACAACAGAGGATGAGATGGCTGGATGGCATCACTGACTCAATGGGCATGAATCTGAGTGAACTCCGGGAGTTGGTGATGGACAGGGAGGCCTGGCGTGCTGCGATCCATGGGGTCCCAAAGAGTCAGACACGACTGAGCGACTGAACTGAACTGAGCTGAACATTATACTGTATATATTAGCTACATCTTCTGAACCTAATTGTCTGTCAGTGGGCACTTGGGTTGCTTCCATATCTTGGCTGTTATAAATAGTGGTGCTATGAACATTGCAATGCTAGTATCTTTTCAAATTAGAGTTTTCATTTTTTCTGGACATATACCCACCCAGGAGTGGGATTGCTGGATCATGTGGTAACTCTATTTTTAGTTGTTTAAAGGAACTGCCATACTGTTTTCCACAGTAGCTGCACCAATGTACATTCCTTTCCCAGAGTCATTCCTTTTAAGTCAGAACTTTCATTAAATGCTACTCTAAATCCTATATGTAATTTAGATAAAATATAAGGTATATCTAATCCACATTCCTTAGCCAGCTTTTAAGACACTCTGCTCTGACCCCAGACCAGTTNTGATTGAAAGTTCAGTATTTTAAAGATTTCATAAATATTTAAATAATCATTATATATTATAACATATACAAGAATATATGTTGACTATAACTTAGAAAAACATTAAATAACTTGAACTTTCAAGTGAGGTTAGTAGTAAAATAATAACAATAACTGAGTAACATTGCATAAGCTTTCTCAGAAAGCAGTTTTCCAGTGAGTTAAAAGAACAAAAATTCTTTGTAAGTAAAGTAGTATTATGTGAGTCTTGTCTAAATGTATAGTTTGTGGAACTCAACAGTCCTGGGTTTATTTCCTGTTCTGCCAGTAGTGGGACTTCAAAACAGTACTTTGCATGGGCCTTAGATTCCTCATTTGAGCAGAAGTATGAAGGAGACACAAAAGACATGGGTTCAATTCCTTGGTCGGGAGGATCCCCTGGAGGGTGAAATTGCAACCCACTCCAGTTTTCTTGCCTGGACAGTCCCATGGATAGAGGAGCCTGGTGGGCTATACAGTACATGGGGTCACAAAGAGTCAGACACAACTGAGCACACACTCATATACCAAACCATAAACAACAGGATTATTAACCAAGATAATGTTTGTCTGGCAAAATGCTTAGTAAAAAGTAAGCACTCAATAAGGAATAGTACTATGAAGATGACACATATCACTTTAAAAGAAAAGAAGTTTTATGGTTAAAGAAATTTTGGAAATGTCCAGTGTAAAAAAGACAGTTTCTTTTCCCTTTGGTGTTCCTCAGAGCTTTTAAGATGCTAATGTGCTTGTGACTCACTTAGAAACCTACAATGCCCAAGTTTAGTTAACTATGGAGGTGTCTTTTTTTTTTTTTTTTTTTTTTACATAGAGCTTCTCTTGGAACTACCTTTCTTCCCACGCACTTTCTTAAATGCCTTCTTAGGTAAACACCCTACCTATTAATCATAACTTATGTAAGATTAANTTTTCCCTTTGGTGTTCCTCAGAGCTTTTAAGATGCTAATGTGCTTGTGACTCACTTAGAAACCTACAATGCCCAAGTTTAGTTAACTATGGAGGTGTCTTTTTTTTTTACATAGAGCTTCTCTTGGAACTACCTTTCTTCCCACGCACTTTCTTAAATGCCTTCTTAGGTAAACACCCTACCTATTAATCATAACTTATGTAAGATTAATATTGCTTAGGTTTCCAGCTGCCTGAATTTTTTTTAATTAAATGTCAAATGTCAGACTAGTGAATGTTTAAAAAATTTTTCATGAACATGACAGTCTGACAACCAGATTTTTAGGAGTAAAACTTCAATGGCATCAAAACTAGTCTGTGTGACCCCATAGACGGCAGCCCACCAGGCTCCACCATCCCTGGGATTCTCCAGGCAAGAATACTGGAGTGGGTTGCCATTTCCTTCTCCAGTGCATGAAAGAGAAAAGTGAAAGTGAAGTCGCTCAGTCTGTCCGACTGTTAGCGACCCCATGGACTGCAGCCCACCAGGCTACTCCGTCCATTGGATTTTCCAGGCAAGAGTACTGGGGTGGGGTGCCATTGCCTTCCCCAGATTTTAAGACTAGACTATTCAATATGTTCATTTCTTATATATAAACTTGAAAGTTAAGCCTTAGAGTCTCAAATACTGCCTTAATCTTGTACTATATTTATTCTAATTGGTCTGCATGTCTACAGTTTGGAAAATACACCATCCATATTACACCAGAGGGATGCACTTTAACAAAGAGCTTTTTCTTGTTTTCAGGGTAACTCCTAGCTCTTTGACACAACACAAGATTCTCCACAGCCTTGCACATGTCCACTTTCCATCTCAATCACCATAACCACTGCTGTGCACTTAAGCACTTTATGCTGTCTCACCGCTTAGATGTTGATAGGTCCCTGCACACTTTATGTATCTTTGTTTGCTTGCCTCTGTGCCTTACTGCATATTGTTTTTACTGGCAGCTAACTACAACTCATTGTTCAAAATTCCACTGAGATAGCACCAGTTCTGGAAGGCTTCTCTAACCCCCAAAGTCAAAAACTAGATTTAATACCATTCAATTATGTTCCCATTTCACACTATTATTTCTGTTATTTTCAGTGACTCTGATGTAGTTTAATAAATTGTTTGTGTGCCTTTTCTTAGGAATATAAGCTTTCTTTTTGCGATTTTTTTCTTTTTAAATTACGTTTTTTATAAGCTTTTTGAGGGCAAGTATTATGACCTGTTAATTCCTAGCATCTCACTGGTATCTTGCCCATTCTATAGTTGCTAGCTGTGATCTACTTCACTGTGTATTAGGAAATATTTCCATTAGGCAGGTTAACTTAGACATTTGTGAACCCTCCAAGTTCCCTATTTAGTATCTGGCAGTGCTTCATCTACTAAGTCATTATTCCTCTGTGAATGTTATTGTATGACATTGAAAGGCTGTTCTTTCACACCCTAAACTTCCCTTTCCCAAAGATACCAGCTCACCCACTGATTTTATGAATCATTCAAATACCAACTGCATCTTACTCAGGTACTTGCTAGTAATGAATTTCTCAGACATGCTGAGCCCAGTAATATCCACTGAATTCTTATATTCTCCCTCAACCCTCTTTCTGGGAAGAGTCTCAGTGCTCATCTGCCCCCATGGTGCAAAAATTGGTCTTCATTGTCATGACCAAAATCATGCAGAAGGTGCTATATTTGATAATTAAAAAGTAAGAACTTGAATAGAATATTCGTTTTAAATACATACTTAATTTTCTTGTCTTCATTTATTCTTTAACTTAAATCAGTCATTTTCATGGCATCACTCTTACATTTTCCACAGTCAGTTGCACTAAAGTCCTATTTCTAGGTCTTTTAGAACAAAATTATCACAAAATGAAGATACTGATGAAGGTTAGGGTACATATTATCATGAATTGCTATGTGTAACTTTGAAATTACCTTTAAAATCTAACTGTGGTCATGATAAGCTCATATGCACTCCCCAGCCCCACCACCAAAAAATCATTCCCACCTACCCAGTCCTCTTCCAGACTTCCATCGGCTAGTACATGCTCAGATCCTCCTATACCTGTGCCCACATGACCCCTCGGAGCTGTAGCTAAAGCCAAGATTCCCTTGAGTTCCACATGTTTCTGCTCACAGAGAATAGATCTGTTATTTTTACTGAGCTGGTGTGGGTGAGAGGGTAGGGAAAGGAGGGAGGGAAAAGAAATATAAATAGCAAGCACGGAATGTTACAGTGTTTTAGTTGAGCCTGGCAGGTATGTAGAATTGTATACGGCACATAAGGCCAAAAAATTTATTTTTATCCATTTTCATCACATTTTCTTTACTGAACAGAAGGAGGAAAAAGAAAGAGAATGACTTTGTACTAATTAGAAAAACAAAGCGGACATTTTGAAATTGGACATTTTATGGGTACCTTTTGTTCTTTTTCTTCTGTTTTTATCCAGCTTCTTTTTTTCTTGTGACTTGCTTCACCTGCTTGTGTCCTCACCTCATTTTATTAGCTGTCTGTAGCTGCTTCTGACCTATCTCACAGGCATGGGATGTGGCAACCACAGGTGTCAGCAGCTCTTCACAGCTGATAGAGCCATGCTTTCACTTGATTTTCCCCCATTAAAAAGAGAAAAACACAAACACCTGTTTTGACTCATCTGCCTTCCTTTTCTCCAATTGCAAATTAAACTGACAAGCTGGCTGGACAGTGGCAGAGGGGACTTACTTTTCAGTCAAATTATTTTAGTCTCTTATTTGCCAATGTATTCTCTACCTGTCATTTCCTCCATGTAAGGTTTTGACAGCTAGAATTGTTTTTATTGTACATTCCCGTCTGTGCTTTTAATAGCTAAGGGGTTTTTTTTTATATTTTTTTCACTTCCCGGATTTAACTAGCCTAAAATTACTGTCTGACCTCCATTTTGAGCTATGTTACTAAAGTTATAAATATCTACCCTAGATTTTATTCATTCTTTGAGAACTCAAGTATCTATAATATGTCAGTGTTGCCAGGTGTTTGGGGCCAAATATATGAATAACACATGATTCCTGGTACTGACTAGTTCAGCCTGTAATGGTCAGTAAAATAGAGCATCAGTGACTATGTAGCCGTGGGGAGACAAACCTGGGTGCCCTGAATGAATAACTCCTTAGAATGCATGGAGACGATCGTGGGATATTACATGCCCTGGTAGCTTTAGGAAGCTACTTGTGTGTTTGTAGGTTGTAGTGTAGGGTCTTTGTGGGCTACTTTGTCCAATGAGGCTTCTCCTAGTGGCTTAGTCAGTAAAGAATTCACCTGCAGAGCAGGACACCTCCTGCAATGGCAGAAGACTCAGGTTTGATCCCTGATCATGAAGATCCCCTGGACAAGGAAATGGCAACCCCCTCCAGTATTCTTGCTTGGGAAATCTCATGGACAGAGGAGCCTGGTGGGCTACAGTCCATGGGATTGCAAGAGTTGGAACCGACTTAGTGACTACACCACCACCATTGTGCAATGACTTTTTTATCTTGAGGTTGTGCCCAGTTTCAGAGTTCATGTACACCCGTGGCAGATTCATGTCAATGTATGCCAAAACCAATAGAGTACTGTAAAGTAAAGTAAAATGGGAGCTTTAAAAAATAAATAAATAAATAAAAAGAGAGCATGATTTTTAAAAGAAAAAAATATGGGGAAAAATTTTTAATTTTGAATTTCAATGGAATTAAAATTAGAATATTACATAAGGATCCATATGCTAACCTTCACTTTTCCTCAGTCCTCATGTGCCTCATTATTACCTCGAATACATGATGGTTCACTTAACATATTTTCTTTGAGAAACAAAGAAATTGTAAGAGTGAAGTCTTTGGTAAAATATTAATATAGTTAATGAAATGGCTAGAATGAGTAAATTATAGAAATTCACCTTTATCATCAGAGTTTATTTTTGTAGAGTGAAATTAAGTTTTCTTTACATTTCCAAACTGGAAACATGTAGCTTTTGAGCATAAGAAAACAAATGAGTAAATGTTTTTACCTAGCTCAGTTTTATACAAAGCTATAATTTTGGTTCTCTTCATTCCGTACTGGCTGCAGTATTTGGCTTCTTATATCCATTTATTCAAATATGGCCATAGGACAGTGGGTAACAGCATAGCAGTGGCAGAAAAAAGTCACAGCTGGTGGAGGAAAATGACCTTCTTCAGGAGCATCCTGGCTTCCCCTTCTGCCAATCAACAGCTCACAGTGAGCCTGACCCAGAAAAGTGGTCAGGTTAGATAGGAAAGAAGAAAACTTGTTCTTTTGTTTTTATCCTCTTGACTTAGAGAAAAAGTTTTAAATGAATTTAATGCCTCCATTCATTCTGGGATACTAAATTTAAAAAAAAGAAAGAAAAGAAAACACCTCTAAACAGGGAGAACCATATTAGAAGTTACGAAGGAAATAGTCAAGCTTAAAAATGAGCCCAAAGACCTTTATGACTGCAAGTGAATTCTTATCAGTTTCCTTCCAGGATAAACTGAGGTGTCTAAATGACCCCTGCTCATTTTAATTGCCCCAATGTTAATGTTTACTCTTCTTTTCTCATGAAAAGATAGCAATTATTTTAAATGGAGATTTTTGACCTCTAGAAAGAAAAAAAAATAGACCCCACAAACATAAAGACATATGCAGTTAAATATAGACTTATTGAAACATACAAAAACAAACAAAAATGCATACCATTAACTTTGACTTTGATCTCTCATTTTACACTCTCATCAAAAAACAGTTAACAATGTGCTTATCTCCACTGTGCTCCGCAAGGAAGGTAAGGATGCGGCAGAGATGATTTGACACTGGGTCAAAGAAACCTGCTAAAGGCAGTCTAACCTTGTCTTTGCAAACCACATTATTTTGCACAGTTTTTCCCTCTGTAAGTCATGCCAGTACCTTAGAAATGGAGATTCACCTCCACGTTATTTTAGTTACTAGTAGTATTCTCTTTATGGCCTTCCGAGGTGGTAAAGAATTTACCTGCAAAGCAGGAGACCTCAGTTCAACTCCTGGGTCTGGAAGTTACCCTGGAGAAGGGATAGGCTACCCACTCTGGTATTCTTAGGCTTCCCTGGTGGCTCAGATGGTAAATAATCTGCCTGGAATGTGTGAGTCCTGGGTTCTATTCCTGAGTTATGAAGATCCCCTGGAGGAAGGCATGGCAACTCACTCCAGCATTTTTGCTTGGAGAATTCCATGGACAGAGGAAACTGGCGGGCTACAGGCCTTGGGGTCACAGAGTCAGATGTGACTAAACATAGCACAGTATGATTCTTTTTAGTGGAAATTTTGAAAATGTTTTTATTTCTGTATTAATTCTAATATTCTTCCTCATCAGATCGTACAGTTAGGTACTTGGCTAATCACTGTGTGCTTAATGTCCAAACATAATATACCTGAATGGAGCATTCTCTTCCCTTCCTAACACCCTCACCAGCAGTAGGCTGTGTACTGACCAAGAGAGAATGTAAACAAGTCAGTTGCTTTAGTGGCACTGGTACTTATACAGGGAAATAATTATTCTGATAGAACATATATTACATTTTGTGGTGGATAATTATGATTATAGGCATTGAAAATGCATGGAATGTTTCTGCTTTAACTACGTGGTCTGGAAGGGCTCTTTTTACACAAGGCTTATTTACACTCAGAACTCTAAATTTACCATGTCATTTTAACACATTCTTGGGGGCTGACAGAGCTGGAATACTTTCATAGGCTAATGTAAGTGGACACACAGAAGTGCCAAAGTGCATTAGGAAAATGGAAATCTATTCTGCTTCACGGTTGAATTTACTCTTCTCCAGAGACTGAATTTATTTGCATATTTTATTTCAAATATGTGAGTTACACTGAAGAGGGTCTGAAATTAAATAAATGCCACAATTAAATGACAGACGTGGCAATGGCACACCTACTAGCCTCTCATAAATTTTTCTTTTCATAGGAATTTATATCTTTCTTACTTTTTTGATTAAAAAAAGTATCTGTCCTGTAAAAGTGAGTGAAATATTATTGGAAAAGGTTGGCCACTGACAGCTTTACTTGAGAATTATTGTTCGTGTTACTAATACTTTTTGAAGAATTAAAAGATAAGTTGAATCAAAATAATAGGTAAAATTATATAGTTTATTTTTCTAAGGGGTTCCTTTTGCTAAATATTCTTTCCTAAATCTGTGCATGATAGTCAGTTGATGAATATTTTCAAATATTGAAGTCATTGGAAACATTTTACAGATGATCGACTTACTACTTAACAGCTTCCTGTTGGCTCAGATGCTAAAGAATTTGCCTGCAGTGCAGGAGACCTGGGTTCCATCCATGGGTGGAGGAGATTCCCTGGAGAAGGGAATGGCTCCCCTTTCCAGTATTCTTGACTGGAGAATTCCACAGACAGAGGAGCCTGGAGAGCTACAGTCCATGGGGTTGCAAAGAGTTGGACATGAGTGACTAACACATATTTACTAAAAAAAACAAAGAAGACATTATACCATGTATTTATTATAACTCAACTAAAATTCTTAATAGCAATTTGGATCCAAGTTTTAAAAATAGGCTTTTATAAATTTCAAATACATACAAATTTAAATGTGTTTAATTATAAAACATGAATGCTTTTTTTATAAATAATAAAATATTAACATTTTGATACTTTGCTGTTTTCTTTAATAATTGTAAGAAGAAATATTATATAGGTGAAAGTTGCTCCTAATACCAAATAAGTACCTCATCAATTAGGATTTGTATTTATGGCTTAGAGTCATACATTTACTTTAGTAATTTAATTCTTGATTTTGTTTTATATAAATACACATACACATACATACATACATAGTAAATTTGGCAAAGGGAAAAGAAAAGGGACAAATCAAATTGTGACATAAACTAGTTGGTTGTTATGGGAAGTTTTGACTTCTGTTAATAGGACTGAATATTAGTGTCTCCCAAAACTTCATGTTTTGAAACACTAAAACGCTAATCCCTAGTATGATGGTATGTGGAACTGAGACCTTTGGGAGGTAATTAAATTATAAAAGTGGAGCTATTATGATGAGATAAGTGTCTTTATAAGAAGAGCAAGAGAGATGTTTCTTCCTCTTCCTCTCTATCATGTGAGAACACAGCAAAACAGTTGTCTGCAAACAAAGAAGAGAGCTCTCACCAGGACCTAACTGTGCTGGCATCCTTATCTCAGGCTTTCTAACCCCAGAATTATGAGAAATAAATTTCTGTTGCTTACGCCCCCATCTATAATATTTAGTATAGCAAAAACACTAAGCTACCTGTTTTCTCTAAATCTGTTTCCTCCTCAACTAATAAGGGATGTTGATCATGCAAGATAAAAAGAGTTGGGAAGAAAGTGCACCTTTTGTTTTCTACCCATTAATTTCTGAGTCACTTATATATTAATTTCTCCCTTACTACATGAAAAATGGCTGCTGTAAATGAACTATAAGTCTGTGTTACTAAGTCGACTAAATAGTTATATAACAATGTAAATTATAAGCTTTTTAGTATTATAAAAATAATGCAGTGTATATTCCTTCAAATTGATGTTCCTAAGTAAGATTTTGTATCATTTTCTTGTATCATGCTTGTTTACATAAGCTCAACACAATAAGGAAAATCTAATATAAACAACTTCAATTAATATGATCTAAAAACAAAGTTTAATCCTCTCATCCAATAACTTCTTGCCTTCCTTCATGGCTTTTTTGATTTGCAAATTTCCAATTTTTCTTAAAAGTACCCAAATAGTAGCTTTTTATTTTAATGTCCTAACTTGTGTGCTGCCATCTTTCTCCTCTTTTTTGCATTACNTCCTCTCATCCAATAACTTCTTGCCTTCCTTCATGGCTTTTTTGATTTGCAAATTTCCAATTTTTCTTAAAAGTACCCAAATAGTAGCTTTTTATTTTAATGTCCTAACTTGTGTGCTGCCATCTTTCTCCTCTTTTTTGCATTACCCTCCCACCAATATTTCCTCTTTGCTTATTTAACTTTCTCATTAAAGTCTGCCAAAATCCCTTAAGAGTAATATTGAATGTTTGCTGGCAGGCTGCATCTTAGTGTATTGCTTCAGTTTGAGTTTCATTACAAAATGTTGAAATTTACAGAGCATCCTATGAAAGTCTGTATTGTATCAGGCAGGGCACAATAGAATGAGAGTTGTAAAGGCTAACTTTAGCAAGTTCAACATTTCAGACAGGTTTAAGGGCACCAAGGCTAAAAAGATACTTTAATCATTTGAAGAAGTATTTTAGGTTATTCCTGTATCAGGAAGTTTGTAAAAGAGCTGCTATCTAAGCACAGAATTTGATCTCTTTCAAGCTTTTCTATAGATCTGCATTCCAGTTGTGATTTGCTAACCCTTAAAAGTGTCCATGTTACTGTTGTCTAGTTTTAAGGGCTACTTTCCAGTCACTTTACAGGTTAATGACAGGTGTAACCTCTCAAAGTGTTTTTATTCATGTGCTATTTAAATTGTAGCCCATTAGCAGCAATTATTTTGAGTAAACTTAGGAGCATGGAGCATTTTACATTTGATGTGTCCTTTGCATTGATTTAAGGAAACTGTGAAGGATCTGTGGTCAACTCTTCGGTTCAATTTGTAAAGAATAATTAATGAATTGCTGAACTGCATTTTTGAAAGTTAGTATTGATTTACATTTAAGAGTAGACAATGCATATGACATTATTGATTAGCAATGTGAATAAAATTTTAAATATCATTTCCTCATGCAATATGGTTTCATTATTCCAACACTCTTCCACCCAATTCTTTAAATTGTTATTGAACATTTAGTCTATAGGCCATATAAGAAAGTTCTACCAAACACCTATATGCTATTCTTTCTTGTTCTCTAATGGTCACTCTATCACTCCTTTGGACCATGGGTTCCTTGAGATTCTGTCACGGTGTTCTCCTGGACCAGGCGTTGAACAGCTCTTATTAATTAGCTGACATTAGAATCATCTTTTTTCCCAAGTAGCACTGCTGAGTTGTGCTTTACTCATTCTCTATAATTAGGGGACTATTAGGAATTGAGTGGGGGAAACTATAGAGAAAAATATATAGTCGGAAAAAGGGCAATAGTTATCACCTTGCTGTACTTTAAATTTTTTATGTTTCTGATTTTATAACAAATTTCCTACAGTTTATATGAAACCTTATTAAAGTAATAATAATTAATAAAGTGACTACATTCCCAGATTTCCAAGTTGTTTTCTCCTCCTGTTGCATCATGGCACAATCTAAAGGCAGGAAAGAAATAAGTCCAGGCCAAAGCTATTCTCACAAAACAATTTAAGGATTTTTGCACATGATCAAAGAACTGCTTGTATTAAACTTTGAGAAGGAATGTCAAACAAACAAACAACAAACACCAGAAGGCTGGAATTTAATTAATACCACGATTATATATATATATGTATATAAAATTTATCAGTTGAGTTCAGTCGCTCAGTCATGTCCAACTCTTTGTGACCCCATGGACTGGAGCACACCAGGCCTCCCTGTCCATCACCAACTCCCGAAGCCTACTCAAACTCAAGTCCCTCGTGTCAGTGACACCATCCAACCATCTCATCCTCTGTCATCCCCTTCTCCTCCTGCCTTCAATCTTTTTCAGCATCAGGGTCTTTNCCCTGTCCATCACCAACTCCCGAAGCCTACTCAAACTCAAGTCCCTCGTGTCAGTGACACCATCCAACCATCTCATCCTCTGTCATCCCCTTCTCCTCCTGCCTTCAATCTTTTTCAGCATCAGGGTCTTTTCCAATGCGTCAGTTCTTCAAATCACCTGGCCAAAGTATTGAGGTTTCAGCTTCAATGTCAGTTCTTCCAGTGAATATTCAAAACTGATTTCCTTTGGGATGGACTAGTTGGATCTCCTTGCAGTCCAAGGGACTCTCAAAAGTCTTCTCCAGCACCACAATTCAAAAGCATCAGTTCTTCAGTGCTCAGCTTTCTTTATAGTCCAACTCTCACATCCATAAATGACTGCTGGAAAAACCATAGCTTTGACTAGATGGACTTTTGTTAGTAATGTCTCTGCTTTTTAATATGCTATCTAGGTTGGTCATAGCTTTTCTTCCAAGGAGCAACGATCTTTTAATTTCATGTTGTAAATTCATATGCTATTTAGCATAAGAGGATAGTTTACTTGGAACGAGACTTGAAAGTAAACCTAGAGTNGGACTTTTGTTAGTAATGTCTCTGCTTTTTAATATGCTATCTAGGTTGGTCATAGCTTTTCTTCCAAGGAGCAACGATCTTTTAATTTCATGTTGTAAATTCATATGCTATTTAGCATAAGAGGATAGTTTACTTGGAACGAGACTTGAAAGTAAACCTAGAGTATATTCACTGTAGGGTAGCTTCTGTAAAGAGGCATTCTTGATATAGCTTTTGGTCAGTAATTATTTCATTCTCTTCAACTCTCTGCAGTCCTGATCCACTGATGGGCTGGTTCCTTGTAACTAGTATGTTTAGGACCTGCAGTATTCATGGTACCCTCTTAATTTCAAAAGACTTGACTAATCTCTAATGCCCACCTGTCATTAATTTTGTTTCCTTTTACCTTTCTTGGATAGTATCTGATAATAATGTTTATTTTTTAATATTCAGCACTTTTTTTCCTCTGTGGCAATTCCAGTATACTAACTTGCTGTGGGTTTGTAATTATGCATCAAATTTGATGCCTAAATGAGTGCTCCTCAATATCAATGTGTATGCAAATCACCTGATAAGTTTGCTAAAATGCAGATTCTGATTTAATGCGTCTAGTGTAAAGCCTGAGATTCTGCATTTCAATAAGATCCTGGGTGATGCTTGTTTTGAGTAGTTACTTTAAGCATAGAGACTGAATGGTAGAAATTATACACTAAAATAAATAGACACTCCAAAGCATCCTCACCCAAGGATAGGTTGGTGAATTGCTCATTGGTTCATTGTTATATACTATTTAAAAGAAGGAGAGTCTGTAACATAAGACTAAAAAATAAGTTAATGTTTCTTTTAAGAGCATGGCACATGTTGAAAAAAAATGCATTTATTTACTCTATTAGATGGTAAATAATTGACTAAAACACACAAAAATTAACATATTATTAAATTTGTAAAACTAGGCATGTAAAAGAAATTTAAATCAACTTTCAAATTATGTTTTTTGTAGGGTATAACGTTTATAATAGGGCTTCCCTGGGGGCTCAGTGGTGAAGAATTAACCTGCCAATGCAGGAAATACAGGTTAAATCCCTGGGTCAGGAAGATCCCCTGGAAAAGGAAATGGCAACACACTCTAGTATTCTTGCCTCAAAAAGCCCATGGACAGAGGATCCTGGCAGGCCACAGTACATGAAGTCATGAAACAGGGGATATGACTTGGAGACTAATCAACAACAACAGTGTTTATATTGTCAAAGTTATTAAAGCTTAAAGCTCAAGTCTTTTTGGACATTTCTCTCCAAATCTATTTCCTCATCTGTAAAATGGAGACAGTGTAATCATGGGACTTCCCTGGCAGTTTAGTGCTTAACACCTTGACTTCTCACACAGGAGGTGCGAATTCTGGTTGGGGAGCTAATATCACACATGCCTCTGGGCCAAAAAATTGAAGTTATAAAATGGAAGCAATATTGTAAAAAAAATCAGTAAAGCCTTTAAAAATGAAAAAAATAGATAATTATATGAGTAATATGCTTAGCACATAGTATTCAATAAATAGAATTCATTTTAGTTATGGGCATANAGAGGGTGGAAAGAGCTCAGGACCTGGTTATGTGACTGAGGTCGCAAACTTAGCACTTTGGAGATCTGGTTCCCTCGGCTGTAAGATGTAAGATTACTCTGAAAGAGACCACTACCAGCTTAGCTAATACACATTCTCCTCCCTCTTCTTACTAGTAGGAACTCTGTATTATTGCGGAGAGGAATATGATCGGCTAAAAGTCTATTTCCCATCCTTCCTTGCAGACAGCGGTGAGATTATGGTTTAAAAATCACTGCATTGAACTTTTTGGAAATCTCTTAGATGTGTATAAGAGACAGGTTGGGGGGGGGGGGTGTTCATGTTTGGGAGTTCATGTACACCCGTGACGGATTCATGTCAATGTATGCCAAAACCAATACAGTACTGTAAAGTAAAATAAAGTAAAATTAAAAAAAAAAAAAAAGAATTACCCTGTGGAAGGAAAGAAATAAATAAAAATAAAAATAAAAAATCAAATTATGATATTGTACTTCTGAAACTAGTGTAATGTTGTAAGTCAACTATATTTCAATTTTTTTAATATTAAAAATAAACATTTAGAAAATAAAGAAACAAGTGTAATAATAGGGCATAATCTGAGTTGTTGTGTCAAAGAAAGCCAAAAGAGTGAGTCAAACTAGGTAGAAACTTATTTTTCTCTCATATAATGGACAAGGAACCATCCAAGGCACGTGGATAGTTATGATCCAAGAGGGTGTTAAGCATTTGTCTCCTTTTGTTTGGGATTGTTCCACTATTTTTCAGGGTGCTCGCCTTGTTCTTATGGACAAAGCTACCTTATTAGCACCATATCTGTATTATAGTTTATAGGAGTGGGAAAGAGAAAAGTGGCAATTCCCAATAAGAATGTGATTTGGAAGTTGCAATTACAGCTGCTATCCATTTTCCAATGGTCTAAACATAGTCATATAACAATACTTTGCTGCAAGTGAAGTTAGGAATACAGTCCTTTGCTAATTCAGGCCATCACTCCATCTGAAATTCATGAAGTTCTCTTTCTTAAAAAAGAGAGAGGGAAAGAATATTGTATACTAGGGAGCATCTAATAGTCTCTTCCAAAATACTCAGACAAATTAATAACCCATGGACTAGAAATTTTGAAGAAGTAAGAAGATATAAAATCATCAGGAGGAAAGTAAGGAATTTATGGATGGCGTGAAGGTTCAACGCAGCATTAGGATTGTAATACAAATTAGGACTATTGCTAGGCTATTTGTAAATCAGAGAAATGCCAAGTGGCGATCTGAACAGGTAGTGTCTTGTTTTTCCAGCTTGTGGGGAAGAAAAAAAATCTAACAATACTGTTATTTAAGTAACTGTATAATCCCTGCCTGTATATTTAGAGAAGATGCCTCAATGTTTAACATTAATAATAATAATGATAATAATAAATTATCGAGTGAGGGCTGAGGTTGAGTAAAATGCTTCCCTGTACCTGTTTTTGCTCACAATCTCTTTCAATAAGGGAGTTGGTGAGGAAGTGTGGGATTTGAAAGAGGCAGAAACGTGGCTGTTTGGGAGGGAATGATGAAGGGATGAATGTTAAATGGGAGGGAACAAGGGAAAGACAGGGTCAGCTGAAATGAAATACACATGACAGCAGACATGGGGTCTGTGTAGGTACTTCGTACTCAAGACCCACAAACGGCACGTAACACAACCTCAAGTGCAGCAGAATTAACCTATATATACACAGGAAATTGTTCAGTCCAAGTTCCCCCATCTTCTTATGGATGCTGAAGCATCTCTTTGCAGACAGAAAGTGATTAGTCCTGAGGGAGAACAACAGTTCACTATGTGCACGAGAAAGATCAACTTTAGGGAAACCAAGCCTAGAGTTTTAGGCACATGCGCTACAGAGGGTGGAAAGAGCTCAGGACCTGGTTATGTGACTGAGGTCGCAAACTTAGCACTTTGGAGATCTGGTTCCCTCGGCTGTAAGATGTAAGATTACTCTGAAAGAGACCACTACCAGCTTAGCTAATACACATTCTCCTCCCTCTTCTTACTAGTAGGAACTCTGTATTATTGCGGAGAGGAATATGATCGGCTAAAAGTCTATTTCCCATCCTTCCTTGCAGACAGCGGTGAGATTATGGTTTAAAAATCACTGCATTGAACTTTTTGGAAATCTCTTAGATGTGTATAAGAGACAGGTTGGGGGGGGGGGGTGTTCATGTTTGGGAGTTCATGTACACCCGTGACGGATTCATGTCAATGTATGCCAAAACCAATACAGTACTGTAAAGTAAAATAAAGTAAAATTAAAAAAAAAAAAAAAGAATTACCCTGTGGAAGGAAAGAAATAAATAAAAATAAAAATAAAAAATCAAATTATGATATTGTACTTCTGAAACTAGTGTAATGTTGTAAGTCAACTATATTTCAATTTTTTTAATATTAAAAATAAACATTTAGAAAATAAAGAAACAAGTGTAATAATAGGGCATAATCTGAGTTGTTGTGTCAAAGAAAGCCAAAAGAGTGAGTCAAACTAGGTAGAAACTTATTTTTCTCTCATATAATGGACAAGGAACCATCCAAGGCACGTGGATAGTTATGATCCAAGAGGGTGTTAAGCATTTGTCTCCTTTTGTTTGGGATTGTTCCACTATTTTTCAGGGTGCTCGCCTTGTTCTTATGGACAAAGCTACCTTATTAGCACCATATCTGTATTATAGTTTATAGGAGTGGGAAAGAGAAAAGTGGCAATTCCCAATAAGAATGTGATTTGGAAGTTGCAATTACAGCTGCTATCCATTTTCCAATGGTCTAAACATAGTCATATAACAATACTTTGCTGCAAGTGAAGTTAGGAATACAGTCCTTTGCTAATTCAGGCCATCACTCCATCTGAAATTCATGAAGTTCTCTTTCTTAAAAAAGAGAGAGGGAAAGAATATTGTATACTAGGGAGCATCTAATAGTCTCTTCCAAAATACTCAGACAAATTAATAACCCATGGACTAGAAATTTTGAAGAAGTAAGAAGATATAAAATCATCAGGAGGAAAGTAAGGAATTTATGGATGGCGTGAAGGTTCAACGCAGCATTAGGATTGTAATACAAATTAGGACTATTGCTAGGCTATTTGTAAATCAGAGAAATGCCAAGTGGCGATCTGAACAGGTAGTGTCTTGTTTTTCCAGCTTGTGGGGAAGAAAAAAAATCTAACAATACTGTTATTTAAGTAACTGTATAATCCCTGCCTGTATATTTAGAGAAGATGCCTCAATGTTTAACATTAATAATAATAATGATAATAATAAATTATCGAGTGAGGGCTGAGGTTGAGTAAAATGCTTCCCTGTACCTGTTTTTGCTCACAATCTCTTTCAATAAGGGAGTTGGTGAGGAAGTGTGGGATTTGAAAGAGGCAGAAACGTGGCTGTTTGGGAGGGAATGATGAAGGGATGAATGTTAAATGGGAGGGAACAAGGGAAAGACAGGGTCAGCTGAAATGAAATACACATGACAGCAGACATGGGGTCTGTGTAGGTACTTCGTACTCAAGACCCACAAACGGCACGTAACACAACCTCAAGTGCAGCAGAATTAACCTATATATACACAGGAAATTGTTCAGTCCAAGTTCCCCCATCTTCTTATGGATGCTGAAGCATCTCTTTGCAGACAGAAAGTGATTAGTCCTGAGGGAGAACAACAGTTCACTATGTGCACGAGAAAGATCAACTTTAGGGAAACCAAGCCTAGAGTTTTAGGCACATGCGCTACAGAGGGTGGAAAGAGCTCAGGACCTGGTTATGTGACTGAGGTCGCAAACTTAGCACTTTGGAGATCTGGTTCCCTCGGCTGTAAGATGTAAGATTACTCTGAAAGAGACCACTACCAGCTTAGCTAATACACATTCTCCTCCCTCTTCTTACTAGTAGGAACTCTGTATTATTGCGGAGAGGAATATGATCGGCTAAAAGTCTATTTCCCATCCTTCCTTGCAGACAGCGGTGAGATTATGGTTTAAAAATCACTGCATTGAACTTTTTGGAAATCTCTTAGATGTGTATAAGAGACAGGTTGGGGGGGGGGGGTGTTCATGTTTGGGAGTTCATGTACACCCGTGACGGATTCATGTCAATGTATGCCAAAACCAATACAGTACTGTAAAGTAAAATAAAGTAAAATTAAAAAAAAAAAAAAAGAATTACCCTGTGGAAGGAAAGAAATAAATAAAAATAAAAATAAAAAATCAAATTATGATATTGTACTTCTGAAACTAGTGTAATGTTGTAAGTCAACTATATTTCAATTTTTTTAATATTAAAAATAAACATTTAGAAAATAAAGAAACAAGTGTAATAATAGGGCATAATCTGAGTTGTTGTGTCAAAGAAAGCCAAAAGAGTGAGTCAAACTAGGTAGAAACTTATTTTTCTCTCATATAATGGACAAGGAACCATCCAAGGCACGTGGATAGTTATGATCCAAGAGGGTGTTAAGCATTTGTCTCCTTTTGTTTGGGATTGTTCCACTATTTTTCAGGGTGCTCGCCTTGTTCTTATGGACAAAGCTACCTTATTAGCACCATATCTGTATTATAGTTTATAGGAGTGGGAAAGAGAAAAGTGGCAATTCCCAATAAGAATGTGATTTGGAAGTTGCAATTACAGCTGCTATCCATTTTCCAATGGTCTAAACATAGTCATATAACAATACTTTGCTGCAAGTGAAGTTAGGAATACAGTCCTTTGCTAATTCAGGCCATCACTCCATCTGAAATTCATGAAGTTCTCTTTCTTAAAAAAGAGAGAGGGAAAGAATATTGTATACTAGGGAGCATCTAATAGTCTCTTCCAAAATACTCAGACAAATTAATAACCCATGGACTAGAAATTTTGAAGAAGTAAGAAGATATAAAATCATCAGGAGGAAAGTAAGGAATTTATGGATGGCGTGAAGGTTCAACGCAGCATTAGGATTGTAATACAAATTAGGACTATTGCTAGGCTATTTGTAAATCAGAGAAATGCCAAGTGGCGATCTGAACAGGTAGTGTCTTGTTTTTCCAGCTTGTGGGGAAGAAAAAAAATCTAACAATACTGTTATTTAAGTAACTGTATAATCCCTGCCTGTATATTTAGAGAAGATGCCTCAATGTTTAACATTAATAATAATAATGATAATAATAAATTATCGAGTGAGGGCTGAGGTTGAGTAAAATGCTTCCCTGTACCTGTTTTTGCTCACAATCTCTTTCAATAAGGGAGTTGGTGAGGAAGTGTGGGATTTGAAAGAGGCAGAAACGTGGCTGTTTGGGAGGGAATGATGAAGGGATGAATGTTAAATGGGAGGGAACAAGGGAAAGACAGGGTCAGCTGAAATGAAATACACATGACAGCAGACATGGGGTCTGTGTAGGTACTTCGTACTCAAGACCCACAAACGGCACGTAACACAACCTCAAGTGCAGCAGAATTAACCTATATATACACAGGAAATTGTTCAGTCCAAGTTCCCCCATCTTCTTATGGATGCTGAAGCATCTCTTTGCAGACAGAAAGTGATTAGTCCTGAGGGAGAACAACAGTTCACTATGTGCACGAGAAAGATCAACTTTAGGGAAACCAAGCCTAGAGTTTTAGGCACATGCGCTACAGAGGGTGGAAAGAGCTCAGGACCTGGTTATGTGACTGAGGTCGCAAACTTAGCACTTTGGAGATCTGGTTCCCTCGGCTGTAAGATGTAAGATTACTCTGAAAGAGACCACTACCAGCTTAGCTAATACACATTCTCCTCCCTCTTCTTACTAGTAGGAACTCTGTATTATTGCGGAGAGGAATATGATCGGCTAAAAGTCTATTTCCCATCCTTCCTTGCAGACAGCGGTGAGATTATGGTTTAAAAATCACTGCATTGAACTTTTTGGAAATCTCTTAGATGTGTATAAGAGACAGGTTGGGGGGGGGGGGTGTTCATGTTTGGGAGTTCATGTACACCCGTGACGGATTCATGTCAATGTATGCCAAAACCAATACAGTACTGTAAAGTAAAATAAAGTAAAATTAAAAAAAAAAAAAAAGAATTACCCTGTGGAAGGAAAGAAATAAATAAAAATAAAAATAAAAAATCAAATTATGATATTGTACTTCTGAAACTAGTGTAATGTTGTAAGTCAACTATATTTCAATTTTTTTAATATTAAAAATAAACATTTAGAAAATAAAGAAACAAGTGTAATAATAGGGCATAATCTGAGTTGTTGTGTCAAAGAAAGCCAAAAGAGTGAGTCAAACTAGGTAGAAACTTATTTTTCTCTCATATAATGGACAAGGAACCATCCAAGGCACGTGGATAGTTATGATCCAAGAGGGTGTTAAGCATTTGTCTCCTTTTGTTTGGGATTGTTCCACTATTTTTCAGGGTGCTCGCCTTGTTCTTATGGACAAAGCTACCTTATTAGCACCATATCTGTATTATAGTTTATAGGAGTGGGAAAGAGAAAAGTGGCAATTCCCAATAAGAATGTGATTTGGAAGTTGCAATTACAGCTGCTATCCATTTTCCAATGGTCTAAACATAGTCATATAACAATACTTTGCTGCAAGTGAAGTTAGGAATACAGTCCTTTGCTAATTCAGGCCATCACTCCATCTGAAATTCATGAAGTTCTCTTTCTTAAAAAAGAGAGAGGGAAAGAATATTGTATACTAGGGAGCATCTAATAGTCTCTTCCAAAATACTCAGACAAATTAATAACCCATGGACTAGAAATTTTGAAGAAGTAAGAAGATATAAAATCATCAGGAGGAAAGTAAGGAATTTATGGATGGCGTGAAGGTTCAACGCAGCATTAGGATTGTAATACAAATTAGGACTATTGCTAGGCTATTTGTAAATCAGAGAAATGCCAAGTGGCGATCTGAACAGGTAGTGTCTTGTTTTTCCAGCTTGTGGGGAAGAAAAAAAATCTAACAATACTGTTATTTAAGTAACTGTATAATCCCTGCCTGTATATTTAGAGAAGATGCCTCAATGTTTAACATTAATAATAATAATGATAATAATAAATTATCGAGTGAGGGCTGAGGTTGAGTAAAATGCTTCCCTGTACCTGTTTTTGCTCACAATCTCTTTCAATAAGGGAGTTGGTGAGGAAGTGTGGGATTTGAAAGAGGCAGAAACGTGGCTGTTTGGGAGGGAATGATGAAGGGATGAATGTTAAATGGGAGGGAACAAGGGAAAGACAGGGTCAGCTGAAATGAAATACACATGACAGCAGACATGGGGTCTGTGTAGGTACTTCGTACTCAAGACCCACAAACGGCACGTAACACAACCTCAAGTGCAGCAGAATTAACCTATATATACACAGGAAATTGTTCAGTCCAAGTTCCCCCATCTTCTTATGGATGCTGAAGCATCTCTTTGCAGACAGAAAGTGATTAGTCCTGAGGGAGAACAACAGTTCACTATGTGCACGAGAAAGATCAACTTTAGGGAAACCAAGCCTAGAGTTTTAGGCACATGCGCTACAGAGGGTGGAAAGAGCTCAGGACCTGGTTATGTGACTGAGGTCGCAAACTTAGCACTTTGGAGATCTGGTTCCCTCGGCTGTAAGATGTAAGATTACTCTGAAAGAGACCACTACCAGCTTAGCTAATACACATTCTCCTCCCTCTTCTTACTAGTAGGAACTCTGTATTATTGCGGAGAGGAATATGATCGGCTAAAAGTCTATTTCCCATCCTTCCTTGCAGACAGCGGTGAGATTATGGTTTAAAAATCACTGCATTGAACTTTTTGGAAATCTCTTAGATGTGTATAAGAGACAGGTTGGGGGGGGGGGGTGTTCATGTTTGGGAGTTCATGTACACCCGTGACGGATTCATGTCAATGTATGCCAAAACCAATACAGTACTGTAAAGTAAAATAAAGTAAAATTAAAAAAAAAAAAAAAGAATTACCCTGTGGAAGGAAAGAAATAAATAAAAATAAAAATAAAAAATCAAATTATGATATTGTACTTCTGAAACTAGTGTAATGTTGTAAGTCAACTATATTTCAATTTTTTTAATATTAAAAATAAACATTTAGAAAATAAAGAAACAAGTGTAATAATAGGGCATAATCTGAGTTGTTGTGTCAAAGAAAGCCAAAAGAGTGAGTCAAACTAGGTAGAAACTTATTTTTCTCTCATATAATGGACAAGGAACCATCCAAGGCACGTGGATAGTTATGATCCAAGAGGGTGTTAAGCATTTGTCTCCTTTTGTTTGGGATTGTTCCACTATTTTTCAGGGTGCTCGCCTTGTTCTTATGGACAAAGCTACCTTATTAGCACCATATCTGTATTATAGTTTATAGGAGTGGGAAAGAGAAAAGTGGCAATTCCCAATAAGAATGTGATTTGGAAGTTGCAATTACAGCTGCTATCCATTTTCCAATGGTCTAAACATAGTCATATAACAATACTTTGCTGCAAGTGAAGTTAGGAATACAGTCCTTTGCTAATTCAGGCCATCACTCCATCTGAAATTCATGAAGTTCTCTTTCTTAAAAAAGAGAGAGGGAAAGAATATTGTATACTAGGGAGCATCTAATAGTCTCTTCCAAAATACTCAGACAAATTAATAACCCATGGACTAGAAATTTTGAAGAAGTAAGAAGATATAAAATCATCAGGAGGAAAGTAAGGAATTTATGGATGGCGTGAAGGTTCAACGCAGCATTAGGATTGTAATACAAATTAGGACTATTGCTAGGCTATTTGTAAATCAGAGAAATGCCAAGTGGCGATCTGAACAGGTAGTGTCTTGTTTTTCCAGCTTGTGGGGAAGAAAAAAAATCTAACAATACTGTTATTTAAGTAACTGTATAATCCCTGCCTGTATATTTAGAGAAGATGCCTCAATGTTTAACATTAATAATAATAATGATAATAATAAATTATCGAGTGAGGGCTGAGGTTGAGTAAAATGCTTCCCTGTACCTGTTTTTGCTCACAATCTCTTTCAATAAGGGAGTTGGTGAGGAAGTGTGGGATTTGAAAGAGGCAGAAACGTGGCTGTTTGGGAGGGAATGATGAAGGGATGAATGTTAAATGGGAGGGAACAAGGGAAAGACAGGGTCAGCTGAAATGAAATACACATGACAGCAGACATGGGGTCTGTGTAGGTACTTCGTACTCAAGACCCACAAACGGCACGTAACACAACCTCAAGTGCAGCAGAATTAACCTATATATACACAGGAAATTGTTCAGTCCAAGTTCCCCCATCTTCTTATGGATGCTGAAGCATCTCTTTGCAGACAGAAAGTGATTAGTCCTGAGGGAGAACAACAGTTCACTATGTGCACGAGAAAGATCAACTTTAGGGAAACCAAGCCTAGAGTTTTAGGCACATGCGCTACAGAGGGTGGAAAGAGCTCAGGACCTGGTTATGTGACTGAGGTCGCAAACTTAGCACTTTGGAGATCTGGTTCCCTCGGCTGTAAGATGTAAGATTACTCTGAAAGAGACCACTACCAGCTTAGCTAATACACATTCTCCTCCCTCTTCTTACTAGTAGGAACTCTGTATTATTGCGGAGAGGAATATGATCGGCTAAAAGTCTATTTCCCATCCTTCCTTGCAGACAGCGGTGAGATTATGGTTTAAAAATCACTGCATTGAACTTTTTGGAAATCTCTTAGATGTGTATAAGAGACAGGTTGGGGGGGGGGGGTGTTCATGTTTGGGAGTTCATGTACACCCGTGACGGATTCATGTCAATGTATGCCAAAACCAATACAGTACTGTAAAGTAAAATAAAGTAAAATTAAAAAAAAAAAAAAAGAATTACCCTGTGGAAGGAAAGAAATAAATAAAAATAAAAATAAAAAATCAAATTATGATATTGTACTTCTGAAACTAGTGTAATGTTGTAAGTCAACTATATTTCAATTTTTTTAATATTAAAAATAAACATTTAGAAAATAAAGAAACAAGTGTAATAATAGGGCATAATCTGAGTTGTTGTGTCAAAGAAAGCCAAAAGAGTGAGTCAAACTAGGTAGAAACTTATTTTTCTCTCATATAATGGACAAGGAACCATCCAAGGCACGTGGATAGTTATGATCCAAGAGGGTGTTAAGCATTTGTCTCCTTTTGTTTGGGATTGTTCCACTATTTTTCAGGGTGCTCGCCTTGTTCTTATGGACAAAGCTACCTTATTAGCACCATATCTGTATTATAGTTTATAGGAGTGGGAAAGAGAAAAGTGGCAATTCCCAATAAGAATGTGATTTGGAAGTTGCAATTACAGCTGCTATCCATTTTCCAATGGTCTAAACATAGTCATATAACAATACTTTGCTGCAAGTGAAGTTAGGAATACAGTCCTTTGCTAATTCAGGCCATCACTCCATCTGAAATTCATGAAGTTCTCTTTCTTAAAAAAGAGAGAGGGAAAGAATATTGTATACTAGGGAGCATCTAATAGTCTCTTCCAAAATACTCAGACAAATTAATAACCCATGGACTAGAAATTTTGAAGAAGTAAGAAGATATAAAATCATCAGGAGGAAAGTAAGGAATTTATGGATGGCGTGAAGGTTCAACGCAGCATTAGGATTGTAATACAAATTAGGACTATTGCTAGGCTATTTGTAAATCAGAGAAATGCCAAGTGGCGATCTGAACAGGTAGTGTCTTGTTTTTCCAGCTTGTGGGGAAGAAAAAAAATCTAACAATACTGTTATTTAAGTAACTGTATAATCCCTGCCTGTATATTTAGAGAAGATGCCTCAATGTTTAACATTAATAATAATAATGATAATAATAAATTATCGAGTGAGGGCTGAGGTTGAGTAAAATGCTTCCCTGTACCTGTTTTTGCTCACAATCTCTTTCAATAAGGGAGTTGGTGAGGAAGTGTGGGATTTGAAAGAGGCAGAAACGTGGCTGTTTGGGAGGGAATGATGAAGGGATGAATGTTAAATGGGAGGGAACAAGGGAAAGACAGGGTCAGCTGAAATGAAATACACATGACAGCAGACATGGGGTCTGTGTAGGTACTTCGTACTCAAGACCCACAAACGGCACGTAACACAACCTCAAGTGCAGCAGAATTAACCTATATATACACAGGAAATTGTTCAGTCCAAGTTCCCCCATCTTCTTATGGATGCTGAAGCATCTCTTTGCAGACAGAAAGTGATTAGTCCTGAGGGAGAACAACAGTTCACTATGTGCACGAGAAAGATCAACTTTAGGGAAACCAAGCCTAGAGTTTTAGGCACATGCGCTACAGAGGGTGGAAAGAGCTCAGGACCTGGTTATGTGACTGAGGTCGCAAACTTAGCACTTTGGAGATCTGGTTCCCTCGGCTGTAAGATGTAAGATTACTCTGAAAGAGACCACTACCAGCTTAGCTAATACACATTCTCCTCCCTCTTCTTACTAGTAGGAACTCTGTATTATTGCGGAGCAGAATATGATCGGCTAAAAGTCTATTTCCCATCCTTCCTTGCAGACAGCGGTGAGATTATGGTTTAAAAATCACTGCATTGAACTTTTTGGAAATCTCTTTAAAGAGAATGTGAAACTTGAAATCTTTAAAGAGAGTTAGGGGGTGTTCCCTCCTAGCTTCCCAGCTCCCTTTCTTCTTCCTCCCACAGGGAACACAAGATGTGATTGTCGGAGCTATAGTGGCCATCTTTGCAACCACGAAGCAATCATGAGACTAGAAGCCATTCACTAAGTCTGATGAACAGGGAGATGAAAGAAGCCAAGCCTGGGCCTCTGGAGTTGGACTGGGACTGATTAGAGGTTTTTAATGTGACAGAAAAATAACTCCCTCTCTTGTTTCAGTCACTGTTTCCTCTCTTTTACCAGTGGTAGCGGGTTTGTTGCTAAGTTGTGTCCAACTCTTGTGACCCCATGGACTGTAGCCTGCCAGGTTCCTCTGTCCATGGGATTCTCCAGGCAAGAGTACTGGAGCAGTTGTTCCTCTCCAGTGGTTTTTCCTTCTCCAGGGGATCTTCCTAACCCAGGAATTGAACCGAGGTCTCCTGCATAGCAGGCAGATTCTTTACTGACTGAGCTACAAGGGAAGCCCCCTTTTACCAGTAACCAAATGTAATTTCTACTTCACAAAACTGATATATAAATTAAATGATATCATATATGTAAAGAATCCATATATGTGCTATTGTTTTTTCTTTATATCATGCATCAGTTCAATTCAGTTCAGTTCAGTCGCTCAGTTGTCGTCTCTGACTCTTTGCGACCCCATGAATCGCAGCACGCCAGGCCTCCCTGTCCATCACCAACTCCCGGAGTTCACTCAGACTCACATCCATCGAGTCGGTGATGCCATCCAGCCATCTCATCCTCTGTTGTCCCCTTTTTCCCCTGTCCCCAATCCCTCCCAGCATCAGTCTTTTCCAATGAGTCAACACTTCACATGAGGTGGCCAAAGTATTGGAGTTTCAGCTTCAGTATCAGTCCTTCCAATGAACACCCAGGACTCATCTCCTTTAGGACGGACTGGTTGGATCTCCTTGCAGTCCAAGGGACTCTCAAGAGTCTTCTCCAACACCACAGTTCAAAAGCATCAATTCTTCGGTGCTCAGCTTGCTTCACAGTCCAACTCTCATATCCATACGGAAAAACCATAGCCTTGACTAGATGGACCTTTGTTGGCAAAGTAATGTCTCTGCTTTTTAATATGCTATCTAGGTTAGTCATAACTTTCCAGAACTAGCCAATACCAACTTCTGCCTACTAGTGGATTGAATTTCAGGAAGTACCTACTTCATAACTCCATGAGTGGACAGGAACCTAAGTACACATCTAATGTAGGAATTATTGCCACACTTGTGCAGTATGTAATGATTTTTAAAAATGCAAAAGGTTTCCCATGTCTTTTATTAGAATAAATGTCCTAGAAATCTAGGCCACACTTAGTCTCTCATCAATAGCTCAATATTTAATTTTAAGCCCATGCCTCAAAATCTAATATGTCAAGGATCAGTTCAAATGTCACCTTTTTTATGAATTCTTCCTGACTGCCCTATCAAAAGTAACCCCCTGTCATACTTTTTGTGTATCTTAATCTGGTACCTACTGAATCCTAAAGTCATATTCAGGATGACAGAGAAACAACCAGATTAAGCTGCTATTCCACGTAGAGAAAAGATGGAAAATAAAATAAGAAATATGGATGGAGAAGTCACTGAATGCCAGAAGAAAAAGTGAGATTTTCCTCTATAGGCAAGAGTAGCTGTTGGGAAACGCTTAGTCTTTTCAAACTATAAATAGCATCATATGATCACTCTATACCTTTTCCTAACTGATGCATAAAATTCTGAGCTGCTTTTACTTCTGTGTGTGTAAAACACACACACACTGCTCTTACAGGAGCTGAACTATGAGTAGTCAGAAACAGCCTTGCTTTCAGCATCTCCTAAGTAAAACCATCAGGACTCCTCTCCACCAGCACTAACTCCAGCTCACCAACTGTGCTTGAAGGAAGCGGCCCCATCTCACTGGAAGCCTATCTTGACAGCAGCTGTTTCCCCAAACCAACTTGCTGCAACTATCTGGCTAAATTTTTGTGGAGCCAACTTTTTAAGCAACTGTTGCCATTTTGTATCTTGTGTTTGTTCCAAGAGTCACTTCTGGATAAGCCCGACAAAGGTCTCTCTAGCTCTCAGTCTTCCAAAGCCCCTCTATGGTACATCCACTATAGCACTTATGTTGTTTAGTCAGCTAAGTCCTGTGTGATTTTTTTGGGGACCCCCATGGACTATAGACCCTCAGGCTCTTCTGTCCATGGGATTTTCCAAGCAAGAATATACGTGCTACTAATTATCCTTTCTTCACTGCTCTTGATTTTTCCCAACTATACTGTTACCTACTGTGAGAAAATCAGCACTGTTAGCCAAACTTCATTTTGTGCATTTCCTATAACAGTGATTTTTAATTTTTTGGATTACTTACCCTTCCCAAGATTGAAAACTATATACCCATTCAAACATTTTAAAGTAATTCTCCAAAGTTGTTTACCAAAAATTTAAATAGTTGCAAAGGGTGATATTTCCAGTGTACTATAAATAGCACTTAAAAACAACTATTGCATCCCTTTATAAATTTGTTCAGTGAAATCTAAATACTACAGTGACTTGATACCCATCCATTTGAAAATAGGTAAATGAACATTTCTTTAACATGTTTACTTTGTTGCTTTTATTTTTGGTCATCAGAATATACCTGTAGAATTTATCTAAATGAACTATATATCATTATGTTTTACTTATCACCTTATCATCATTGTCTTTAACAAAAATGTGTACATTATCTAAAATATGTATTTATGTTTTTAATTTCTTATATTCATAATTCTCTTACATTTATAATTTCTTCTAGATTGAGTGAGCCATTACAATTATCAGCAGCACACAACTATTCCAAACAACATAAATATATTACAAAGTTTGAAAATAATTATTCAACATGAAAAGTAAAATTTTCCTGGACACATATCTTTCAATAATATATAAACATAATATATATTACATGTTTTACAAAATGCCTCATAAGAAATGTAGGGCTAAAGTTGCAACAGGAAGACCGTCAGAGCTATGACAGTCTTTTACAAGATGAAGAAGATAGTAGCAAACTCTTCGCTTTATACAACAGCTCTGCAGCCAGGGATTTGAAAACCTCCTAAACTGGGCCTATATTTTCTTTTCTAGATTTTTATTTCACAATTTCCTTTACAAAAATGCTCTCCTCTGCCAACACATATTTTTCTAATTTCTGCTTTTTGTTTTATATGAGGTACCCTCTCCCCAGGCAACATAGTATAGTACGATTTGGAAATGGTAGGAGGTGTGCTATTCTTTTGTCAAGCAATAGAAAGATGACTTTAAAAGAAAAGATTGAGAAAGAGAACTGGCACCCACCCCAGGCTGATCATTTTAGAAAAAAGTAAATATGGAGCTTTAGAATTTAGAAACAAATTCCTTAAATCTCTCTCACCCCACTCAATACTTTGAAGAGTTTCTATGTATACTAGAGGTCCAAATAACCCAGTTTACTGACAGCTGGTCTATAAAGTGTAGATATTTGAATTTCAAATGGCTCAACTGATGGGTGTTTCCTGGATACAAAACACAAACAAACAGGTAGAAAAGAGAAGTAAACATTTATTGAGTTTAGACTATGTGTCAGCCACTGGACTAGGTGGTTTCACATACATTAACTGATTTCAGTTCTCACATTAACTCTGATAGAACGATGGTGTATGAGCTTCCTTCACAACCCAGCATGCAATTTTATCACACCCCTTTATTTCTTTAAAATCAAATTTGGTTCAGCCCCCACCTGAGATGGCTAAAAATCAACCACCACTTGATTCCCTCTTGACTCTTGACAGCAATCCTCCACTTCCAAACAAAGCTCTGGGTGGTAGTGGCCTTGGGTGAGAGGGATGCCTAATCTAGGGAAGCTGAATTCCCCCAGGGACCAGGGAGCACAGAATACAAAGACCTGGATATAGAGAGTGAGGAGCATGCAAAGGAAAAGGAATATTACCTTTTAGATTTCCACATTTCTATGACATTGAAACAAAACAAGATAATAGGCACACCTCAGTAAAAATTTCTGGTGGCATAGCTACTCTCATCTACATTTTAAAAGTGAGAGAACTGAAATTCAAGGAATCTAAGGAAGCTGCCTGAGGAAAACAGACAGTCTTAGGAATGGCTGTGACTTAGAATGGCTTTTCAGTGAGTATTTGTGGCTAGACCTATAAGTGGAGGGCTTCCTAGGTGGTGCTAGTGGTAAAGAACCTGTCTGCCAATGCAGGAGACATGAGACATGGGTTCCATCCCTGGGTTGGGAAGATCCCCTGGATGAGGGAATGGCAACTCACTCCAGTGTTCTTGCCTGGAGAATACCCATGGACAGAGAAGCCTGGGGGAGTCCATTGGGTTGCATAGAGTTGGACACAACTGAAGTGACTTAGCACAAACACACAGTGTATGTGGAACACTGGAGCCTTTGTGGAATCTGTTTGCTCAAAGACAGACTATAAACGAGATGTTTGTGTGTCCAGTGCTATCTACTTTTCTTGCCTCCTCCATTGACATCTGTGCTTTTGACTGGCAGGAAAGTCAATGATCTGCTGAGGTCATTTCACTGAAAAGCTTACAGCCAACTGGAGTCTTTATTGAGCATCTTTTATGAGAGCCCCTTTTGCCATCCTATAGGGGACTTTGTAAGAGATTCTGGTCTGCTGTGCTTCCACCAGAGGGTGTGGAAGAGAGGCAGTCAAAAAATTTGACATACAGACAATGGAGCCAAAAACTAACTGAGCTATCCATTTCTTTAAACTCCAAATCCAGATATTCTCTTTCTGATTCTGTCAGTGTTCACAGAGTACAGTCAACACCGTGAACCATGATCAGAGCCTCCACAGAGCCTTCACAGTCTGGCTCTAAGAGATCCTTTGATCAACCTCTCCCTCTTCAAACTCCAATGAAAAATCATTTACCTTTCCACCCTCCCCTTAGGCTTACAGTACAACCCTCAGCAACTAGTCCAGGTTCAATATTGAGTCAACACTTGGCTTTACTGTCTTCTAATTAGCCCCTCACTATGACCAGAGAGAAACATTCTAATGTCACAGAAGTCAGTCTAAGATTTAAGACGTTTAATATACAGTTCTTCAGAGAAAATCTCACCAGTGACCTCTTTCTTATTATTTCAATTCAAAATGTATTTTAAAACAACTGCTATCTGCTTGATGCCATAAGCCATATGAAAATAAAACACACAGTATAGAGTTGGGGATCTAAAATGTATAAGAGGAGCAACTGAGTTTATTAGCAGCAGGGACAGGGTTTTCACTCTGTAACCCTGGAACCTGGACTGATGGGTGATACTCTGAAAGTGTTAAATGAGTGTAAACTGAATTGAATCAGAGTAAATCTAAGTAAGTAAAACATAAGGAGATGCAAGGAACCAAGAAATAAAAGGCAGGCTGATGACCAAGTTAGAGAAGGTCTTAAGGATGGGATGAGTCTGGTCTTGAGGGACAGGTAGGTGTCCAACACAGAGAGGATATTTTATATGAAGCAAAAAAACAGAAATGAGAAAAATGTGTGTTTTCAGAAGAGGAAAGCATTTTGTAAAGAAAATTGTGAAAGAAAAATCTGGAAAGAGAAGTTTAGGAGGTTTGGGGAAGTTTTCAAGTCACTCACTGAAGGGTCAGGACTTTCTCTATATGTTTAAAGGTCTTTCTAGAAAGCAGAGATGTTGCTGTTGTACCTCTGCATCTTGTAAAAACTGTCATAGCTCTGAAAGACTTCCCCTTCATTTACTATGAGATATTTTGTAAAATGGGTTTCCCTAGTAGCTCAGTTGGTGAAGAATCTGCCTGCAATGCAGGAGACCCAGATTCGATCCCTGGATCTGCTAGAGAAGGGATAGGCTACCCCCTCCAGTGTTCTTGGGCTTCTCTGCTGGTTCACACGGTAAAGAATCTGCCTGCAAATCAGGAAACCCAGGTTTGATCACTGGGTGTGGAAGGCTCCCTCCTGGAGAAGACAATGCTACCCACGCCAGGATTCTTGCCTGGAGAATTCCAAGGACAGAGGAGCCTGGTGGGCTACAGGCTAAAGTCATGGGTTTGCAAA
>SJYX01001918.1:160088-176293 GCA_006410675.1 Oreotragus oreotragus
CATGAGGTGGCCAAAGTATTGGAGTTTCAGCTTCAGTATCAGTCCTTCCAATGAACACCCAGGACTCATCTCCTTTAGGACGGACTGGTTGGATCTCCTTGCAGTCCAAGGGACTCTCAAGAGTCTTCTCCAACACCACAGTTCAAAAGCATCAATTCTTCGGTGCTCAGCTTGCTTCACAGTCCAACTCTCATATCCATACATGACCACTGGAAAAACCATAGCCTTGACTAGACGGACCTTTGTTGGCAAAGTAATGTCTCTGCTTTTGAATATACTATCTAGGTTGGTCATAACTTTCCTTCCAAGGAGTAAGCGTCTTTTAATTTCATGGCTGCAATCACCATCTGTAGTGATTTTGGAGCCCCCAAAAATAAAGTCTGACACTGTTTCCACTGTTTCCCCATCTCTTTCCCATGAATTGATGGGACCAGATGCCATGATCTTCATTTTCTGAATGTTGAGCTTTAAGCCAACTTTTCACTCTCCTCTTTTACACTTTCCTCAAGAGGCTTTTTAGTTCCTCTTCACTGTCTGCCATAAGAGTGGTGTCATCTGCATATCTGAGGTTATTGATATTTCTCCCAGCAATCTTGATTCCAGCTTGTGTTTCTTCCAGCCCAGCGTTTCTCATGATGTACTCTGCTAAAAGTTAAATAAGCAGGGTGACAATATACAACCTTGACATACTCCTTTTCCTATTTGGAACCAGTCTGTTGTTCCATGTCCAGTTGCTTCCTGACCTGCATATCATGCATAAAAGACTTAATTTTGGAATAAATAATGTTTGGTACATGAACTTTAATTAAAACAGTCATTTAAGGATGGGTTTTTTGGTCTACATGTCAGGTTGATGAGTATTTTAAAATATTATTACTTCACATACACATGATAATCGCAAACTCTCCACTTCTACTTATCAACTGGTCAACTGCCCTTCTTTCTTTTTTTTTTTTTTGGCATTTGTGGATAGGTTCCTAGGGTCACAGTACTTAATTATATTTATTGCCCCCTCTGTTCTAATCAGGCCGTGGACTCATTCTTTCTCTACCCTGTTCATTTTCCCCTATTGCTTCTCACACACAGAAAGTCCCTGCCCAACGGGTCTACTCAATGCCCATTCATTCTTCAAGCTCATCTGGTTTCCAGCTCATGGTAACCATGCTCCATCAATGCTGCTCACAGATCCTTCCACACCTGAACTCCTCTATCAGTTAACTACAGCAAACTATTCACACTGAATAAGGTACTTCTTACCTTGCCTTTTGGAGAAGGCAATGGCACCCCACTCCAGTACTCTTGCCTGGAAAATCCCATGGATGGAGGAGCCTGGTAGGCTGCAGTCCATGGGGTCGGTAAGAGTCAGACACGACTGAGTGACTTCACTTTCACTTTTCACTTTCACACATTGGAGAAGGAAGTGGCAACCCACTCCAGTGTTCTTGCCTGGAGAATCCCAGGGACAGAGGAACCTAGTGGGCTGCCGTCTATGGGGTCTCACAGAGTTGGACATGACTGAAGCAACTTGGCAGTAGCAGTAGCAGTACCTTGCCTTTTAGTTGTTTAAAATGTTGAATCCTTATCTTCTGCAGTAAACTGTTACTCCCTTGAGAGAGGAGACCACATTCTTTAAGGAATGTCCAAAGGAGATTAATGCACAGGAGACACACAAGTATATCATTTTTGTTGCTTCAGACTCCACACAACTTGGGTTGTTCCTCCCATCCCCCAGTCTCACATAGTCTCCAGCACAGAACTTGGCACAGAGATGATGCTTGATAAATACATGCTTAATGAAATTGAAAACTCTTTGCTGTGTTTAGGTCATGATACCAGAGTGAAAAACATTCAAATTATGTTTAATCAAGAACTTTCATCTAAAAATTCAAAGTGCCTGCTCAGTGAACTGGATGTACTAGGACAAATAAGTGCAATTGAAAAGAACACTTAGTTAGCCAGAGACAGACGGAAAAATACCAGGCTGGTCAAGAACCATTTCCAAGCTCTCTGGAACTTGGGAAAAAAAATTATTTAATCCAATCAAAAAAGTACTTCAGTTGAATGCCAGTGAGTTTCTTCCTACCTGGGAGAGGCAAAGGCTGAGTTTCTCATTTTAGGAGTAACCTACATGGGCATATTTAAAATTTTCTCTTAGAATGGCTGGCACAGAACAATGATCATTTCTACCTATCGTTTGGAGGAGGTATTCTTATGCTAAGTCAGAGATTAAGCATAACATTTAATTTTTACTTTTTCATTTCATTTACAGCTTTGAAACAGAAATTACTTTTATTAAAAATATGAATTGAAAAGTCAAAACAAAATGTGGTGGTAGAGTTTGAAATTCAAGTGTAAGAAAAAAGAGTCAAAAGGTAGGGACTTCATTTCCATGTCTGAGCATTAAAGCAAGTTTCATGTAAACTAAAATGTGATTAGTAAAAATTCAATGAATATTTTTAAGGGGCTCTAGCAACTGTTGGGCTTCCCTGGTAGCTCAGCTGGTAAAGAATCCACCTGCAATACAGAGACCCCAGTTTGATTCCTGGGTCAGGAAGATCCCCTGGAAAGGGATAGGCTACCCACTCCAGTATTCTTGAGCTTCCCTGGTGGCTCAGACGGTAAAGAATCTGCCTACAGTGTGGGAGATGTGGGTTCAACCCCTGGGTTGGGAAGACTCCCTGGAGAAGGGCATGGCAACCTACTCTTGCCTGGAGAATCCCCATGGACAGAGGAGCATGGTGGGCTACAGGGTTGCAAAGAGTCAGACATGACTGAATGACTAAGCATGGCACAGCAACTCTTGGCTAATACAGTAGAACATGCAGAGAAATTTATTTATATTATACAGTGAATATGTAGTCATTATGTAGATGGAGAAAAAAAAAAAGACAAAATGTTTAAAAATCATCCAAGAGCCTACCAGCATAGAAGGGAAGAGCAATGGTAGAAATCTAGGGGCAGACCCGTTAAGAATATGTGTCCTGTTAACAAGGTGATGAGATAGATTCTTCCTATTCTCACACAACTGAAAATAAAGTCATTTGAGGATGAGCAGCAATCAGTACTTTACACTCCAGCCTCTGGGGAGACCTTTCCTCCTGCATCCTCGCTGGGAAGTACCAGTGGCATACTTAATACCACCCACACATTTTACAGATGATGAAGAGGAAAGTCAGCAGGATCCTTCATCCTCTGCCTCTTGGAGATGAGGATGCTGTTTTCTCCTCCTGTAAGGCCAGTGAGGGCAACGCCAAAAGAATCACCCCTAAATATTAGAAGTACTTACAAGGTGGACACCAGCAACTCACTCTTCAGCTGGATGCTAGCTCAGGGTCAGGCCCTTGTGTGTGCACCCTGTCTGGGAGCAGAAGATGGAGAGGGGATTCTTGGAAAGGCATTTGGGGCTCAGAATCTAAGAATATGGTAGTGTGATTTTAGCAGATCTTTCCATCCACGAGGAAAGAGGTTTGCTTGCCATATGTCCCTTGAGGTTTGGAGATGCACTTGGTTTGGAGAGCTCTGGAAGTAGGAGACCCACTTTGGAAGGCCCTATTAGTAGTGCTTGAGTGTAAAGTACTTAGAAAGGAGAGTGGTCCACCACCTTATTTTCCGAGGTGACTTAGAGAGCACAGAGACCCTGGTAATGATCCTGTGTGTGTGTGTGTATTAGTCCCTCAGTCATGTCCAACTCTTTGCAACCCCATTGACTGTAGCCTGCCAGGTTCCTCTGTCCATGGAATTCTCTAGGCAAGAACACTGGGGTGGTTTGCCATTTCCTTCTCCAGGTAATGATCCTAACTGCACAAAAAGAAGTATGGGAATTATAAGACAATAACCTCGAGACTGCCCAGATGTGTATTTGGCAGGTCAAATAGTGAGGTATTCAACGTTGAGAAGGTATTAGGAATACATATAGCAGGTAAACAAAGAGGAGACACTCCTGGTCTGTGGAGGAAGCTCTTGAGCATTCAAAAGTGTCCAGGTGGAGCCAATCTTCACCCCAAGAAAATCATACTCCCAGCCTGTGAGGACCTCACCACTACAGCTGAGATCGCCAATATCAGATCAAACCAGAATGAGTCAGACCAAAAATAGGGGCTGGTTAACAAACTTATATGCAGAGTACATCATGAAAAACACTGGGCTGGAAGAAGCACAAGCTGGAATCAAGATTGCCGGGAGAAATATCAATAACCTCAGAAATGCAGATGACACCATCCTCATGGCAGAAAGTGAAGAGGAACTAAAAAGCCCCTTGATGAAAGTGAAAGAGGAGAATGAAAAAGGTGGCTTAACGCTCAACATTCAGACAACTAAGATCATGGCATCTGGTCCCATCACTTCATGGCAAATAGATGGGGAAACAGTGTCAGATTTTATTTTGGGGGGCTCCAAAATCACTGCAAATGGTGATTGCACCCATGAAATTAAAAAACACTTACTCCTTGGAAGGAAAGTTATGACCAACCTAGATAGCATATTCAAAAGCAGAGACATTACTTTGCCAACAAAGGTCCGTCTAGTCAAGGCTATCATTTTTCCAGTAGTTATGTATGGATGTGAGATTTGGACTGTGAAGAAGGCTGAGCGCTAAAGAATTGACGCTTTTAAACTGTGGTGTTGGAGAAGACTCTTGAGAGTCCCCTGGACTGCAAGGAGATTCAACCAGTCCATCCTAAAGGAGATCAAACCTGGGTGTTCAGTGGAAGGACTGATGCTAAAGCTGAAACTCCAGTACTTTGGCCACCTCATGTGAAGAGTTGACTCATTGGAAAAGACTCTGATGCTGAGAGGGATTGGGGACAGGAGGAGAAGGGGATGACAGAGGATGAGATGGCTGGATGGCATCACCGACTCAATGGACATGAGTTTGAGTAGACTCCGGGAGTTGTAATGGACAGAGAGGCCTGGCGTGCTGCGATTCATGGGGTCACAAAGAGTCGGACACGACTGAGCGATTGAACTGAACTGAATACATATGTGAGGAGGGCTCTGCATACTCTTTCATCTGGATCACCAACACTGGAAGAATTAGTGCCTGGAAAAGGAAGGGGAGGGAGATGTCTTAGACTCCAACCATGTTCCCAACACTTCCACTCCCTACAGGAGGCAAGCAGGGAGAAGGAGCGAGGCCACGCTTTGGTATAAGAATTAGGCATTATATCTTAAACTCAGAAATAAGATTTTTCTAGAAACTGAAAGTGACTGAAAAGGTATAGAATCTAGCCTAGACTTCACAAGCAACCACACACTCATTTGTGTCCTATTGAACTGCAAATTCTCAATAAGCCTGGTGTGTGTGTGTATGCACAAGTGCTGTGATAATATGTAGCACTCTGTTGAGCTCTCCAGGTGAAAACAACTAAAAATGATAGATATGGTTTTAAAAAATAAACCTTTTAAAAATAAACCTCTTTAATAAACCTGAAGAACATGAAAAAGACATGAATTATTACTAAATTAAAACTTAAGTATAAGAAACATCTTAGAATGGTAAGTCAAGGACAAAGTCCCTTTTTGTCTTTTGGACATTTGCCTAAGCAGAAGGAAATGAGCTGTAGCTTTCATGGCCTGGATGGCACAGGGAAGTAGATGAGGGCCAAGAACTTATCCATAGTTTGTAAAACTTGGATCCCAAATAGTGATACACTCAGTGTTGAGATAAATCATAAAAGACTATCAAACAACTGTGTCTACCCCATTTAAAGAAATGAAAAATAAACTTGAAAATATCTGTAAGAAATAGATAATTGTGAAAAGTGATCTAGATTTTTTTTACTGTTTTTAAAATTTTATTTAATTAATGTATTTATTTTTGGCTATGCTGGATCTCTGTTGCTGTGCACAGACTTTCTCTAGTTAGAGTGCATGGGTGTCTCATTTGTGGCTCCTCTTGTTGCAGAGCTCAGTTAAGAATCTGCTTACCAACGCCAGGGTCATGGATTTGATCCCTGATCCAGGAAGATACCACCTGCTGCGAGGCAGCTAAGCCTGTGTGCCACAACTACTGAAGCCCATGTACCCTGGAGTCTGTGCTCTGCAATAAAAGTGAGTATTTTTAACAGCAAATCAGACACAGAGGAGAGAACTGGTGAACAGAAAGATGGGTCAGAAGGAGTTATCCGAAAGACTGAACAGATAGAGCAAAAGATGAAAAATATGGAAGAAAGATTAGGAGTCATGAAAAATAAATGGAGAAGTTTTCATGTATACTTAGGTGGAGCTCTAGAGGAGAGAGTGAGACAGGGGCGTATCTTGCTAGATTATGGGCAGAAATCTTTCTAGAGGCGGAAGTCACCAATCAATCCCTTCTAGAAGTCAGTAGGATAAATAAGAAGAAATTCACATCTGAATACACTAGAGTAAAATTGCAGAAAACCAAGCAAAATAAATCTTAGACCAAAAGAATTCTAAGTGGTATTACCCTCATACCAACAAAACAGCATCGATTATATTGACAGACTTCTCAAGAAATAATGGAACCTGGAAAGAGGAAAATGATCTGCTGAATGTATTGGGGAAAAGAATGTCAACAGATTTTACACACAGCAAAATGCTCTTTTAAGAATAAAGGGAAAATAAAGAAATTTTCAGTTTCAAATTTCAACAAACACTAAAAGAGTGTGTGACAATTTGACCCTCTCCAAAGAAAGATCTCAAGGAATACTTCAGACAGGCAGGAAATAATTCCAGAGAAAAGTTTTGAGGGGCAAGAACTGAAGAACAAAGAACATGTTAAATAGGACGTAAAACTAAGTGTCCCTTAAACATTATAAACAACAGTAATAATGTGCTTAATGATGGCATTAAAATACATTTTAAAAAATCAGATGGGGTTAAATAGAGTTTAAGTTTTTAAGTCAATAACAAGAGTAATTTATTGGCTTTACATATTTATAGGTTAAAGTATGCATGTTGAAAATCTAAAGTATCAACTAAATGAATAGAAATAAAGCAAACAATATCACAACTTATTTGGGGGGCGGGGAAGCAGGACAAATTTTTTAAATAACAAAATATATAAAAAAACTAAACTAGATAAAATTATTAGCAAATGCTCAAAATAAAGGACAAAGATGGTCCTGAAAAAAATACCTTGTATTTTGTCCATATATATAGGGATATGTTTGAAATACAATGATAAAGAAAGGTTAAAAATAAAATGATTTAAAATTTATACCATATATAAACTACATATATGAATACAAACTATAGTATATGCCATGTAAAACTACAATTCCTGCCCTCCCACAAAATCGGGTGTTACAATAGAACAAAGAATAGATTTCAAAACAAGAAAGCATTATCAGAGAATCAGATGACAACATACCAGAAATACTGTTTTTTCAAATTTGTATGAAATATATAATGTTGTAAAATTCATGAATCAAAAATGTATGTACCTATAAGAGAAAATTAATGAATTCATGATTACAGTAGGAGCTTTAAGACACACTTCTTTTAGTTAACTGTTCAACATAGAGGCAAGAGTTTATTATAAAAACAGAAAAAAGATCAGTATAATTAATTCATTTGACCTAGTAGGCATATATCGAAAGCAGCACCAACATCTGCTGAATACATATTCTTTTGAAGGGCACAGGAAAGTTTATGAAATTAATTACTGACCCATCAAAATTTAAATAATTGAAATCTTTTGACCACATTGCAATTTAGCTAGAAATGAAAGTGAAAAATAGAACAAGAAAATCCCCATATGTTTGGAAATTTTTAAAATATGTTTCTAAAACAACCATATTATGTAAAGAAAATCATAATGGCAATTAGACAATCATTAACTAAATGATAATAAACATACCATGTATCAAAAATTGTGGGATATAGCCAAAGCAAGAAGAAAATGTATATTATTTTATGCAAATATTGGGCTTCCCTGGTGGCTCAGATGGTAAAGAATCTGCTTACAATGCAGGAGACCAGGCTGAATCCCTGGGTCAGGAAGATTCCCCTGGGGAAGGAAATGGCTACCTGCTCCAGTATTCTTGCCTGGAGAATTTCATGGACAGAAGAGTCTGGTGGCCTACAGTCCATGGGGTCACAAAGAGTCAGACATGACTGAGTGACTAACACTTTCAAATCACTTTTCAACTATGCAAATATTAGGAAACAGGCTGATAAAGAGCTAAGCACACATTTAAAGAGATTTTGCTGCTGCTGCTGCTAAGTCACTTCAGTCATGTCTGACTCTGTGTGACCCCATAGACGGCAGCCCACCAGGCTCCCCTGTCCCTGGGATTCTCCAGGCAAGAAGACTGGAGTGGGTTGCCATTTCCTTCTCCAATGCATGAAAGTGAAAAGTGAAAGTGAAGTTGCTCAGTCGTGTCTGACTCTTCGTGACCCCATGGACTGCAGCCTACTAGGCTCCTCCGTCCATGGGATTTTCCAGGCAAAAGTACTGGAGTGGGGTGCCATTGTCTTATCTGAAAGAGGTTTTAAAAACGAACAAAATAAACCCAAAGGAAAAAGAAAACAGAAGTAGAATAAAGAGCAAAAATTTATGATAATGAAAATAAACATACAGAAGAAAGAATCAACAGAGCCACAATTGATTTTCTGAAAAAATATTTTTACATTACAAATTGTGGTAAAAATGATCAAGAATTTAAGATAGTAGATCTTAAGTGAGTCACAGAGATGCTCACTATCACTGTTTCTATCCCTTGCGGTAATGAAGGTCTTTACCATCAAGGCCCCAGACTTGAAGTATAAAACCTAAGGCCATATCATCTTACCAGAGAATCAACTTAGGATCGGAATGGTACTGGCAATCATCTCATCTATTATTTAGGGAACAAATAAAGTGACTTGTTTATGGTCAGTTACATTGGATATTAAGTAACTTTAGTAAAGAACTCATATATCTGTTAATTCATCCATTTGTTTACATGTCCATCCCATTCATCTATTCATTATCTACCAGTTTTAAAATGCAATTTGAATCCATTTCCTGAAAGGACTCAATATTATTAAGATTTCAAACCTCCCTTAATTAATTTACAGATTCGATGTAATTCTAGTAAAATCTCAATAGATGTCTGTGGCGGGGACGGGGGGAGCTCTATTAACATAAACTATTATTATATTTATATGAAAATACAAAGGATTGAAAGTATCATGACCTCTTGAAAAAGAAAAATTAAGTAGGAGGACTTACTCTATCAGATAGCAATACTTAATGTAAAAGGGTGGGAAAGATACTTAGACCAATAGGACAAATAGAGCCCCAAAAAAGCTGTAAGTATAAAAATAGCTGCAAATACATAAAAGATGATAATGATTATATATAGGATGGATAAACAACAAGGTCCTGCTGTATAGCACCAGGAACTATATCTAATATCCTATGATAAAATATAATAGAAAAGAATATAAAAAATAATATATTATGTATAACTAAGTCACTTTGCTGTACAGCAGAAATTATCACATTGTAAATACACTATAATGAAAAGTTTTAGAATAGCTGCAAGTATATATGTATGCTTGATATACAGTAAGAAGCACTGCCAATCACTGAGAATATTGCAATATTCAATCATGAAGCTAAACAATTGCTAAGAAAATTAATCCTTTACTTCACATCATATGCAAAATTAAAGACCTATAGTTGAAGGAGAAACCCAATAATGCTTTAAAATGTCAACGTGTTGCTGCTGCTCGGTTGCTTCAGTTGTGTCCAACTCTGCGACCCTGTGGACTGTAGCCCACGAGGCTCTTCTGTCCGTGGGATTCTTCAGGCAAGAATATTGGAGTGGGTTGCCATGCCCTCCTCCAGGGGATCTTCCCGATCCAGGGATTGAATCCATGTCTCCCGTGTCTCCTGCATTGCAGGAGGATTCTTTTCCCACTGAGCCACCAGGAAAACCCCAAAACGTTAACATAGAATATCTTCATAGATTTGAAAGAGGGAAGGAATCATCTAACTATACACAATTATTAATAATCCCAAAGGAAAATAATTAAATGCAACACTGTTGACCCTTGAACAGCTAAGAGTTTAGGGATACCAACTCCCCATGCAGTAAAAAATCCACATATAATTTTACAGTCAGCTCTCTATACCTAGATTTCCTCCATCTAAGGAGGAAGCATTCAAGCAAACAGAGATCATTTAGTACTGCAGTACATTTTTTCCTTTTTGGCCATGCCATGTGACATGTAGGATCTTACATGAAGGGATAGAACCTGCATCCCCTGCAGTGGAAGTACAGTGTCTTAACCATTGGACTGCCAAGGAAGTCCCATAGTACATATTTATTAAAAACATCTCTGTGTAAGTGGACCCATACAGTTCAAACCCACATTGTCCAAGAGTTAACTGCATATTAAAATTAAGAACTTTTATTAACCAAAACTACCATCAGTTCAGTTCAGTTCAGTTCAGTCGCTCAGTCATGTCCAACTCTTTGGGACCCCATGAATTGCAGCACGCCAGGCCTCCCTGTTCATCACCATCTCCCGGAGTTCACTCAGACTCACGTCCATCGAGTCCCTGATACCATCCAGCCATCTCACCCTCGGTCGTCCCCTTCTCCTCCTGCCCCCAATCCGTCCAAGCATTAGAGTCTTCTCCAATGAGTCAACCCTTCGCATGAGGTGGCCAAAGTACTGGAGTTTTAGCTTTAGCATCATTCCTTCCAAACAGTGAAAAGATGAGCACACAGTAGGAAAAAAATGACAACACATATATATAACTGATAGAAGTATATATAAAAAGTAGTATTCATATAAATAATTTATTCAAAAGTTTAAATTAAGTATCTAACATATATGAGGCACTGGTCTAGACAATGGTAATATATTCCAGTAGGGACAGAGAAAATAAAGTAGATGAATAGATAAAATATATGTAGTATGTTAAACAGTGATTACTGCCAGTGAGAAAAACAGCAAAAGGCATCATTTTTTTGTTGTCAATAAATATACAAGTGCATTGTAACTCATTCACAGGTGCCTGTTCTGAGTCTGGGGTAAGTTGGGCCAACCCCAAGACTTACATAGGCTTAGGGAAGTCATCCATCTGCACCCTATTTCCCCCTCCACGCACTTCCCTGTGCATAGACACACCTACTTCACTCTTCGGCTTGTGGGTATATGCAACTCCATAAAAAGAAACAAAGCTTTTACTTTTAAAATGCAAAGATGTTTTATAAATATTTAAGTTCATTTGTATTATTTCTTTTTAGATTTCACCTATAAAGGATGTCACATGATATTTCTCTCTCTGTCTGACTTACTTTACTCAGTATGACAATCTCTAGGCCCATCATGTTGCTGCTAATGGCATTGATTCTTCTTAATGTCTGGATGATATTCCATTGTAAAAAGAAACAGACTCGCAGGCTTAGGTAATGAACTTATGGTTACCAGCCAGGAGGGAAGGGTAGAGAAAAGGGATAGTTAGGAAGTTTGTGATTGACAAGTATACACTGCTATATTTTAAATGCACAATCAACAAGGGCCTACTGTATACCACAGGGAACTCTGCTTAATGTCATAAGACAGCCTGGATGGGAGGCGAGTTTTGGGAAGAGTGAATATATGCATGTGAATGGCTGGATCACTTTGCTGTGCACCTGAAAGGATCGCAACATTGTTATTTGACTATTCTCCAATATAAAAGTTTTTAAAAAATGCAAAGATGTGTTAGAAAGGTAACTCTGTATTGAATTTACGTTTAATTTCAAATTGCCCATTATAGACTATTTTCCATGAGAATACATGGAGAGAAACGAGGAAGAACTGATTTCTGGTGTTGCCATCAGCAGTGGAGGGGGATGAATAGGTGGGCTGTAGCAAACAATGATCATGCAACGTATCTTACAGTTCCTGGAGACTCAGTGTTTATCCCATTGTTGGGAATGTGTGATGTACATGATGGGACTGGGGTTGAACTGGATGCTGAAACAGGGCATCTGAATATAATTTAAGATAATTTGAAATGAGGGTGTCAAAAGGAGCTGCAGGGAAAAAATGTCAGGGTGGAAGGAGTTACCTGCAGTAACTGAGCCTTTGTGCCCATTAATGCATAATAAGTAGGAGAACACTTGACTGTCACCTTCTATCATGCACTCCCATATCCTAGGTGTGATTATCTGGGGGAAGATCCCCTGGAGAAGGGAGCAGCTACTCACTCCAGTATTCTGGCCTAGAGAATTCCATAGACTGTATAGTCTATGGGTCGCAGAGTAGGACATGACTTAGTGACTTTCACTTCACTTCACTTCAAGGTGATCATAATCTCAATAATAAAGTAGCTGTAATCTGGAGCAGACTCAGCTGTGTTGGGACTGCTGAATCTCTGACATAAGTTGGAAATAACTCAATCTTCATCTCTTTTATTTAATGTTTTGAGTAAAATAAAACATCCATAAAACACATTTTTCATCCACAAAACAGACATTTGCATATGCATGTCTTTCCAAGTTCCTAGCAAACCAGAACATAGAGTTGGATAAGAAAATGGAGGGGAGGTCCAACGAATGAGCACAAATACTCATGAAGCCTGAAACGAGGGATCAAATATTATCAAGGCAAGAAAATGTCCAGTAGAGAAATTATAGGGGCTTGAAATAAACCTTCACTTATTACATTGTTTTCCTAGGTCCTGGCAATGTTCTCCATTTTTCTAGCCTAGTCACTCTTTCCCTTCCACAATGTTCTCTAAACAGCTTCAACTGATGACTTCAAAATGAAGGTAAATGTGTGGGGTGAGCCACATGGAAAGCTGAAATAATTGGGAGTATCCTGTGTCTCCTCCTGCTGCCGCCAAATGCCTGTGTCGTTTGACTCCATTCAAGCACAGAACTGAGATCTCTGAAATACATGCTGGCATCATTTGGGCTGAATATCTTGGATTTGGATAATTTCTCATAATAACGCCATTATTCCCCTAAAGCAAGAAAAAGTGAGATTTTTCACTCACAGCTATGGTAACTTTGATTGCTGTTTAGTTCTGAAAAATCAAAAAGCTTTGAAAGTCTGGTATCCCTCTTCCATTAATGTGAATACACCAAGGTCATTGAAAGCCAACCACAGCATGCCTACATCTATTCCTTGGTACCATTGAGCTGATTTTGATTTGTTTTCATCAGTCTGTGAGACCATTACTATCCCGCTGTATAATTGAATCATTCTATATTAGCATCGAGCTTTCTCAAAATGCATTTACCAACAGGGAGTGGGACATTCAGTAGCAACAATTATCTGGGTGTATTTCTCCCTCGCAACTTTTCTTATGGAATGTTCTACTTATGTTGGAGAGTACAGTCTTTTATTGATAGCTTTTTAATAAATCCTGCTTTTCAATTCCCTCCCATCTCTCTATCATAGATACCAAAAATAAAAACTCAATTTTTGGAATGGATGAGTTAGCATAAGGCAGATTTTCTGTGTATGATTGTCTCAAATCTTTGATCTCTGTAGTCCTTTCATTTGGGGTTTTTATATAAAACTGCCATTGACCTTGCAAGTACCAGCTGTCCTCTTGAAATATGAGGCCGGTAATGATGATACACAGTATTGATAATAACAAATGGTAGTTCATATTTCAGCTGAGTTGGACTTTTATGCTCTGCTATTAAACCCAAAGTATTCAGTATGAATAGAAAATATTAAAATGTAATTCAACTGGATGATATCGTCTTTTTGCTACTGAGCAGGACATCTGGAATTGAAACCTACCTTGAGTCTGCTCACGAATCAGGTCAGATCTGGCATTGGGGTTAGGTGACTCTCTTGAATAGAAGATGTGAAGTTCTTATTTGGGGAGATTGGATTTTTATCTAAGATGGAGACCATTTTAACATGACTCTCAGCTCTGTCATAGATTGCAGGACAAATTTACAAAACCCTGCACTCTTTCATAGTTCAGAATGAAAATTAAGCCAAAGCAGGGCATTAGGAATAGCAAACTAGCAAATAAACAAAATAAAAGAAATTTGGATTCAAATTAAATTATTTCGTCTAGAAAAGAGAATGTTTCTCTACCCTGTCTTGAAATACTGATCTCTGGTAAAGTTTTGCCTTTTTAAGCACATCCTTATATGGATCTTTCTTCCAGTCATGAAGAGATGTTCATACTGCCTTGATTAAAAAAAAAAAAATTATGGCATGGATATAAAAAAAAGAATTTACAAATTCTTAGTTTTTCTTTTTTTAACTAAAAAAAGACCTTTGATATGTGAAATTCAAATTAAATAAATGATACAATCCACTTATTTACAAAACAGAAACAGACTTATAGATATCACAAACAAACTTATGCTTATCAAAAGGGAACTGTGGAAATGAGGGCTATGAGCTTGGAATTAACATACACACTCTATTATATATAAGATAGATAACCAATGGGAAAGAGTTAGAATAGGAGGAGAAAGGGACAACAGAGAGGATGAGATGGATGGATGGCATCGCCGACTCGATGGACATGAGTTTGAACAGCTCTGGGAGTTGGTAATGGACGGGGAAGCCTGGCGTGCTGCAATCCATGGGATTGCAAAGAGTCAGACATGACTGAGTGACTGAACTGAACTGAACTGAACCAACAAGGACTTACTGTATAGCACGGAGAACTCTACTCAATATTCTGTAATAATCTATATGAGAAAAGAATCTGAAAAAGAATGAATATATCTATAACTCAATCATTTTGCTGTACACCTGGAATGAACACAATGTGAGAAGTCAACTATACTCCAAAAAAAAAAAAATCTTTTATCCAGAAGATAAAACATCAATGAGACCTGTGTGGTTTGAGCACAGAATTTGCCCTTTCTGCCAAGATGAAAAATCTTTATTGGGAATTCTAACTCTACACTACCAGGACATCAGATGACTTAAAACAACAATTGATGTATTAATTATGGATCTTTCAAAACTATATAGTACAGAGTACCCCCCCATTTAAGAAAAAATATATAAATCCTGATTAATCTTTTGCGTTAGAATAATTCACCAATATTCAAATTAGTGAAGATATTGAAATAAAATTGTTAAAAGTTTTTTTGTTTATTTCTGGGATTTTATAAGGGGTTGAAAAAATCTAGAATCATAGGTACTTAGTAGCTCCTTCTTTGGGCCTCCACAACATTTTGTGCTTAAATCTTTTTCACACTATGTATTATGAAATAGAAGCTTAAAAAAAAAACCTGACATCCATTTAACCATGTTAAATGGTATACGATGTTCTCTATTCTGTCTGTGAAACATGCTGATGTTTATGACACTTACTTCTTAAAAGATTCTACTCTTGAATTTGCCTTCACAATATTCACATCAGTTGAGCTATTTGCTTACCAAAAATCAGTTGGGTTAATTCCCAAAGCCCCTTAATCTGTGAAAATTAATAAAAACTTCACTAAAATGGAGTTGGGAGGCTGGAAGGGGGATCACTCAACATTATATGCTGATGTTTATGACACTTACTTCTTAAAAGATTCTACTCTTGAATTTGCCTTCACAATATTCACATCAGTTGAGCTATTTGCTTACCAAAAATCAGTTGGGTTAATTCCCAAAGCCCCTTAATCTGTGAAAATTAATAAAAACTTCACTAAAATGGAGTTGGGAGGCTGGAAGGGGGATCACTCAACATTAATACAGATCCCAACAGGAGGAGACATACTTTGCATGTTCTGGAGGACCAAGCTGGAGAAAGAAAAAACAATTTCTCCTCGCCTGGCAACAGCTCAGCCAATGAGACTCTATTGCAACTCAGCCGATGAAAAGCCATTATACTTCAAACTTCCAGTTTCCTGCAATGGATGTTTTATTTATCATAGCCCCTCCCAACTTATTCTTCTCCGTTATAAAAAATTTTCCTCTTTTTAGTAGTTTTACCTAGACTTGCTTGTGATTCACCATAGTTGCATGTCTCTAGTTGCAATTCTGAAACTACTATTTTTTAATAAACCTGTTTTGCTGGTAAAAATAACTTGCTGTTTTTTTTTTTGTTTTGTTTTTTTGTTTTTGTTTTTTTGCTTGTTTGTTTGTTTTAGGCTAGCAAGTCAAACTACTTGTTATCTCAATAATATATTTTAACTATCGGGTAATCATTACTTCTTGGGAAATAGATGGGGAAACAGTGGAAACAGTGTCAGACTTTATTTTGGGGGGCTCCAAAATCACTGCAGATGGTGACTGAAGCCATGAAATTAAAAGACACTTACTCCTTGGAAGGAAAG
>SJYX01001918.1:189193-226883 GCA_006410675.1 Oreotragus oreotragus
CTGTGAAAGTGCTGCACTCAATATGCCAGCAAATTTGGAAGACTCAGCAGTGGCCACAGGACTGGAAAAGGTCAGTTTTCATTCCAATCCTAAAGCCACAGACTACATTTCTCTATTCCTCACTCATCTAGATGAGGCCATGTGAGGATGGAATGTGAATGCAATTTCTGCATGGTGTTTCTAGAAGAGGGCTCTAGGAAGTACTGTACCTTCTCCACACTCACTTTCATCTTCTTCCAGTGTGATTCAGGTGACAATTGTTAGATTCTAGGGCAGTGGTCAGCAAACATTTTCTGTACAAGTACAGAGAGCAAATAATTTAGGCTTTTCAGGGCATAATATCTCTGTTACAACCATTCAGCTCTTCCATTATAACGTAGCCACAGACAATACGTAAATGACTGGGCATGGCTATGTTTTCATAATATTTTATTGACAAAAGCAGGCTGTAGTTCAGATTTGGCCCACTGGCTATAGTTTCCTTATTCCTGCTCTAGAGAATGGTGGAACAGCAATACTGAAAGCTGTGTATTTTCCATTCTTTTTTTATCCAAATGAGAGCTTCAATGGCATACATCTTATGCCTGCTCTGCCACCACACATTTTCTTTTTCAGTTTGTAGACTGCCTGACCTAAAGAAGACCATGAGACCTGGTGAAGAGAAACATGCATCCCCAAGAGATCGTGGAGTTGAGTTGACTGTAGAAAGTGGATGGTACTGAGGCTTAACTTTTCTGGGGAGCAGTAAGCATGTCCTATGGGTAAAAAGAAGGGTGAGCACACATATTTGGCATTAGAGGATCAGATTGTGCAGAGAGCTAGATCAACGTAAGTTTGAGTACCGTGTTCAGAGCATGGAGTCTTCCCCAGGAAGGGACAAATTTCTCTGCTGCTCTTATATCATAGTGTAGGTAGGTGACTAATTCTCACCAAAGGAATGTTTGTGAAAATGACATGTAGCATTTCTGGGCCAAGGCTTATAAGAAGTGGATTATTTCCTTATTTTCCCATCCTCCCCCTTCTGTTGGCTAGATGCAGATAATAACAATGAGGACTGACAGAACGATGGAACGACAAGATAGAAGAGCTGCCTGCTGATCAGGAATCCTGTGTATTGATATATGAGCAAGAAATTAACTTCTATGGTATTTAAATCACTTTCAAGTTTTAAGTCTATTTCTTACGGTACTTAGTGTTACTCCAACTAATACAGAAATTAGAATAATTACTGGATTTGTTTTGGCCTCACCAGAAGGCTTGTGGGATTTTATTTCCTCAAGTAGGGATTGAACCTGGACCTCAGGAATGAAAGTGCTGAGTCCTAACCACTGGACTACCAGGGAATTCCTGGATTCTTTATTGTTGGGAGCATTAAATGAGGTAAAGCACTTAATACAGTCCTGGAATATTTTGATGATTAATTTTATGTCTCAACTTGACTGGGTCACTGGGTGCCTAGATATTTGGTTAAATATTTTTCTGGGTTGTTTTTGATGTGATTAACATTTGAATCAATAGGCTGAGTAAAACAGATTGTCTTCCCTACAGTGGGTGGGCCTCATCAAATCAGCTGAAGGCTTAAGTAGGAAAAAAAGACTGACCCTCCCAGGAGCATGAGGGAACTCCTGCTGCCTGACTGCATAAGCTGGGGCATTGATCTCTTCCTGCCTTTGGTCTTAAACATCAGCTCTTCTCAGATCTCTATCCTGTCAGCCTTTGGACTGGAATTTACACCATCAACTCTCCTGGTGCAGGCCCTCGGGCTTGGGCTGCAATTGTGCCAGTGGCTGTCCTAGATGTCTAAATTGCTGACTGCAGATATTGGGACTTCCCAGTCTGCATAGTCATGCAAGCCAATTTCTTGTAATAAATTTCTTTCTATACATATACATCCTGTTGGTTCTATTTCTCTGGAGAACCTTGAGTAATACACATATATTAATTGTGCAATAAATATATTAATGCATTCATTCTATTTCTTAGTACAGCAATTAAATCTTATTTTCTCATCTGCTACTTCACATCTGCTTGCTTTTATTTCTCGTTTATGTGGCAGAGGATATTTGCTTCATTCTGGCCTCTTTAAAGGGATCTTTCTTGCCCAAAGTAAGAATGCACTAAAAGCTTATAAAAGCTAGCCTTGGATATTAGCTATGGTCTCTGGAAATCATCCAGAACATATCTCAGTATATTTTATTCCCGTGCATAAATCTTTGTCATCTTCCATCATATGACAACCTTCACTGGGCAGTCTACTGCCTCGATCCAGATCTTTACTTCAGAATCCGATCTTGCATACTGAAGAATATGCATTCCCCCTCTTGTGCTCCTGCACCACGCACCCACTACTGGGCCCTGTCCACCATCCCCATCCCACTGCCCACATCTATTCGGAGTTCAGAATCTCTTCAGAAAATAAGATTTTTTGCACTCAATTTAAAAGGGGCCCCCTACGACATTTAGTACAAGACTGATATGTCCAGTAGAATTAAGGACATCATGTAGTTTCATGGATCATGCTTTTATCCAGGAAACTTTGAAACTTGACCAAATGACTTTACTATGTAAACAACTACCCCATGTTGGAAGCTGCATGTTGGAAAACCTATCAAGATGTCAAAAAACCAATGGAGTCCCTTGTGTGCTGTGTGCTCAGTCCCTTCACCCGTTTCCAGCTCTGTGCACCCCCATGGACTGCAGCCTCCCAGGCTCCTCTGAACATGGGGCTATCCAGGCAAGAATCCTGAAGTGGGTTGCCAGGCCCTCCTCCAGGGGATCTTCCCCACCTGGGGATCAAACCTGTATCTCCTGTGTCTCCTCCACTGCAGGTGGATTCTTTCCCTACTGAGCCACCGAGGAAGCCCCTTGGAGTCCTTTACCCATTAACAAAATTCCCCTTTATCTCCACCCCTTCCAGTTCAAAGATGTTAGCAACTTGAAGGCAGGAATCTTGGCTTGTTTGCTGATGTTTTCTCAGTCCCGAAAAGCTTTTAGCACAGTAACATTTGTTAAATTAATAACTACAGATACTTGCACCTCATATCCTTTTCTTCACCTGGAAATTTGGCCACCAGCACTACTTATACCTTCATTAAGTCTCCATTTCACTTCTGCCCCATTCACTAAAAGTTATCTAAAGTGAAAAAAAGTGAAAGTGAAGTCACTCAGTCATGCCCGGCTCTTAGCGACCCCATGGACTGTAGCCTACCAGGGTCCTCTGTCCATGGGATTTTCCAGGGAATAGTACTGGAGTGGATTGCCATTTCCTTCTCCAGGGGATCATACCAACCCAGGGATCGAACCTGGGTCTCCCGCATTGTAGACAAAGTGTCTGTCTACAGATGGTAGAAAGTTGGCAACAAATGAAGAAGCAGGGGAACTACCTTTGTGTGAAACTGTTAGTCACTCAGTCATGTCTGACTCTTTATGACCCTGTGGACCATAGACCACCAGGCTCCTTTATCCACAGGATTCTCCAGGCAAGAATACTGGAGTGGGTAGCCATTCCCATCTCCAGGAGATCATCCCAACCCAGGGATTGAACCTGGGTCTCTTGCATTGCTGGCAGATCCTTTACTGTCTGAGCCAGTGGATCATTATCTTTGTGTAGTTAGTTCCAATGCATGACTAAACAATGGATCTAGTACCTGGTTCCAGCAAAGCAGACATATATACTTTCATTGCTCAAAGCCAAGGATTTCTGCAAGTTCGAAGACACTAATTGTGGTGGTGGTCCCTCAGACCAACTCCCATTAGTGCGGTGGGGTCCTGTTAGGATTACTAATGCATAGGATTACAATATCATCTGAGACAATTACTCTCATTAGTGCTAACCTAGAGAGCTGGTTATGGACCAACTCTATAAAATTTTGATAAGCATGAAGAAGTTAGACTTTCATGCAATCTATAGCTTTGGGCAAATAGAAAGAATAAGTGATGACGGCTTTGCAGAAACACCTCAACCAACTCACGTATTTGGTGACAACTATTCAGCTGGTCTAGCATCCCTGCCTTCCAATGAGTCATAAAGGGGATGCTCCATGACTTTCTGGAATGGAAGGTTTCTTTATGCACATGAATTTTAATGAATACTCGGTTCAGTGTTACAGCTGGGTCATCCTGTCTAAAATAGATGAGCCAATGATATCTGAAAAAGCGACTGCTATTTTAACATGTTCTACAGAATCAAGAATACCAATTTATTCCAAGATTTTTGTGGGTATGAGATTAGGGTTTTCTGGTGACCTACCTCTCATGTCTCAAGGCCAGTGGTTCTCCAAGTGTATTTTCCACACTAGCACCATCATTTCAGAACCTGTTACAAATTTGTAATTTCAGGCTCCATCTCAGACCTACTTAATCAGAAACTCTGGTGGGCAAGTCCAGCAATGTGTGTTTAACAAGCCCTTCAGATAAATCTTCCCTGGTGGCTCAGAGGTTAAAGCGTCTGCCTCTGATGCGGGAGACCTGGGTTCGATTCCTGGGTCGGGAAGATCCCCTGGAGAAGGAAATGGTAATCCACTCCAGTATCCTTGCCTAGAGAATCCCATGGACAGAGAAGCCTGGTAGGCTACAGTCCACGGGGTCGCAAAGAGTCGGATACGACTGAGCCACTTCACTTCACTTCAGATAAATCTGATATTTGCTTAAATTTGAGAACCACTAGCTGAGATTCATGGGGTCACAAAGAGTCGGACACGACTGAGAGACTGAACTGAATTGAACTGAACTGAACTTGACTAAACTTTGGAATTCTTTACATGGAACAAAGGGTTTTCTTGGCACCTAGACATGACTGTGACCTCACAGTCATTGAAAATCTCATCCTTTCAGCTCTAAACCTTACCTACTCTGGTTCTTCATTAGCTTTGATGATACATTATTGAAGGAAAGAACATTCTTTCAGAAGCAGATCTAAGCTCTGGTGGCCTCTGTCCTGTGATTCTTCTAGAAGTTGATCTCAGCCTAGGCCAATTACTCTACGTGGGAACAAGTAGTATTAGGGGTTACAGCTACCTTTAAAATGTGTGGGCACTTCCCTAAGGGCCCCTAAATGATGTCTGAGACAACCGTGTATAATGGAGGCAAATGTACGCTGTTTATGCTGATTGAAGTAGACCCATTCAAGCTGATACCTGAATCACATGCTCAGCAAACAGATCTGCCTGACTTTAGTATGAAAAACAGAATGTCAGGGGACAGAAGACTCAACCCCAGGAAATCCTCTGACACCTGAAGATAATGTGCCTGGGCAGCAGTGTTGGGCAGAAATCTAGTTCCTCATTCTGATGGCCCTTTGGCCATGAAGTATGGTAAACCTTTACATCCAGACCAAGTATGTCTAATGCACAGAAACCCTTTCAAACTTATAGTGCAGTCCATCAGGATTTTTGATGGTATCTAACTTGATCTGCCTTTGACTGTGTGGATCACAATAAACTGTGGAAAATTCTGAAGAGATGGGAATACCAGACCACCTAACCTGCCTCTTGAGAAATCTGTATGCAGGTCAGGAAGCAACAGTTAGAATTGGACATGGAACAACAGACTGGTTCCAAATAGGAAAAGGAGTACGTCAAGGCTGTATATTGTCACCCTGCTTATTTAACTTATATGCAGAGTACATCATGAGAAACGCTGGACTGGAAGAAACACAGGCTGGAATCAAGATTGCTGGGAGAAATATCAATAACCTCAGATATGCAGATGACATCATTCTTATGGCAGAAAGTGAAGAGGAGCTAAAAAACCTCTTGATGAAAGTGAAGGAGGAGAGAGAAAAAGCTGGCTTAAAGCTCAACATTCAGAAAACGAAGATCATGGCATCCGGTCCCATCACTCCATGGGAGATAGATGGGGAAACAGTGGAAACAGTGTCAGACTTTATTTTTTGGGGCTCCAAAATCACTGCAGATGGTGACTGCAGCCATGAAATTAGAAGACACTTACTCCTTGGAAGAAAAGTTATGACCAACCTAGATAGTATATTCAAAAGCAGAGACATTACTTTGCCGACTAAGGTCGGTCTAGTCAAGGCTATGATTTTTCCTGTGGTCATGTATGAATGTGAAAGTTGGACTGTGAAGAAAGCTGAGTGCCGAAGAATTGATGCTTTTGAACTGTGGTGTTGGAGAAGACTCTTGAGAGTCCCTTGGACTGCAAGGAGATACAACCAGTCCATTCTGAAGGAGATCAGGCCTGGGATTTCTTTGGAAGGACTGATCCCAAAGCTGAAACTCCAGAACTCTGGCCACCTCATGAGAAGAGTTGACTCATTGGAAAAGACTCTGATGCTGAGAGGGATTGAGGGCAGGAGAAGGGGACAACTGAGGATGAGATGGCTGGATGGCATCACGGACTTGATGGATGTGAGTCTGAGTGAACTCTGGGAGTTGGTGATGAACAGGGAGGCCTGGCGTGCTGCGATTCATGGGGTCACAGAGTCGAACACGACTGAGCGACTAAACTGAACTTGATCTGAAACCCACTTTCTAATCCTTCCCCGTCATATCTATAACGAGTCAAGGGGCCACTGGACATGCTCACAAACTCAAATGTCCCCGCAATATCATCACCTTCACTTCTCCAACCTCCCCTTTTTTCCCCTAGCCACAACTTCATCTATAGATGGGGCACCTTCTCCATGAAAATGACACATTTCCTTTTCTATAAACATCCCCCACCCCAATAGGCCTGTCTCTGCACAATACTATTGCTATTTTGTTCCTTTTCTATCTTTTGTGGCTTAGTTGTCTGGTTCATATTTGTTGTCCTTTGTCTTATCAGTGCTAATTTATTGCAAATATTGGTTGAACGCCTAGTATACATCCGGGGCTTCCCCAGTGGCTCAGTGGGTAAAGAATCTGCCTGTAATACAATAGAAGAGACACGGGTTCAGTCCCTGGGTTGAGAAGATCCTCTGGAGAAGGAAATGGCAACAGACTCCAGTATTCTTGCCTGGAAAATCCCATGGACAGAGGAGTCTAGCGGGCTATAGTCCATGGGGTTGCAAAGAGTCGGACATGACAGAGTATGACGCATAACAAGTATACATCCAGCATTAAGAACACAGAAATAAATAAGATTATTTCTTCTTGCCCCATTCTAGTTTTGAACCCCTCTATTGAGTACTTGCTATGTGCCAGGCCCTAGGATAATAGATTTATATACATGAACAACATTGAACATGTTGGCCTTTGAACATACTTACTTACACCAGAATTTTTCTCAATTGTAAATACTACAGTGCTCCACAATCCATGGTTGGTTGACTCTGTGGATGCCAACTGATGGCTAGGAGGAAACAAGCAGGATATGAAGATCTGATTCTAAGTTATACATGAATTTTCAAATGTGCAGAGGATCAGTGCCCCAACACCTGCATTATTCAAGGGTCAGCTGCATATGATTTTTTTCTTTAACATATGAGGCACGTAAAATTAATGTTTTATTTTAGAGATAAGTCAACTAAGGCTCAGATAAGTAATTCTGTCAAGGTTATATAGCTGGTAATTGGAAGGCTTTGGATGACATCAAGGCTCATAAGTGGCGTAAAATACATATTAGCTGCTCTAACATAGCCATTCCTCTTCTTAGTGACAATTTGTTCAGCTTCTCTCCAAAATAGTGACTCCATCCTATCATGAGCCCTTTAGATAAGTTCAAGTTAGCTGGGTAAACAAGTTTGAGACGAGCAAGAAGAGCCCATTAGCTTACATGGATGGAACTAACGGGCTTGGTTTTATGTCATCTACTGGGATCAACAACTCAACTAATTTTGTTCTCCAGCTTCTGTTTCACTTCATACCATCTAACAACACTTTTGAATAATCTAACTTGGATAGACTAGCATTTTCCCTCAGATCTTGGCATTTGTCCTCAGGCGCTTTGCATCTTGCCAGTGGCTAAGTTACATTTCCAGGCTGTTAGTACTACAGGAAGGACTAGTTTTTGATCAACGTCTCCACCAGTGAAAGAACTGGCTAGATAGAAAATTATATAACTTTAAAAATATTCAAATTAAAAAAAAAATTTTTTTTAAGCCTAATTGTTCTGGAAAAATGTGGAGAAGTTCGACTTTGCTTGAATTTAACAAGATTACAATTCTGCTAAGTCATTCCTCCAAGACAAACTTTTACACAGCCAGTGTGGAATAGTGGACCATTCCATCTCTGGACAACTCTTAATTTTACTGATTCTACTAAGTCCGAACTGTGTTTTGCTTTGTGTATTTTTTTAAGCCTAATTGTTCTGGAAAAATGTGGAGAAGTTCGACTTTGCTTGAATTTAACAAGATTACAATTCTGCTAAGTCATTCCTCCAAGACAAACTTTTACACAGCCAGTGTGGAATAGTGGACCATTCCATCTCTGGACAACTCTTAATTTTACTGATTCTACTAAGTCCGAACTGTGTTTTGCTTTGTGTTGTTTAATCCTTTGTGGTCATGTAAATCAAAACTATTCCGTTTTGCATGAAGGTGAAGTCACTCAGTCATGTCTGACTCTTTGAGACCCCGTGGACTGTAACCTACTAGACTTCTCCATCCATGGGATTCTCCAGGCAAGAATACTGGAGTGGATATTTGGCTAAACTTCCCCTAGTTCATTCAACTTTTCTTACACCAGTCTTGTCCTTGTATCAGGATCACCTTCTAAATGTTCTCATCAGTCTAAATCTCTGCTAAGTATAGCATCCAGATTACTACATGATCTTTTGGAACCATCTTTCTTTTAAATGTGATTATGAAATATTCCAAACAACACACGTAAAGAATAGTATAAATAACACCTATTTACCTATTATCCAAGTTTAAATAGAGTATTCTCAAATGATGAAGCCTCCTAAATATTCTCCCCTTCAGCCTCCCCTTCTTATCCTCTAGAGGTAATCACTGGAGGTTATCATAACAAACAGAAAGATAATCACTGTTTTCCATTCCAGTGTATTTTCTTATGCCACCAAAAACCATTTTATGTTGTCTATGCCATCTCAAGCTGATAACTATCAATCTTGTTTTTTAAAATTAATTAATTTTAATTGGAAGCTAATTACTTTATAATATTGTGGTGATTTTTGCCATGGATTTCAATCTTGTTTTTATAAACCTTCCAGAAGAGAGTTAGTGAAATAGCTCTTAATCTCTGTTTACAGTTTTTCATTATCATTCCTCTCAATGATTTTTTTTTAATGTTTAACTTAAATTCTTACTATATTAATTAAGACGATTAAATCTAGAATGGGCAACAATGAAGATGAGGCCACTTCTTCCCCATCTTCTGATGTAACACTTTCATATAATTTGAAAGCATGTTTTAAATGTTTTATGTAAATATCTCTTCACCAGTCTAGATAGGTACTAAATATAATCACTTTGTTTTCTTTTCAGGAAGTTTGAGCCTTGAAAACTGTAATCTTTTCCCATTATCAGAAGTAATATTAGTTTGGTAGTCTAAGCCTCTCTTGGGAAGATCAAAATTTCCCCCATATCTCTCTGTGGTCCTGGAAGTCTATTAATAGGTTAATCTTCAAGTTGGATCTAGCAGATATCCACATAAGCTTTCCTGAAGAGCCTTAAACTTGCACATATAACATATTGTCTGTTTCAAAGTAAGTGGGAATTGACTAAATTTTCCCGTATTTAGGGACTGCTGATTCTGCTGAAATCTTGAATTTTTCAAAGCACTTGATTAATAAAATAGAATATGTAGGGAGATGATAGGCAGCTTAGATCTATTTTTAAACACTGTAGCTTCAAGAATATTATGAATACAAATTTTAGAATATTTTCAATTTTCTGTTATTTTAAATAGACCCTTCAGGGAATTGGTGTTTGATTTAGATGCTGTTGCAATTGAAATAAAACTAATTTTGAAAGTGTTGTTTTTCCATATTAAAGAAAAATGTTTTTAATGTCTATTACTATACGGATTCTGTCTTTATTAGTCAGAAGGCAACAGACAAATCTCTTCTGACAGATTATACATAGAGAAAGAAGTTAAATATAGTTTATACCCTCTAGAAAGATTATATTTGAACATTTAATATTAAATAATCTGAAAATGTACATATCTCTGTAGTCATCAGAGCAGAATGCTAATCAAATGAATTCTATAGTTTCAGTATTTGTAACAAAGTTGTACCCTTAATTTGTCCAAAAGAGAAGCCTATGAAACAGAATAAGCAATGTCTAGAAAAATTGTTTTAAATTAGTCACAAATGCAGATAATAGAATTAAATAACCATTTCTCCCCCTTTAAAAAATTACTAAAATATAGAAATTAACCAATTCCTATATATTATTAAACAACAAAAATTAACAAGTGCTGTTAAGCATTTTAGCTTCAGTTTTATATTTAATAAAGGAAATAAAATATTTCCTAAAATTACCTTTGTCTCCCCCACTCAGTTCCAGTCGCCTCTTTTCCTTTTCAGAGGCAATTTCTACTTCACTGATCATGCATGTGACGTGTATCCTTTAGTTCATGTTTTATACTGTTCACTGACAAAAAACACACAACTTACAACTGAGAATTATTTAGTGAACATTTTAAGGACTTAAGCTTGGGAGGCAGTCTCTCAGAATAGCCCTGAGGGACTGCTCTGGAGAGGTAAGGGGGGACCTGGGATATGAAGGAGTTTTGAAACAAAAACTGGTCAAAAGATTACTGTTAATTAAAGAAAACCAGATATCTCAACTTAATGAATTTAACACTTTTCTATATATAGGAAGATGCAAGAGTCTGGGCTCACTGAAATCATTCCTTTGGTATGCACCTCAGCACCAGGGCTTCCCTGGTGGCTCAGAGGTTAAAGCATCTGCCTCCAATGCGGGAGACCTGGGTTTGATCCCTGGGTTGGGAAGATCCCCTGGAGAAGGAAATGGCAATCCACTCCAGTATTCTTGCCTGGAGAATCCCATGGATGGAAAAGCCTAGTAGGTTACGTTACAGTCCATGGGGTTGCAAAGAGTCGGACTCGACTGAGTGACTTCACCTTCAGCTATCTAAGGCCAGTACCTTGCTTGGGTTTTTTTGTTTGTTTGTTGTTTTTGATGTTTTTGTTTATCCTAAGCCCCTCAGGATCCGGTGGGGGAGAGTATGCCTCAGTGGCTGATGGCTCAAGGGCCACAACATACTTTGTTTACTGATAGGGCAGGTGGCATTCTTTGTCTACAATTCTCCCTACATTTATATGCTCCTTTCATTTATTTTTAATTTACATAAACATTTTCATATGGTATTTATCATTTCTGAAACTTTTTTTAACCATCCTGTTATGTAGAACTATTAATGTTGATTAGTATAGATCTAGGTCATTCACTGGAATTGCTGTGTACATTTCATATCATAACACAATTTATTTTTTCATTAATGGAAAGTTTGGTTGATTCTAATAGTTTGCTGTTTTAAACATGCTGCTGTTGACATCTTTTACACTTTGTCTTGTGTCTTGTGCTGGAGTTTCCCCGGAAATACATGTTGTTGCATGGGTGCAATTACCAAAACACTCTCCACATCAGTTGTACCATCTACAGCTCCACCCAGTGTTCTTGTTTCTCTTCATCTTCTCCGGGATATGGAGTGTCAGGGTAGTGAACACCTGTCATTCATTTTGGCTACCCAGCACCCTAAAGATCCTCTTTCGCTTGGAGAATCTCCAATTACGAGTCTCTACCTCCCACTATAGACATCAAGAAGAAGACTCTCCTTCCCACCCACCCTAGATTGTTGGTCAGACTCACTCACACCAGATCATGAATGGAAAACCAGCGATTTCACAGGAAACACATGCTCCCTGGAATTTACTCCCACCGGCAGCAGTGACATTGGTATTCTGTGTCCTGGTATTGGTGACATGAACAGTTGTTAATATTTAGGATTTCTGAATGGCTGTTGAGTTTTCAGTGACCTGGAGTGGTGTGTTTTCTAATAGATAAATGAACTCACCTCTAACCAGGGTTGACCCGAGAAACATGCTGCTATGTTGAAACCCATTGTTTCTTGACAGACTAGCTGTGTTCAGTTCAGTTTAGTTGCTCAGTCTTGTCCGACTCTTTGAGACTCCATGAACTGCAGCAGGCCAGGCCTCTCCATCCATCACCAACTCCTGGAGTTTACTCAAACACATGTCCATTGAGTCGGTGCTGCCATCCAACCATCTCACCCTCTGTCGTCCCCTTCTTCTCCTGCCCTCAATCTTTCCCAGCATCAGGGTCTTTTCCAATGAGTCAGTTCTTTGCATCAGGTGGCCAAAGTTTGGAGCTTCAGCTTCAGCATCAGTCCTTCCAATGAATATTCAAGACTGATTTCCTTTAGGATGGACTGCCTGGATCTCCTTGCAGTCCAAGGGACTCTCAAGAGTCTTCTCTAACAACACAGTTCAAAAGCATCAATTCTTCAGCATATAGCTTTCTTCATAGTCCAAATTTCACATCCATACATGACTACTGGAAAAACCATAGCTTGACTAGACGGACTTTTGTTGGCAAAGTAATGTCTCTGCTTTTTAATATGCTGTCTAGTTTAGTCGTAACTTTTCTTCCAAGGAGCAAGCGTCTTTTAATTGCATGGCTGCAATCACCATCTGCAGTGATTTTGGAGACCCCCAAAATAAAGTCTGTTACTGTTTCCACTGTTTCCCCATCTATTGGGCCCAGATGCCATGATCTTTGTTTTCTGAATGTTGAGTTTTAAGCCGACTTTTTCACTCTCCTCTTTCACTTTTATCAAGAGGCTCTTTAGTTCTTCTTCTCTTTCTGTGTAACCTCAGGCAAACTAAGCCATCAGTCTCCGCCTCCCATTCTACAGTGTGTGGGAAATAATGACACCTATTTTATAGGGCTGTTATGAAGATTAAATGAGCAAATGCATATAAAGCACTTAGAACTGTCCCTACACACAAAACAGTGGGTAAATGTTAGCTATTATGATTTAATACATTCTTTTTCTGTTTAAACTGTGGTTGGTTTCTATAGTTTGCAACTACAGCACCACGTCTGATCTATTCAGATGCTTTTATTTTTTCTAACTTGATGGATGTGAAATCATATCTTATGAATTTTATTGCATATTCCTTAATGCTAGTGAATCTAAGTTGTTGTTTTTTATGTTTACTGCTCATTTTAACTTCATCTGTGAATCTCTTGTTCATAGCCTTTGTGCATTTTCTACGGAGTTATCTTTCTTATTGAATTGCTGCTGTCTATATATTCTGGGTACTAAACCTTTGCTTTATGTGTTGCAAATAGTTACTCCCAGTCTGTCCCTTGCCTTTAACTTTGTTTATAGTGTCTTTTATCATGCTGAAATTTTAAATTTTGATGTGATCCAATTTATTACACTTTTCTTTTTATCAGTTAGGTTTTTCGTGTCTCATTGAAATACTTTCCTATCCTGAGGTCACAAATATATTATCCCGTTTTTCCTTCTACGAGATTGAAAGCATTCTTTTTTTTAAACTTTTCAGTGTTTACACTATATGGACCATGATTATTTTAAATAAATAATAGATTATAGCAATAATAACTTTCCATTATTTCTCAGCTGCTAGCTTACTAGCAAGGAGTGCAACAGAATTGTCTCTTCAGAAATTTTAGAGCCATTTTACTAAGACACAGGAAGCAAAGAGGTTGACTCTCAGGAAAGACTGATAATACAAGCTGACGGGAGTCTAGTTTTTTAGGACCTTACTTAGTATCGAGTAAGTATACAATGTTGCCTTTTTAAAGCTCTTCCAATTGCATGCAGACACTCCTCACACATGTTTTAAATATATCTCACAAAACATAGATCAGCACTTAGGAGGTAGTGCTTATGTCAGACCAAGATGAGTTTTCATTTCCCCTAAGGCAGGTGTCCCCACCCTCCAGGATCTAATGCCTGCTGATCTGAAGTGGAGATGATATAATAATAACAGAAATGGGATTTCCCAGGTGGTCCAGTGGTTAAGAATTCACCTGCCGGTGCAGGGGACACGGGTTTGATCCGTGGTGTGGGGGGACTCCACGTGCTGTGGAGCAAGCAAGCTGATACGCCACAGCTACTGCGCTTGCGCTCTAGCCTCCACGGGTTGCAGTCTCTGAGCTGCTCGGCTAGAGCCCGCGCACCACAACAAAGAGTAAGCCTCGCTCACCACAGCTCGAGAAAGTCCTCACAAGGCAACGGCGACCTAGTGCAGCCAAAAATAGTTTAAAAAAAATTGAAATACAGTGCACAATAAATATAATGCACTTGAATCTTCCCGAAACCAACCGCCTCCTCCAGGCCGTGGAAGAATTCTCTTTCACAAAACCAGTCCCTGGTGCCAAAAAGGTTGGGGACCACTGCCCGTAGGGAATTCTAGGCTGAAAGGGTTAAGAACTGACTGAAACAGCAGCGTAGGGAAAGCTTCTGGAGCTTAAAGCTGCCAACAGCCTTGCTCTAGCCCTGCTCATGATCGGCACCATGTCCGCAAGACTCTGCATCGGTGCTCTCGGCTGAGGCTTGAAACGGATTGTGTCATTTTAAATTAATCATTTCCAGACTTCTTTCCATATCTATTTTGGCCCAGAATAGACGTCTGGTGTTTCAAATTCTATCCACCACTTGAATAAAAATGACTGTCTTCATTTGCTGCCATATCTCTCACCCAGGAGTCCATATGAAGCTGAATTTTGGGCACATAAAATATAAATATTCATTTACTTAAAACTAGGTTAGTTTTGCTTGAAGCTGAAATCAGCTGGGGCACCACAGTGTAGTGGGAAGGACCAAGCCAAGACCTCCGCAGCTACGTAGTGCCAGTCTGCCCTGGGCTTAAAGTCCTACAAGTAGATATTGAGTTGGCCAAAAAGTTTGTTTGGGTTTTTCTATAAAAAAACCCAAGAGACTGAGTATTGAGTATTGTTACCCAATACTTGAGACTTATACTAATGGGTGAAGGCATTTATTTTCAAAGGTTAGGATCCATTAGAAACAGCTGGAGAGTTTCTGAAAGTAAAGATTGTGGTTTGGTAGGTCCAGAATGAGGGCCAGGCATCTGCATTTTTACATGCATGCCTAATAAAGAGAGTCCATGAATCTCTTTGAGGAAATAGAGTTTATGCTATTTCATCTCTCTGAATCTTCTGTTGAGTTCTAAACACCCCAGAACAGGGTAATATATTATATGTTAATGTGAACCAATGATCAGTTTTGCTAGTCATTTAAGAACATTGACAGAGAGGGATCTGGAAAGGAGGTTTTGGTGGGTCAGAAGAATGAAAGTACCAGGAAAGGCACAAGAAATTTGTGGACTCTGCACATGGGTGCAGAGATGGGTTAGTGATCATGTCTCACTGGCTGATCCAGCCTTTTCAGCTCTGCCTATCAATGCGCCTTGGTTCTGCACCCTTTTCTCAAGCTACATTCTCTCCCAAGCTGATCTCACATTAATGGGCCAAATCTATCATATGTAAATTGTTTCTCTGTAAAGTTGCTTGGTTTTGTTAAAAGATTATTGTATTCTGCAAAAGACAAAGTTAGGGAACTCAAAAAGATGGGGTAAATAGAACATAACCAAAATGAAGCCCCCACACCCAAAATCATCCCCCCTACAAACAAATACACACACACACACATCTGGAAAAAAAATGCACAAAGAACTTAAAAAAAAAAAAAAAGATAACAAAGAGTATAAGACATGTGGACTAGGCCAGAAGACCTAACCACATGTGACTGGAATCCCACAAGGAGAAAAGGGAACAGGACAGTAGCAATATCTGAGGAAATAATTGTGCAGTTTCTGAAACTGGTAAAAAAAAAAATCCACAGTCTTAGGAATCTCAGTGAATCCAAAGCAATATAAATAACAAAGCAAGCTACATCTTGGTATATCATAATCAAACTGCTGAACACCAAAGATGTTTTTAAAAAACGTAAAAACACTGCAATCTCTCTTACCTGCATTTTGAACACTGGTTCTGGAAGGAATGGATGGGAGAGGAGAAAGTGTTGAGAGAATCTGGACCAAGTGATGACCTTCTCATGACTGGTGACAGACCTGCTGCTGCTGCTAAGTCGCTTCAATCGTGTCCGACTCTTCGCGACCCCATGGACTGCAGCCCACCAGGCTCCTCCGCCCATGGGATTTTCCAGGCAAGAATACTGGAGTGGGGTACCATCGCCTTCTCTGGGTGACAGACCTAGTATAGAAGAACAGCCTTCAGGTTTCCACCTCCTATGCAGGCAAAAAGGCGGTTCTTCCTACTGTTTCTTCATCCTTTATCCTGTTTCTTCATCTTGTGCATCTCTTTTAGCGCTCACATACGACACTTCACTTCTGACACTCTAGTCACCAAAAGTGAGAGGGTTTTCCCCACAGCAACAAGTCTCTGACACCAGTTGGATGTCCTGCAATCTAACTCCATTCTGACAGCATCTACCCAGAGCTGCCATCAGATCCCTGGGAAGGAATCAGTCCCACAAGACTCATCCCTGCCCCCACTTCAGATGCCAGTCCAAAAAGGTTATCACCTGTGCTTCTGAGTTGCTACAGATCAAATGTTTCAGTGACGCCTCCTCAGGTTCAATTAATTTGCTACAGCAGTGCACAGAACTCAGGGAAACACGTTTGCCAGGTTATTAAAGGATGTAATAAAGGATGAAGCGATACGTAGGGTGAAGTCTAGGAAGGTCCTGAGCACAGAAGCTTCTTTTTATCCCCGGGGAATTGGGGTGTGTGATAATCCCGATGGGAATCTGTCTGAACTCTGTACTTCTGGGGGTTTTATGGAGGTTTCCCTGTGTAGACATGATAGATCATTAACTCCATTTTTAGCCCTTCTCACGTCTCAAGAGAATGGGGGAGGGGTGAGGCTGAAGTAACCAGTGTTCATCCAAGAACCCACCCAGAGTCATCTTATTAGGCAACAAAAGACATCCCTATCACTCCTATCGCAGTGCCAGGCGCTGGGATCGAAGACCAAATACTAGAGCAAAAGATGCTCCTAGGGCTCTGATCACTCAGGAAATTAGAAGGTTTCAGGAGTTCTATGCTAAGCAGTGGGGGCAGAGAACAATCCATCTGTTCTCTATTATGTCACACCTGGTTGGTATCCGCCAGGGTTAAATAGGAGTCATAGAAATGGAGCTGAAAGGAAGAGCACCCTCAAAGCCAGGCTGGCACATGTCTTCTGGCTAGCCATGTCCAGCTTCAAGGATCTGGTGAATGTGAGCTTGCTTGGAGTGCACTTTGGTAACAATGCTGAAATTTATACTCACTGATTTAAGCCAATCACAGAGGCTACTAGTAATAAAATGATGGCTCACACAGTCAAGTTGGGGGTGGGGGAGGATTAGCTCCATAGGGACCTCACCTGATGCACATTAATAAAGTAGCTTCCTGAACAGAGGAAAGCAAGATGCCTTAGAACAACATACAGCTGGGTTTGAATTCTAGCTCTAGCACTGACGGATCATATGACTCTTAGACTTTGCCAGGTTTGATGTCTTCATCTAGCAAATGGAGATAGTTTTTATCTTGGAAAGATCCTTGAGAAGGTTAGATGAGAATATCAATTTTGATATAAATAGAGGGGGCTTCCCAGGGCACAGTAGTAAAGGATCCACCTGCCTATGCAGAAGATGCAGGTTCTATCCCTGAGTCAGAAAGATCCCTTGGAGAAGGAATGGGAACCCACTTTAGTATTCTTTCCTGGAGAATCCCATGGACAGAGAAGCTTGGCAGGCTACAATCCTGGGGGTTGCAAAGAGATGGACACGACTGAGCACACACACACATAGATGTATAAAATAGATGAGAATTTACATAATCCTGGCATATTGGGTTGTCTACAACATTCGTTTATCTTCAGCTAGAAACTAAGAGCATTCAAATTCCCAGAATCCATTTTCTGATACCACATCACGGTGGCATAGCTCTTGGTACACTCTGGCAGAGCTAATAAAAATGACCTTTGTCTTAAAAGAGAGATTTCTACCTGGTTACTTTATATTTGTTTTATTTCCCAGAGATATGACTTTTTTCCAGTTAATTCAAAATTGTTTGCTCTATCACTATGGTAAGGAAGACTTGGGCATATCCAACAGAACAGAATGAATACAATTTTGAAAAATTATCTCCAAGAACCTTTTTGCATAAAAGAAAGTAAAATGCTAAAAAGATATCTAGACTGGATTGGCTTCTTGAGTTTTAAAATAAATATAATAGAACTCAGTCACTACTCATGCCACCCCTGCAATTTGTTACATGGATAAACAGTTAACCTGTGGCTTTTGCTTATAAAATTAAATTTAAGAAATAAAAATTTCCCTATTCAGCATACATTCAAACTCAGCTCTGCAGAGTTGAAATTTACTCATTATAAATAATTTTAGGCGTTTCTTTCAGAGTTCTGAATATTTCATCATACATTTCCTACTTCCTTGCAAGAGAATTAAAATCTGAATGCATTTTTCTTTAGCCTTATTATAAAGATGACTCAAAGACAGCCTCAGGTGGAATTATCCCTGTAACATTTTCTGTGTTAGATACAGTCACTGTCTGAAAAATATATTGCTCTATTTGGGGAATTTACTTCCAATGACGTCATTTACTTCCAATGACATCAATTTCACTATATGTGTTTCTGTTAATAAGGTTCCGAAAGATTAAAAGTTCATTAGGAGTAAAAAAAAAAAATCTCCAAGTTAGAGGAGTTTTGTGCTTTCTCACTTTAGGGAAGTATTGAGTCCTTAAGTTCACTCATAGTTATTTTCTTAAATGTCCTTGGTATAATTTCATTTAAAACTTCTCACTCTATTGTGTATTATAGTTGATTGTATTATTTAATCTATGACAGAGTTCTCTACAGAGAATAAAACATTTTAAAATTCAGTTCTTTATCTAGTTGGGTGATTTTATATGTTCCTTCTTTTGAAGGAGTAATTACTTTTTTCTTTGTGGTCAAGGGTGACAATTTCATTATTATCTGTAATTTAGCAAACACATTAACTATAATGTTGCTTGAGAGTTACTCTATACACCCCTCCTAGGAAAGTTTTCAACATGCTATAGAGTTAAGAGAAGTGATAAACAAATCTCAAAGATCACAGTGTTCACTCCTGAAATGCTCTCTCTCCTAGGGAGAAATTGCCACTGCTTAATAGTGTAGAGTGATGTTTCATGCTGCTTAGAGGAAGTAGGCAAGAAAGAATAGGCCAAGTCACATTTCCAGGCAATAGGAATTCCTTATATTTTAGCAATGTATTCAAAAATCTCTGGAGTACCGTGAACTATGACTCAGGTCTTGGTCCTTTGTGTCCAATTGAAATGGCATGGATGCCTGAGCTGACAGAATGTCAAACCTATATATAAGCTAGTCTTTATCTAGAACATGAAAGCTGAAGTCTGTACATTGAGCCCATACCCATACTGGCAAAGCAAGATGGAGAATTTAATTCACAAGATGGAGAGAAAAAATAATGAAGATATTTCAGGACAAAATTTCCAAGTAAATAGAATGTTCTTATTAGTTCTAAGAGAACATAGTCTTCCGATGTAAACTGAAATTACAGTGAAATNCACACACACATAGATGTATAAAATAGATGAGAATTTACATAATCCTGGCATATTGGGTTGTCTACAACATTCGTTTATCTTCAGCTAGAAACTAAGAGCATTCAAATTCCCAGAATCCATTTTCTGATACCACATCACGGTGGCATAGCTCTTGGTACACTCTGGCAGAGCTAATAAAAATGACCTTTGTCTTAAAAGAGAGATTTCTACCTGGTTACTTTATATTTGTTTTATTTCCCAGAGATATGACTTTTTTCCAGTTAATTCAAAATTGTTTGCTCTATCACTATGGTAAGGAAGACTTGGGCATATCCAACAGAACAGAATGAATACAATTTTGAAAAATTATCTCCAAGAACCTTTTTGCATAAAAGAAAGTAAAATGCTAAAAAGATATCTAGACTGGATTGGCTTCTTGAGTTTTAAAATAAATATAATAGAACTCAGTCACCACTCATGCCACCCCTGCAATTTGTTACATGGATAAACAGTTAACCTGTGGCTTTTGCTTATAAAATTAAATTTAAGAAATAAAAATTTCCCTATTCAGCATACATTCAAACTCAGCTCTGCAGAGTTGAAATTTACTCATTATAAATAATTTTAGGCGTTTCTTTCAGAGTTCTGAATATTTCATCATACATTTCCTACTTCCTTGCAAGAGAATTAAAATCTGAATGCATTTTTCTTTAGCCTTATTATAAAGATGACTCAAAGACAGCCTCAGGTGGAATTATCCCTGTAACATTTTCTGTGTTAGATACAGTCACTGTCTGAAAAATATATTGCTCTATTTGGGGAATTTACTTCCAATGACGTCATTTACTTCCAATGACATCAATTTCACTATATGTGTTTCTGTTAATAAGGTTCCGAAAGATTAAAAGTTCATTAGGAGTAAAAAAAAAAAATCTCCAAGTTAGAGGAGTTTTGTGCTTTCTCACTTTAGGGAAGTATTGAGTCCTTAAGTTCACTCATAGTTATTTTCTTAAATGTCCTTGGTATAATTTCATTTAAAACTTCTCACTCTATTGTGTATTATAGTTGATTGTATTATTTAATCTATGACAGAGTTCTCTACAGAGAATAAAACATTTTAAAATTCAGTTCTTTATCTAGTTGGGTGATTTTATATGTTCCTTCTTTTGAAGGAGTAATTACTTTTTTCTTTGTGGTCAGTTCACTCATAATTATTTTCTTAAATGTCCTTGGTATAATTTCATTTAAAACTTCTCACTCTATTGTGTATTATAGTTGATTGTATTATTTAATCTATGACAGAGTTCTCTACAGAGAATAAAACATTTTAAAATTCAGTTCTTTATCTAGTTGGGTGATTTTATATGTTCCTTCTTTTGAAGGAGTAATTACTTTTTTCTTTGTGGTCAAGGGTGACAATTTCATTATTATCTGTAATTTAGCAAACACATTAACTATAATGTTGTTTGAGAGTTACTCTATACACCCCTCCTAGGAAAGTTTTCAACATGCTATAGAGTTAAGAGAAGTGATAAACAAATCTCAAAGATCACAGTGTTCGCTCCTGAAATGCTCTCTCTCCTAGGGAGAAATTGCCACTGCTTAATAGTGTAGAGTGATGTTTCATGCTGCTTAGAGGAAGTAGGCAAGAAAGAATAGGCCAAGTCACATTTCCAGGCAATAGGAATTCCTTATATTTTAGCAATGTATTCAAAAATCTCTGGAGTACCGTGAACTATGACTCAGGTCTTGGTCCTTTGTGTCCAATTGAAATGGCATGGATGCCTGAGCTGACAGAATGTCAAACCTATATATAAGCTAGTCTTTATCTAGAACATGAAAGCTGAAGTCTGTACATTGAGCCCATACCCATACTGGCAAAGCAAGATGGAGAATTTAATTCACAAGATGGAGAGAAAAAATAATGAAGATATTTCAGGACAAAATTTCCAAGTAAATAGAATGTTCTTATTAGTTCTAAGAGAACATAGTCTTCCGATGTAAACTGAAATTACAGTGAAATACTATGATCTCTACTACTACTACTACTACTAAGTCGCTTCAGTCGTGTCTGACTCTGTGTGACCCCATAGACGGCAGCCCACCAGGCTCCCCCGTCCCTGGGATTCTCCAGGCAAGAACACTGGAGTGGGTTGCCATTTCCTTCTCCAATGCATGAAAGTGAAAAATGAAAGGGAAGTCGCTCAGTCGTGTCTGACTTTTAGCGACTCCATGGACTGCAACCCACCAGGCTCCTCCGTCCATGGGATTTCCCAGGCAAGAGTAGTGGAGTGGGGTGCCATTGCCTTCTCCGACTATGATCTCTATCTCCTGGTATTTACACCTTTGTGAAACCCCTTGACTGCAAACAAGATGTGTGCTCCTGCTGCTGCCAAGTCGCTATAGTTGTGTCCGACTCTGTGCGACCCCATAGACAGCAGCCGACAAGGCTCCCCCGTCCCTGGGATTCTACAGGCAAGAACACTGGAGAGTGTTGCCATTTCCTTCTCCAATGCAGGAAAGTGAAAAGCAAAAGTGAAGTCACTCAGTCATGTGCGACTGTTCGTGACCCCATGGACTGTAGCCTACCAAGCTCCTCCATCCATGGGATTCTCCAGGCAAGAATACTGGAGTAGGGTGCCATTGCCTTCTCCAACAAGATATGTGATATGCTTCTAATTGGTAAAATATGGCAAAGATGGTGGGGTGTCACTCATGCTGTATAAGGCTATTAACATACTGGAGATAATATTGTGACTGTGGTTCAGTAAGTAGTCAAATAAGAGAAACCTGTGTAGCAAGAACTGAAGGTAGCATCTAGGAACTATGGACAACTTTTAGGACCAGAAAACCCAGCCAACAGCCAGCAAAATCCCAGGGCTGTCAGTCACACAGTGGGATGAAAACGTATATTGCCAACAATCTTTGGAAATTTAGAAGCATGTGATATGCTTCTAATTGGTAAAATATGGCAAAGATGGTGGGGTGTCACTCATGCTGTATAAGGCTATTAACATACTGGAGATAATATTGTGACTGTGGTTCAGTAAGTAGTCAAATAAGAGAAACCTGTGTAGCAAGAACTGAAGGTAGCATCTAGGAACTATGGACAACTTTTAGGACCAGAAAACCCAGCCAACAGCCAGCAAAATCCCAGGGCTGTCAGTCACACAGTGGGATGAAAACGTATATTGCCAACAATCTTTGGAAATTTAGAAGCGGATTCCGGCCCAAACAAATCTACAGATGAGAATGCAACCCAGCTGACATCTTAACTGCAACCTTATAAAACTCTCAACAGGTGACTCCGTTAAATTGTATTCCTAATGCACAGAAACAGTATTATCATAAATTTGTATTGTTTTAAGATACTAAAATTTGTGACTTGTTATATAGCTAGAAAACTAATACACTCATCAAAATGGCAAAAATGTAACAGAGAGAATACCAAGTGTTAGCAGGGATGTTGGCAATAACTGGAATTGTCATGTACTATTGGAGAGAGTGTGAATTAGTTTAGCTACTTCAGAAAATTATTTGGCAGCATCTCTTAAAACTGAATATATGTGCATCCTATGATTCAGCAATTTTATTTCTAGATACATGAATAAATTAAATGTACATGTGTACCAAAAGACATGTCTGATAATATTCTTAATCACATTATTTATAATAGTCCCAAAGTGAAAACATCATTCAAGTGTACTTGAAAGAATAAATTGTGGTTTATTTATAAATGGAATGCTGTACAGCAGTTAAAATAAATCAACTACAAATATATACCACATGGAACTTAATGAACATAATGTGATAAAGAATTGGTAGTTCAAGAACAGGCAACACTAAACTGTGCTATTACAAGTCAGAATGGTGATTACGCTGGTGGGTATAACGAGAGGGGCTGGTAGGGGCTGGTAACGTTTCATTTCTTGACATGGATGTTGTGATACATGGATATTTTCACTTTGTGATAATTCACTGAGTTATACACTTATTATGTGTGTACTTTTCTGTAAGAATGTTATACTTTAACTAAAAGGTTGATCTAAAGATAATCATATTTCTCTATATAGCCTCTCTAAACATTTTATGCCTCCAATTTACCTGTCCCTTTGTACTTTGAATGCAAAAGGAAAAAGAGAAAGAGGAAAATTTAAAACAGTTAATAAGTGGTAAAACCAGGAAGCAAAATCATGTCCTGTGCTTGTCTAATAAAAGGCCTCAGGCTCTTTTATACAGCATGTACGTATGCATCCAAACCCGTGTCTGACTCTTCACAGCCCTTTGGACTGTAGCCCACCAGGCTCCTCAGTCCATGGGATTCTCCAGGTAAGAATACTGTAGTGGGTTACCATGTGATTGTCCAGGGAATCTTCCCAACCCAGGGATAGAACCCGCATCTCTTATGTTTCCTGCGTTGGCAGGCGGATTCTTTACCACAAGTGCCAGTGGGAAGGCCTTTACATAGTATACATTTCTGAATTATCAGAGTGTAGGTTGTATATACCATGCCCTTTTATCCTTCAATATTCCAGTGTGTTTTCTTCCAAGAAAATATATTCTTAACCACAACTTAGTTACCAATTTTTGGAAATTTAGCATGAATATGATACTTTTCCATTATCCAATACTGAAGCTCCAATACTTTGGCCACCTGATTTGAAAAGCAAACTCATTCGAAAAGGCCCTGATGCTGGGAAAGATGGAAGGCAGGAGGGGAAGGGGACAACAGAGGATGAGATGGTTGGATGGCATCATGGGCTCAATGGACATGAGTTTGAGCACGCTCCAGGAGATGGCGAAGGAGAGGGAAGCCTGGCGCACCGCAGCACATGGGGGCGCAAAGAGTCGGAAAACTGAGTGACTGAACAAGAGCAGCAGCGATGATGTTATTTAGTCCCAGTCCACATTCTAATTTTATCACTTTTCTCAGTAATGAGATTTCTAGCATTTTTCCTTCCTTCTCTCCTGTCTATTATCAGTATGAATTCATGGGTTTTCAATGTTTAATATAACTCAGTATTACTCTTAATTATGTTGATGCTTAACTTCCCCAGAAACTGAGGTCCCTATGGAGGTCCCTTCAAACTGTCTCTGTACCCTTTTGCTGCATTCCATAATTTTTGAGCACTTCCTTACCTTCTCATAGAAGATATACTAGGTTCACATTTTATTTTTCCTGCCGCAGCCCAGAAGTCAGCCTTTCTCTAAGGTACTCAGTTTGCTTTTAGTGGAAGATGATATTTTTTCATACAGTGAAAATGTATCAGTTTATATTTAATATTATAATAGAATGACCCAATATTTGGGCCAGGGTGGTCATTGTTACTGGGGTGACTTATTTCTAGTTCTCTTGAACTACAAAGATGAAGATAGGTTGATACCTATAAACCCACAGACACCTAGAGGTGAGATAGCATCGTTATTATGTTGTGATTTCTTTTGGGTTATGATTCCTACTTATCTTGTATGAAACGTATAGGATTTAAGCTATGTTAAGTAGTTCAAAATGGAGTCAAAGAAACCCAGGTGAATTTCAATGTTAGTTGTTTTGATATGTCTGTGGTAGCACTGTGACTGTCTTAGAATCTGAGTTACTTTAGAAATTTGTTTGACAACTGGAACAGAAGAAACAACTGATAAAGATAAGACTTCCAGGGCATAACTATTACACTCTACTGACAGACTCCTTAAAGTGATACCCAGCAACTTGAATGAAGGCTCTTTGCTGGGGGACCTGACTCTTCGCTGATGACAGCTGATCCAGAGGATGCTGCCAGAGACCCTGTTGGAGCAGAGGGCGACTCCCCACTCACCTTTGTTGTGAGACCCTCTGCAGGACTGGAGACTCTACTTATGCTGAAATGCCCCCTTCCCAGACTTCTCCTTGAAGTAGTTCCTTACCACCTTTTCCCCTACTTAAAGTAACCCGTGCTGTGTGCCAATTGTGTTCAAGAAACAAAGAGATTCATGAATTGAATGTTGCTACATTTCATACAATATCATGAAACATATCTAATCCCCTGATTCTTACCTTGCCTTGCCACTGGGCCCTGCCACCAACAATATGAAACTGATAGGGCTTCCTGTCAGTTCCATTGCCTCTTAGCTTCTGAATTCCTAACCTTTCCTCTAGTATCACCCAGCCCAGTCTTCCCACCTCCATAAATGCAATAACATAGTAATCTGTAGTTTGTGAGACACTTTTGTGGACATTCTTTCCTTTGATCCTCAAAACAATCTTCTGATAGAGCCTGGGCAACATATTCTCATTGATTTCCAGACGAGCAAACTAAAACTCCTAAAACCCAAGTGACGAGTTCGGGGTCACATGATAAGTGAGGGCCTAAATCCCAAGTCTGGTGTTGTTACAGCTCACCTTCCACATGGGAAAGTGCACTGGCCTTCGAACATGGCTGGACACTCCCAGTCCAAGTAACGTAAAGGGAAGTCAGAAGTTCTCTCCCTATCTATGTGACTACCCTAGCCCCAGCTTAGCCCACACCTACACACATGATGGGTGAGAGAACTGAGCTGCTTCATATCCAGCCTTATGTTGAACAATATAGTTTCTCCTCCTTAGTTTCTGTCCAAAATATTGTGGCAAACAAGTAACACACTGAAGTTCATAATTTTGAAAATAGTCAGAACCCTCAATGGCTAGTGAAAATATGACATAAATGGAAATACAAACAGTCTGCATCTTTACAAAATCTTATCAAAAAGATTCCATGTCTTATCATTTTTGAGCTTAAAGATTCTCTGTCATGAGAACATTACTTTTGAGAAGAGCCCCAGTTACTTGGAAATAATTTTACAGCATCGTGTTATTATACATGGTATATGTATCTATCTTATCTAATACCATTCTCTCCACAGAAGTTATATTGAATGAATTCAGTTCTATATCCGTGTTTATCTCTAGCTTTATAACCCTGACATTTATACAAAAGATAGAATTTTATGTGACAGTTGTGAAAGATCATGACTTCTTACATTTGCATTACATTTCTCCTAAGAGGAGCTCTTTCTTGAGCATAGAAAATTGATTTGATTTATCTAAGTAATGGGGCAACCACAAAACCCCTCAGAGCTTCTTTTCTTTGCTTTGAGTCACTTTGCTTATAAGAGGATTAATGCTCTCCTTTGGGGGGTAAAATATCTCATACCCTTTATAGGTGAAATAGCTGTGCTGTGTTAGGCTTTCCTACTTTATGGGCTTTATCCTTTTTTTCATTCTGCTTTAAACAGGGCTTCCTGATTTTATGGGCTGTTGCTGTTCCCCTCATTTTAGACTACAGGTAGTGTATATCACCACTTCTGATTCTGTGGGAGACACTGTTTTTCCGACTTTCTCCAACCATCCACCATCCTTTCCAAACACCTTTCTCCTCTATTGTTCATTCATATTTATTTTCACAGTTTATAGAGGGATCATAGTTCAGTAGGAAAAGTATGGTAATGGTAACGGAAGTCAGTAAGCCTGGATTGTGTCTCTGCTTTATTCAGAAATATCTGTGTCACTCCAAGCTATCGCTTTACTTCTCTTGGTATGTTGGTATGTTCTCACCACCATGAACATCATCCTTGAAGTTCTTCAAGCTCTGAAATTCTGGATTCTACTTCAAGTACAATGGTACATGCTAGTTTAATGATAACTAGTTTAATAAGAGAAATTCCTCCACTCTGTTTGATTCTGAGATGTGCCTGTATGCACATAGATATGAGGCCCAAATAAAACTGAGTATTGTGATTCTCACTTAGGAAGTTGGACAGAGAGCCTAAGTGAGAGCTTTATTCATTCATCTCTCAAATATTTTTGATTTCCATGAGCCAGCTACTCTTTTAGATATCACATATTTAGCAGAAAACAATTGCTCAAGGACCTTGTTGTGATGAAGTTTCCATGTTTAGAATATGTGGAGGACAAAGAATAAATATATGAAGATATTTTTTAAAAACACAATTTCAAATAGTGATACTGCTGCTGCTGCTAAGTCACTTCAGTCGTGTCCGACTCTGTGTGGCCCCATAGACGGCAGCCCACCAGGCTACCCCATCCCTGGGATTCTCCAGGCAAGAATACTGGAGTGGGTTGCCATTTCCTTCTCCAATGCATGAAAGAGAAAGGTGAAAGTGAAGTCACTCAGTCTGTCCAACTGTTAGTGACCCCATGGACTGCAGCCCACCAGGCTACTCCATCCATTGGATTTTCCAGGCAAGAGTACTGGGATAGGGTGCCATTGCCTTCCCCGTCAAATAGTGATAAATATTATAAAAAATAAAACAGGAAAATGAGATTAAAAAGAGCCAGAAAGGTAAGCAGATAATTCAGAATGAATCATCAGGGAAGGCTTCTCTGGGATGGTCACAGGGAAACTGAGTCCTCTGGCCAGTTATACAAAAATTTGGTCATAGAACTCTGAGGCAAAGGGAGCAACACATCCAAAGAAAGCTTTTCCAGGATGGCTTTATGTGTTGGAGAAAGAGAATGAAAGCCAGTCACTGCAGCGTAATGAACGATGGCAGAGTGATGGGACCTGAGGCCAGGGAGGTGAGCAGAGCAGATGAGGGGTCCATCCAGACAGGAGAACTCCTGCTCTGCATGTGCCAGGAATGATGCTTCCAGGGCAGAGTTCTTTCTCGGGAAGAACGAAGTGTGGCATAGGTATGAGATCAAGTGACATCAACTGTCAGATCAACTGGGCTCATCATTGATTTAGATCTCATCCACAGAAAACCTAAATGCAACTGGAAATAAGAAGATGGAAACCCAAGTTTCAGTCTAAGACATTTATTATACTTTTCCTCTGGAAAGGCACAGTGTGTTAACAGAAGAAGATTCAGCCTTTCCCTGAAAGGTGGATTATGAAAGATGGTAATTGAGAGAGAGAGAGAAAGAGAGAGAGGGAGGGAAAGAGAGAGGGAGAGAGAGAGACAGAGGCAGAGAGAGAGAGACACGTAACAGATGATACAGCATTAAATCATGCAGCTAATTTGTTGGGGAGCCTGGGAAAGACACTTTACCTCTCTTGATGTCTGTTTTGACAACTATAAAATGAAGGCTTAGACAAGGTAATCTTGAAGTTCTTTTCCCATTCTGTAGTGAAATTGCTTATTTGTAACTCTAAAATGGCTTTTTAAAAAAGGTTTTCTTGCTATTTAAACAATCTCTGCCACATTAGGCTTAAAATTGAATAAGAGGCATACATTTTTCTAAGACAGATTGTAGTTTACACTTCTAGCCTCAATCCTATACATAAGTAATTCATATGATTCAAGTTATTTCCATTAGCACATGTGTTCTCATTAAAGTTCATTATGTTAGCTTGTCATCCATATTTTTAGCAGGATAAATTGACTGAGTTGTGTTACACTCCACCAGAGACCATGATTTAAGGTCACTCATCTAATCACATGGAAACCTCTCTATTTCCTTTATCCCCATTATATCATGAAAACTTGGGGTCACTCATTTAATCAGGTGAGAATCTACATTATCTCCTTCATCACTAGTATATCATACAAATTCTACCTTAAAAAAAAAAAAACAAACCTTTTGTAAAACTCAAGGCAACATTTCCCAGTTTCTGCTGCTGCTGCTGCTAAGTCGCTTCAGTTGTGTCCGACTCTGTGTGACCCCATAGACAGCAGCCCACCAGGATCCCCCATCCCTGGGATTCTCCAGGCAAGAACACTGGAGTGGGTTGTCATTACCTTCTCCAATGCATGAAAGTGAAAAGTGAAAGGGAAGTCGCTCAGTTGTGTCCGACTCTTAGCGACCCCATGGACTGCAGCCCACCAGGCTCCTCCGTCCATGGGATTTCCCAGGCAAGAATACTGGAGTGGGGTGCCATTGCCTTCTCCCAGTTTCTAGGTTTCCAGAAATTCTCCTGTTCTGCAAACTTCCTTAAAAAGCAGTCAACTAATCCATAGAACTAGTACTTGATATTTATTCAATTCATTTAACCTCCTGGAAGGTTAAGCTCACTCGAAAGTAAATTCTCTCTGATAACTCTAAACATAGGTAGGATTTCAATTCTTTTCCCCCAGTATCTAATCTACATTTCTGGTATGGCCATCAATCTCCATCACAGAGAATATAGAGTAAAATCAATATATTCTTATTCTTCTCTTCAAGCTAGACCCAATAAGAATGCCCTTTGTTATTTTTTTTATAAGTTTTCATTCTTTCTGGCCGTTTATCTTTCTGATAACATTATAGTTTGGTCCATGTCATTCTTCAAAGAGTTTTAAATTGTGTGTTCTTTTCATATTTTTTGTTCATTTGCATTAAAATACCATTTTATGAGCAAAGATATTAAATAGGTAAGTTCATAAAGGAGGAAACATAAATGTGGACAAAACATGGGAATACGTGGTTTACCTCACTAGTAACCAAAGTAGTACAAATTAAAGCAATGAAAAGACACATTTACCTGTGATACTGGAGAAGTTTAATAGATAGTATAGTAATGGAGGGAGGAGATAGAACCTGTTCTAGTCTGATGGTTGGAAAATAAACTTGTATCATCTTGTCATAAGACACCATTTGATATGCACTTTTGAGCTGGCTCTTCCCTTGCAAATAATTTTTCTTAAGGAAATAATCACTTATGGACACAAAGTTATGTCTAGAAAGATACTTACCATAGGCCCATTAGTAATTCAAAGCAATATAAACGACTAACAGTAGGGATTATGACTTAGAGTAAGTGGATTATGGTACATCCTTTCCATGGAATTCTATAAATCTATTAAATTATATATATATATTATTTTATTTGGCTTTCTTTTTATTTTTTTACTTTATAATACTGTATTGGTTTTGCCATACATTGACATGAATCCACCACAGGTGTACATGAGTTCCCAACCCTGAACCCCGCTCCCACCACCGTCCGCATATCATCTCTCTGGGTCATCCCAGTGCGCCAGTCCCAAGCATCCTGTATCCTGTATCGAACCTAGACTAGCGATTCGTTTCTTACGTGATAGTATACATGTTTCAATGCCATTCTCCCAAATCATCCCACCCTCTCCCTCCTCCACAGAGTCCAAAAGTCTGTTCTTTACATCTGTGTCTCTTTTGCTGTCTTGCATACAGGGTTATCATTACCATCTTTCTAAATACCATATATATGTGTTAGTATACTGTATTGGTGTTTTTCTTTCTGGCTTACTTCACTCTGTATAATCAGCTCCAGTTTCATCCACCTCATTAGAACTGATTCAAATGTATTCTTTTTAATGGCTGATTAATACTCCATTGTGTATATGTACCACAGCTTTCTTATCCATTCGTCTGCTGATGGACATCTAGGTGCTATTGTAAACAGTGCTGTGATGAACATTGGGGTACACGTGTCTCTTTCAGTTCTGGTTTCCTCGGTGTGTGTGCCCAGCAGTGGGATTGCTGGGTCATAATGCAGTTCTATTTGCAGTTTTCTAAGGAATCTCCACACTGTTCTCCATAGTGGCTGTACTAGTTTGCATTCCCCAAATTTTATATATTTTTTTATTTAAAAAATATTTGGCCACATCATGTGGCGTGAGGGATCTTATTTCCCTGACCAGGATTCAAACCCACACTCTCTGCATTGAAAGTGTAGAGTGTTAGCCACTGGACTACCAAGGAAGTCCCAAATCTACTAAATTTAAATTGTTGCTATAGAAAAGTACTTAATGAGGCTTCTCCATAAATGTTCAGTCAGATGATGCAGTTTGCCTATCTAACAACCATTCTCCTCTTTTCATTATGATAGACTTTCAGTTTAGTTCAGCTGTCCATTCCTCATTCCTCTCAACTTGATTCTGGAGTAAATCCTAAATTTAAGCCAATCATGGCAGTTCTCTTCTTGCTTCTAGGTCAGTGTGACTTTAAAGTCTGTGGGAGTGTATGGAGGTTGCTTCCGGGAAAGGCATTCTGCCTTTAAAGAATCACATTGAAAAAGATGAAAAAAAAGTTAAGAACAGTTACTTTGGCTTGATTTTATCTTTTCCAAATATGATGCAAGGAACTGTTCCAGCCTTTTGTGTCCATGAGAATAATTAACTATTTCCAGCACTCTTTATTCTTTTGAGTAAATCCATGTTTCTGTCCATTTTATTTTCTGCCTAAAGTGTTTCTTTAACATTTTTTGTACTGTGAGTCTACTGGAGATGAAATCTTTCAGCTTTTGCATGATTGAAAAAGTCTGTATATCATCTTCATTATTGAAACATATTTGTTGGATGTAGAATTCGATGTTGAAAGTTTTCTGTTTACTTGAAGATTTTTCTCCACTGTGTTTTCACATACATTGTGTCCAACAAGAAATCTGCTGCCATCTTTATCTTTGTGTTCTTGTATATGTGCTGCTGCTGCTGCTAAGTTGCTTCAGTCGTGTCCGACTCATAGACGGCAGCCCACCAGGCTCCCCCATCCCTGGGATTCTCCAGGCAAGAATACTGGAGTGGGTTGCCATTTCCTTCTCCAATAGGTGACACATATATAAAAGTGTCTTTACCTCAAGTTGCTTTTAAGATTTCTCTTTGCCACAGATTTGGAGGACATGAATTATAATCCATCAGGGTGTGTGGTTATCTTCGTGTTTCTTGTGCTTAGGGTTGATTTGTTTTCTTGAGTTTGTGGGTTAATAGTTTTCATCAAAGTGGAAACTTTTTGACCATTATTTTTTAGATGTGTATAAGAGACAGAAACATGGGAATACGTGGNGGACATGAATTATAATCCATCAGGGTGTGTGGTTATCTTCGTGTTTCTTGTGCTTAGGGTTGATTTGTTTTCTTGAGTTTGTGGGTTAATAGTTTTCATCAAAGTGGAAACTTTTTGACCATTATTTTTTTCAAATTTTTTTCCATTTCTGCATCTCTCTTCTCTCCTGCATAGACACTAATGACATGCATATTAAGCTGTTTGAAGTTATCTCACAACTCACTGATGCTATGTTCATTTAAAGATCTTGTTTGTCTCTGTGTTTCATTTTAGATACTTTCTATTGCTTTATGTTTTATAAGTCACTAAAGTTTTCTTCTATGGTGTCTGATCTACCCAAGTATCCATCTAGTATATTTTTCATCTCAGCCGTTGCAGTTTTCACATCTAGAAATTTTATCTGGATATTTTTTATATCTATCCTGTCTTCATTTAATTTTCTGAACTCATGGAATATAATTATAATAACTTTTTAAATGTTTTGTTTGGTAATTATAGTATCTGCATCAGTACTGAGTCAGTTTCAATCTATTGATTTTTCTCCCCATCATTGTTCATAGATTTTTGCTTTTTCATTCCTAGTAATTACTTATTAGATGCCAGATACTGTGAATTTTTCTTTGTGGGTGCTGGATATTTTTGTATCCCTGTAAATATTCCTGAGTCTTGTTTTAGGATACAAGGACTTCCCTGGTGGCTCAGACAGTAAAGCGTCTTGCTTACAATGCGGGAGACCTGGGTTCGATCCCTGGGTCGGGAAGATCCTCTGGAGAAGGAAATGGCAACCCACTCCAGCACTCTTGCCTGGAAAATCCCATGGACAGAGGAGCATGGTGGGGTACAGTCCACTGGGTCCCAAAGAGTCGGACACGAATGAGCAACTTCACTTAAGTTATTGGAAAGACTTCAGTCCTTTGGGCCTTGTTTTTAAGATTTGTTAGGCAGCATCAGAACAGCATTTAGACTAGGACTAATTATTTCTCACTATGGAAGCAAACTCTTCTGAGTAGTCTACCAAGGCTCTATGAAGGATGAAGCTTTCTGGTATGGCTAATGGTAATAGGCGCCATTCCCAGCCCTGTGTCAGTACTGGGCACAATTACCTCTCATCCTTTTGAGCGGTTCCTTCCTCAGCCTCGGATAGTTCCCTTATTTAAGTGCACTGATCAGTACTCTGCTCAATACTGTGGGGCAACTCTCTGCTTACCTCCAGGGTTCAGTCTCTGTGAGATTTCTTTGCTCTGTTCCTCTGTCATATGAATTATAGCCTCCTGAAATCTCTAAGACTCTCACCTCTGTCTCCTCATTTCAGACTTGACCTGGGCCGCTTTCCAGAACGACAGTCTGCAAGTGATCTCAAGGCAGCAGTCTGGGGGCATTGTAGGAGTTTGGCTTATATTTTACTCATCTTTCAGGGATCACTGTCCTTAGTCACCTAATGTCCTAGTCCTTGAAAACAACCTTTTCATGTGTTTTGTCCATTTGTTTTGTTATTTCAGGTGAGAGAATCATCCTAGTCCTTGTTACTCCAGTATTTTTTCATATTTTAAAATCTCTATAGTCACACTGATCTTTCTAACTGCTTCCCATTTGTCTTCCTCATTTACAGTAAAATATTTCTTCAAATACTCATTCTAACAATCTAATATCATTATAATCTCTGTATACTATCCTGAGACTATCTTACATTTAGATTCATGGATATTTTTGGTGCATGAACTGTCCTCTGAATTTCCATTTGCTTTACCACATATCCTTGAGGTTAGGCTGGGCTGTGAGACTAATTCTAATGAATAGCCTAGGAGTAGAAGTGACATGTTCTGTTTAAGGTCAAAGATTTAAAAAGAAAGGGTGAGCTCTCCATCAGTCTTCACTGTTACAGAGAAGGCTGAAACCCCAATTTGAGATGGCAGCACCAGCAGACAGCAGACATTCCATCAGTCTGAGTCTTGGCTCCCTACTAACCTGCCATTCAACATGTAGTGTGACCAGAGTAAACAACTGTAGTTTAAAACCACTGGGGTCTGGAGTTAATTTCTTAATGTAGACATGGTCTAATTTGATTGATGTTCTAAAATAATATATATCTTTTCTACAAACTTGTTTTCTTAATATCAAAATTATATATCTTTTCTACAAACAAACTTGCTTTCTTAATATCAAAATTATAGTAACAGAATTTCAAACAAATCTCAGCTTCTTGGAGATAGCAATAATAAAATAATTTTGGAACAAAAATGTTATTATAAGCGATTTAAGAAATAATGACATGAGGACACTTTATAAAAATAAATGGAATGCTGCAAAAGCTATTTGTAAAGAATTGTTAGTAACTGATTGAATTTAATACTGGAAAATGCATATGATCAAATAAGCTTTTTCCAAGCATGATTTAATGTTAGAACATTTACTAATATAAAGCATCCACACCAAAAGGTTAAAGAAGAAAAACAATCTCCAAAGATGTTGCACAGAAATCTTTCATTTTAATTTAAAAAAAAAGGAAAGAGAAACGCTTTGCCAATGAGGATAAGGAAAGTGATTCTTTAAAATTATAATGAAAAATCGACGTCAAAACAACTATTAATACTGGTATCATGCTTAATGACTAAACATTGAGATTTCTTATTTAGAAGTAATAAAGAGACAAAGACTGCCTTTATCAGCACTCTTATTTATCATTTCCCCACAAATTTTGGCCAATGTAAGATAATAAAAAGCAAGAAAATTTATCTGTCATTATTTGAAGAATTGGTTACCTAGAAAATGCAAGAGAATCAACTGAAAAGATTTTAGAAGCAGTAAAAAGTTTAGCAATGCAACTATAAATAAATAAAAATTAGCTTTTTATATACCAGCAAAGAGGAGAGTGAAAAAGTTGGCTTAAAACTCAACATTCAGAAAGCTAAGATTATGGCATCCGGTCCCATCACTTCATGGGAAATAGATGGGGAAACAGTGGAAACAGTGTCAGACTTTATGTTTTTGGGCTCCAAATTCACTGCAGATGGTGATTTCAGCCATGAAATTAAAAGACGCTTACTCCTTGGAAGAAAAGTTATGACCAACCTAGAGAGCATATTAAAAAGCAGGGACATCATTTTGCCAACAAAGGTCCGTCTAGTCAAGGCTATGGTTTTTCCAGTGGTCATGTATGGATGTGAGAGTTGGACTATAAAGAAAGCTGAGCACCGAAGAATTGATGCTTTTGAACTGTGGTGTTGGAAAAGACTCTTGAGAGTCCCTTGGACTGCAAGGAGATCCAACCAGTCCATGCTAAANTCCGTCTAGTCAAGGCTATGGTTTTTCCAGTGGTCATGTATGGATGTGAGAGTTGGACTATAAAGAAAGCTGAGCGCCGAAGAATTGATGGTTTTGAACTGTGGTGTTGGAGAAGACTCTTGAGAATCCCTTGGACTGCAAGGAGATCCAACCAGTCCATGCTAAAGGAGAACAGTCCTGGGTGTTCTTTGGAAGAACTGATGCTGAAGCTGGAGCTCCAATACTTTGGCCGCCTGATGGAAAGAGCTGACTCATTGGAAAAGATCCTGCTGGTGGGAAAGATTGAAGGCAGGAGGAGAAGGGGACGACAGAGGGTGAGATGGTTGTATGGCATCACCAACTTGATGGGCATGAGCTTGAATAAGCTCCCAGAGTTGGTGATGGACAGGGAAGCCTGGCGTGCTGCAGTCCATGGGGTCTCAAAGAGTCAGAAACAACTGAGCAAATGAACTGAACTGAACTGAACTGATACCAGGGAAATCCAGTTTGGGGCAAATGAAGGCAAATTGCCAGAGGGCACATAAGCAGGCCTTTGTAACATTTATTGAGGAAACATTATTGAGACTGAAGCAGTAGCATGGTCTGTGAATTTAATATTGCCCTTCACATTCCAAAAAAACACATAGAGGTCTAATAGGACCAGGTGTCAGATGCCAGGAGAGGGCTCCTGGCTCAGGGATACAGGATTTATAAATGCTTAACTGGAGAAACACCAGTCTCTCACCAACCATGATCAAGAGAACAACAGAAGCTTATTCTCCATCACTGCATGGCCACCTCAGCATTCACAGTTTGGGAAGCACCAGTCCTTTAGATATTATCTGGGGACAATGAAAGATTCCATTACCCAAAAATGGCCACAGCAATATTTCTGATCCCACACGCTCTAGTAGAACCTTGCCACACTCCACCAAGAGTACGGTCTATCTATCCTCTCCTTGTGGCTCAGACAGTAAAGTGTCTGCCCGCAATGCGGGATACCTGGGTTCAATCCCTGGGTTGGGAAGATCTCCTGGAGAGGGAAATGGCAACCCACTCCAGTATTCTTGCCTGGAAAATCCCATGGATGGAGGAGCCTGGTGGGCTGCAGTCCATGGGGTCTCAAAGAGTCAGACACGACTGGGCATGGAGACACATATCCTCTTCTTGAACCAGAGTGTGCATGTGACGTACAGAGGAAGGAATATTATATGACTTTCAAGGCTAGTGAGACAAAAGGATACAACTTCAACTGGTGCTTTCTGTTTGAGAGGCTGGCATTGGGGAAATCAGCCACGATGCCATGAGGAAGCCCAAACTAGCCTACCTGGAGAGACCACGTGGAGAGACCTACATGGGGAGGAACTGAGGCTCCCCCAACCAACAGCAGACATCAGTGGGGGCATGTGAGTTAACAAGTCTTCAGATGACTTCAGTCTCCAATCTAAAATCTTCCAGTGAGCCCCAGACATTCAGGGGACAGAGAGGAGCTATATACACTCTGTCCTGCCTGGATTCTTAATCTGTAAGTGTGAGAAATGGTTGTCTTATGCCACTAAATGTTGGATAAATTGTTATGCAACCACAGTATCTAGAACAATGACAAGTGTTTAAGTTTTGCATTTGGAGCTTATATGATTTGTGATGGATCCATCACCTCATATTATGCCAAAATTGATTACTTTAACATCTGGCTTTATCTAAGTTCCACTTTATCTAAGTTCCCCTGGCCTTCCACTGCAGAAGGCCAGTTCTGTGAGAGCCAAATTTCAGGAGATCAATCAGGTTAATCATTACCACTGAGCCAAATAGAAAATATAAGGGGAAATGATCACATTCATCATAACAGTCAACAAAACATCTAGAAGTTAACAAAAAATCTGGAGGGCCTAAATAAAGAAAATAATTTCTTTTTCTGAAGAACAAAGGAGAACTGGTTTCTCTAGAAGAAAACCAATATTCAATATTAAAAATATGGTAACTTTTGGGAATTCCCTGGTGGTCCAGTGGTTAAGATTCTATACTTTCATTGCCAAGAGCATAGGTTCGATCCCTGGAAGGGGAACTAAGATCCCACAAACTGGGCAGTGCAGCCAATATGTATATTGTATATATATATTGTATATTGTGTATATATATATAGTGTGTGTATATATATGTTGTATAATATACAATAAAATAATATGCTCA
>SJYX01001918.1:227963-262201 GCA_006410675.1 Oreotragus oreotragus
GCTGAGCGCCGAAGAATTGATTGTTTTGAACTGTGGTGTTGGAGAAGACTCTTGAGAATCCCTTGGACTGCAAGGAGATCCAACCAGTCCATGCTAAAGGAGAACAGTCCTGGGTGTTCTTTGGAAGAACTGATGCTGAAGCTGGAGCTCCAATACTTTGGCCGCCTGATGGAAAGAGTTGACTCATTGGAAAAGATCCTGCTGGTGGGAAAGATTGAAGGCAGGAGGAGAAGGGGACTACAGAGGGTGAGATGGTTGTATGGCATCACCAACTTGATGGGCATGAGCTTGAATAAGCTCCCAGAGTTGGTGATGGACAGGGAAGCCTGGCGTGCTGCAGTCCATGGGGTCTCAAAGAGTCAGAAACAACTGAGCAAATGAACTGAACTGAACTGAACTGATACCAGGGAAATCCAGTTTGGGGCAAATGAAGGCAAATTGCCAGAGGGCACATAAGCAGGCCTTTGTAACATTTATTGAGGAAACATTATTGAGACTGAAGCAGTAGCATGGTCTGTGAATTTAATATTGCCCTTCACATTCCAAAAAAACACATAGAGGTCTAATAGGACCAGGTGTCAGATGCTAGGAGAGGGCTCCTGGCTCAGGGATACAGGATTTATAAATGCTTAACTGGAGAAACACCAGTCTCTCACCAACCATGATCAAGAGAACAACAGAAGCTTATTCTCCATCACTGCATGGCCACCTCAGCATTCACAGTTTGGGAAGCACCAGTCCTTTAGATATTATCTGGGGACAATGAAAGATTCCATTACCCAAAAATGGCCACAGCAATATTTCTGATCCCACACGCTCTAGTAGAACCTTGCCACACTCCACCAAGAGTACGGTCTATCTATCCTCTCCTTGTGGCTCAGACAGTAAAGTGTCTGCCTGCAATGCGGGATACCTGGGTTCAATCCCTGGGTTGGGAAGATCTCCTGGAGAGGGAAATGGCAACCCACTCCAGTATTCTTGCCTGGAAAATCCCATGGATGGAGGAGCCTGGTGGGCTGCAGTCCATGGGGTCTCAAAGAGTCAGACACGACTGGGCATGGAGACACATATCCTCTTCTTGAACCAGAGTGTGCATGTGACGTACAGAGGAAGGAATATTATATGACTTTCAAGGCTAGTGAGACAAAAGGATACAACTTCAACTGGTGCTTTCTGTTTGAGAGGCTGGCATTGGGGAAATCAGCCACGATGCCATGAGGAAGCCCAAACTAGCCTACCTGGAGAGACCACGTGGAGAGACCTACATGGGGAGGAACTGAGGCTCCCCCAACCAACAGCAGACATCAGTGGGGGCATGTGAGTTAACAAGTCTTCAGATGACTTCAGTCTCCAATCTAAAATCTTCCAGTGAGCCCCAGACATTCAGGGGACAGGGAGGAGCTATATACACTCTGTCCTGCCCGGATTCTTAATCTGTAAGTGTAAGAAATGGTTGTCTTATGCCACTAAATGTTGGATAAATTGTTATGCAACCACAGTATCTAGAACAATGACAAGTGTTTAAGTTTTGCATTTGGAGCTTATATGATTTGTGATGGATCCATCACCTCATATTATGCCAAAATTGATTACTTTAACATCTGGCTTTATCTAAGTTCCACTTTATCTAAGTTCCCCTGGCCTTCCACTGCAGAAGGCCAGTTCTGTGAGAGCCAAATTTCAGGAGATCAATCAGGTTAATCATTACCACTGAGCCAAATAGAAAATATAAGGGGAAATGATCACATTCATCATAACGGTCAACAAAACATCTAGAAGTTAACAAAAAATCTGGAGGGCCTAAATAAAGAAAATAATTTCTTTTTCTGAAGAACAAAGGAGAACTGGTTTCTCTAGAAGAAAACCAATATTCAATATTAAAAATATGGTAACTTTTGGGAATTCCCTGGTGGTCCAGTGGTTAAGATTCTATACTTTCATTGCCAAGAGCATAGGTTCGATCCCTGGAAGGGGAACTAAGATCCCACAAACTGGGCAGTGCAGCCAATATGTATATTGTATATATATATTGTATATTGTGTATATATATATAGTGTGTGTATATATATGTTGTATAATATACAATAAAATAATATACAATGTACATAAATATATATAATATAATAACAATATATATATACATGTGTGTGTGTATATACAATATATATATACAATATACATATTGGCTGCACTGCCCAGCTTGTGGGATCTTAGTTCCCCTACCAGGGATCGAACTATGCTCTTGGCAATGAAAATATAATATATATACACACATATACATATATATAAACTTTCACAAACTAATGTATAAGATTAATGTAATTATAATGGAAAATCTAAGAGGATTTTTCTTGAATTTTACATATCCTAAAATTCATCTGGAGAAATAAAAAGATAATTTATGAGGTTTTGGAAAAAGAATGGTATTGTTGAGGGTCCAATCAGGAGACAGAAAAAAAAACCAATAATTCAAACAGGGAAAATTTAATAATAAGAATTATTAACTTTAAGAAGGGGCTTAGTTGAAGTAATGAGGGCTTAGCCAGTGAGAAGTAAAGAGAGCTAAGAATATAAAATTAGCATTTATACTAAGCAGGCATGGATTTTAGGGCTATTAGAAGGAAGATTCTCTTAAGAGCTGAGGTCTAGACCTTGCTGAAGGCACAGCTGGGGGTCACTGATGGCAAAGAAGTCATTGTGATACTTCACCAGTGGAACTTGCTTGAAATTTGCATTCTACATGTTGGGAAAAGCTGTTCACTGTAAGATAGCTTTGATCACAAAACTGCCCAAAAGGAGCGCTGGCAGAGCGGAGGCGGGTTGCGGGGTGGGGTGGGTCTGTTAGCTGCTAGATACTTCACACTGCTGTGCCCTGAAAGAGCGGGGCGTTAGAGAAGCCCTGCCTGCTGCCTCTCAAGGAAGCAGGCACTCCAGGACTGAGGGCAGGCATCTTCTTTTGCCATGTCTCTTTACTGCCCTCTACTGACAAAGACTGCTATCACGCCAGCGGACCAAGAGAAATATTTAAAAGAGCCAGCTCCATTTTCCCAGAGCATTTGATGAAGGGTAAATCTGGAGCTGAGAGGCAATGCATTGATTACTGGCACAAAAGACGGTTTGGAGTGCCACTATCTGATGTTAAAATATGCTTTAACACTGTAATGATGAAAATAATATGAGAGTAACACAAGGCTAAAGAAACTAATGGGAAAGAATACGGGAAGGAAAACCTCAGAAGCAGACACATGTGTATATATGTATGTGTACATATATGTGTATACATAAACATATAAATTTAATGTACAAAAGAAGTATCATTTTGAATCATTGCAAAAATAAATCATTACTTGTTAAAAAATAGCATGAGTATATTTCCATTTCACACTATACCCCAGAGTAAATTTCAGATGTATTAAAAAACTAAATTCCCCAAAGTTTGATCCTTTAATTATTACTACATCAGTTCAGCCTGGTCCCATCAAGGCAGCACAGCTTCCAACACAACCCCACTTGCTGGCATCCATGACAAGCAGGACTCTGATAGGGCCAATAGTCCTCTTTCAATTTACTTGAAGGAACTTAATCTGGAAATCAAGGGCTCTGCTGGAAGAGTTTCCATAAGACACATCCTCCAGAGTGATGGGAAGAAAATAAATGTACAAACAGAGGATGCTGTAGGATAAGAGCGATGCTGAGCTATCATATGCCACCACAGAGAAATAGGTAACTTATCACTTACAATAATGCTAAGTATGTCACATATGCAAATGTAGAATGGTAGGTAAAAGGTTGAAAAGATTACACCAACAGAAACATCATAATATGAGGCACAGGAATTATTTACTTCCTTTTAAGGCAGTCCCAATAGATGAAGCACAAGATTTCGCTAGAGAGAATGGTCTGTCATCTATTGAGACACCTACTCTGAACGGCACAAAATTAGAGTTGCTTTGTAGGCAATGCTTGTTTCTCAGAGACAAATGAATGATGTGAATATGATCTGTCTCTAAACAACAATATAACCTAATTCTCTTTCACCAGCCACTAACAAACAGTAAAAGGTCCAAGGAAGTCATAACATGTAAATCAACTCTCTTCTACCCTAGAGTGCTGTATAATTTAATTTACAGGTCACATATTTTAAAATATGTAAGATTGACATAGCTAAAAACTGGATTCAATTTTTAAAAGGAAGTCTTTATATTTGCTCAAAAATAGGATTAAATATTTGTCTGAACTCAGGGAATGCAAAGCCTTTCTCATCACAATACAAACAGAAGACAATTGTGGAAAATACTGATATATTACTAAAGTTTAAAGTCTCAAACATAAAAAGATACCATAAATAAAATTTTAAGGCTAATGTTTTGAGGAAAAGCTTGAAAATTTTATGAAAAATTTGACTATTATTAATATGTAAAGAGTTCTTGTAAATNTCACAATACAAACAGAAGACAATTGTGGAAAATACTGATATATTACTAAAGTTTAAAGTCTCAAACATAAAAAGATACCATAAATAAAATTTTAAGGCTAATGTTTTGAGGAAAAGCTTGAAAATTTTATGAAAAATTTGACTATTATTAATATGTAAAGAGTTCTTGTAAATCAATAATAAAAATGTAAAAGTCAGTAGAAATTATGCCAAAAACATTATCATGTATTTTTAAAGTAAACTAAAGCCAATCTAAAGCCTCACGAGTAATCTAAGAAATACAAATTTAAACAAAAGTACATTTTTTATCAAATTGGCAAATATATTTTCAACTATATCAAGCATCTTTAGATCGTTCATATTCCTTCATCCAGCAATTTTATTTCTTAATAGCTTTATCATAAGGCAATAACAATGGATATTTACAAAACTATATGACCAAAGTTGTTAAAGACAGTATTATTTGTAGTTGCCTGAAAGTGGAAACCCTTTAGAAGTTAAACAGCAGGAGATTGGAGTAAATAAATTTTTATAAATTTCTATAATAGGAGAAATACCGTAATGTAGATGTTAAAAGCACAGGGCTCAGTCATGTCTGACTGTGACCCTATGGACAGTAGCCCGGCAGGATCTTCTGTCCATGGGGTTTTCCAGGTGAGAACACTGGAGTGGACTGCCTTTCCCTTCTCCAGGGGATCTTCCCAACCCAGGGATCAAACCCAGGTCTCCTGCATTGCAGGCAGATTCTTTACCATTTGAGCCACAAGGGAAGCCCAGTTTTAAAGTAGCTAGATTCAAATTTGAATCTTAAAATTCTTACCTTCAGAGCCTTGGGCAAGTNATCTTCCCAACCCAGGGATCAAACCCAGGTCTCCTGCATTGCAGGCAGATTCTTTACCATTTGAGCCACAAGGGAAGCCCAGTTTTAAAGTAGCTAGATTCAAATTTGAATCTTAAAATTCTTACCTTCAGAGCCTTGGGCAAGTTATTTATTTTCCCTAAATCTTAATATGAATAGAGATCCTAAAAGTGTTAACATGATGACTGACATGAGCATTAACTGAGAGACTCCAGTAATGCCCTCATTATGTACTGTCTAGCACATAGGGCTGATGAAAATTAACTCAGTATTTTCTTTTAATGGTGTATCATGTAGACATTAAAATCATGACTCAGTAGAACATGTAATAAAATGGGAAACTGTTTATGATGTATTGTTAATAGATGAAAGCAGGGTATAAAATTTTATGTAAAATATAACACAAATTGCATAACAAGAGAAATGTAATGCAGGTATTAAAAAGTCAGGAGTGTACATCAAAATGTTAACAGTGTTTTCTCTAGATTACTATTCTATTTATTCCTTTGTAATTTTCTACATTTTTAAAATTTATCTGCTCTGAACACTTATTTTGTAATAAAAATGATTATCATGGAATAAAATGTAATCTGATACATGTCTAGTTTTCTTCTCCCTGACTATCACAAAATATTATACCACATCATTTTATTTTTCCAAGGTACTAGCACTTAATCGACAAATTCTTTCGTGGAGGTTATGATTAGATCCAAAGTAGCAATTTTTTCCCCTTCACTGCTTTCCTTGCCTTTTGGCAGATAGAATTATCAGGGAGGTATGTCAAGAATGTATTTTCCTGGTAATAGCTGATTTAATGGCAGTGTCACTTTCAAAGTGGTAGCTTAATTTTTTTTTATTTGGACCCTGATATGATTTAGGGTACAGATATAACAGCCCACTGTTGATTTTCCAATATTCAGAAGAAATTTTTTTCCATTGTTAGAAATAAAGCCAACACAGTATCTATTTGCACTTTTTATATTATCTATTTTAAGTTGCCTAAAACAAGTATGAAATAATGCTAATAATATTAATGATGATGATGATAAAATGATACTATTTTAAGTGCCAAGCACATAATATATGATCAACAAACATTTGTTTAATAAATTGGATTGAAACTGTTATCAGGCACTGTTAAAACATTTATATTAAGCTTATTAAATTGTTAATAAATTTCAGAAATGTGTATTTCATTACTTTTGGACAGTAGACTTCCATAAATATTTGCCTAGGGGACACATATTTAACTTTGGGGACCTGTTTAACATTGAACTTGGGGACTCATACTTTGTCAGTGGGCTGTGTTATTCAGGGCATCTTTGACAACAGCAATTAGTGACATTTTTTACCCTTTTAAAATAAATATTTTGGCATTTCTGCCCATCCTACAGAAACCCCTGTCTCCACTTTTCTTCTCCTAGAGTCTCCATTCTAAACCTTTTGCTCAGCAGAGAATTCCATTTTTATTATTAGGTATTGTTATGCTTTCTGTTATTATTGTTTGGGTACAAAACATCATCTTCTTAACTCACATTTATCAGCATGTGATGAATGCTCAGGAATTAGCAGTTTCACTCATTTTACTCCCTAAACCTCTCTTCAAGATTTAACCTAATATAAAAACAATAAGCTCTTTCTTTTTAAAGTCTCTCAGAGACATTACTTTCTTTTCATTCACAATATAATTATCTTTACACAACCCTTAATATATCACATCTAGAGATAATCCCTTCCTGAATTACAATATCTCCTTCTTAAATTCATCCTAAATAACTATACAAGATGGATCTTTCTAAAGAGCTGCAGGACGAGCAGGAAGAATAGGAATTTAGGAACTTGGGATCCAGTTTCAGCTTTGCTCCTTCAAACGGTGTAACCTCATGAAAACCACAGACTCCTTTAAGATTCACTTTCTTCCTCTGTGAGGGAGAGGGGTTGTCAAGGAGGGATGAATTGGGAGTTTGGGATTAGCAGATGCAAAAATATATATCCATCATATATAGGATGAATAAACAGCAAGGTCCTACTGTATTGCACAGGGAACTATATTCAATATCCTGTGATAAACCATAATAGAAAAGAATATGAAAAAAATATATGTATATTGGCATAACTGAATCACTTTGCTGTACAGCAGAAATTATCACAATGTTGTAAATCAATTATATATCAATAAAATTTTAAAAATTTCCTTCTCTGCAGTTTTAAGACCAAACCAGGAACACAATAAAATTCTCCAATGATGGAAGGGATAGAAGCAGCATGCCTTACAGCTTTCTCGACTCGAGATACCACAGTCTCCAAAGTGACACCATAATAATCAGTGGTTTAAATACAAGTGAGATTATACCCCTAGCACAGCCACTGATAAATGGGTAAGGAATGCCCCAGTCTCATTGCCCAGGTATCCTACAATTTCACTGCCCCACAACTCTCCTAAATCACATGCCTCCCTAAGGCAGAGGCCACTGATGGCTTCCCATTGCCCATTTATTCATTAACTTAACAAACATGCATTGAGCACTCACATGTTCCAGTCTTTCCTGGGTGCTTAGTGAGAGGATGGTGTGCTCAGACCATTTGAGTTTAACAGGAAAATCACAATTTAAGAAGCAGTAGCAATAAAACGTGATATATGTTTGGTTAAAAAAAGATGTGTAGGCACTTAATTGGAGCATTTAACCTCATCTGGAAAGATCAGAGAAAGGAAATAAAGCCGAATCTGCTTTTCTTCCAAACTTTCCATCTTCTAATCCTAACTACACACACACACATATATACGTAGAATTAGAAGGTGAGGAACACATATTTAGCTTTGAGGACATATATAGAGATAGATGGGCTTCCCTGGTGGCTCAGATGGTAAAGTGCCTGTCTACAGTGCAGGAAACCTGGGTTTGGTCCCTGGGTTGGGAAGATCCCTTGGAGAAGGAAATGACAACCCACTCCAGTACTGTTGCCTGGAAAATCCCATGGATGGAGGAGCCTGGTTGGCTACAGTTCATGGGGTTGCAAAGAGTCTGACACGACTGAGCGATTCCATAGATATAGACATACTCTGGAGTGTGAAGTCAAGTGGGCCTTAGGAAGCATCACTACGAACAAAACTAGTGGAGGTGATGGAATTCCAGCTGAGCTATTTCAATCCTAAAAGATGATGCTGTGAAAGTGCTGCACTCAATATGCCAGCAAATTTGAAAAACTCAGCAGTGGCCATAGGACTGGAAAAGTTCAGTTTTCATTCCAATCCCAAAGAAAGACAATGCCAAAATACGTTCAAACTACCATTCAGTTGCACTCATCTCACATGCTTGCAAAGCAATACTCAAAATTCTCCAAGCTAGACTTCAACAGTACATGAATGAAGATGTTCAACCTGGATTTAGAAAAGGCAGAGGACCCAGAGATCAAATTGCCAACATCTGTTGGATCATAGAAAAAGCATGAGAATTCCAGAAAAACATCTACTTCTGCTTCATTGACTATGCTAAAGCCTTCGACTGTGTGGCTCACAACAAACTGGAAAATTCAGAAAGAGATGGGAATACCAGACCACCTAACCTGCCTCCTGAGAAACCTGTATGCAGGTCAAGAAGCAACAATGAGAACCAGATATGGAACAACAGACTGGTTCAAAATTGGGAAAGAGGTATGTCAATTGGGAAAGGAGTCTATTGTCACCCTGCTTATTTAACTTCTATGCAGGGTACATCATGCAAAATGCCAGGCTAGATAAAGCACAAGCTGGAATCAGGATTGCAGGGAGAAATATCAACAACCTCAGATATGCAGATGACACCACCCTTATGGCAGAAAGCGAAGAACCTTTTGATGAAAGTGAAAGAGGAGAATTAAAAAGTTGGCTTAAAACTCAACATTCAAAAAACTAAGATCATGGCTTACTCCGATCACTTCATGGCAAATAGATGGGGAAACAATGGAAACAGTGAGAGACTATTTTCTTGGGCTCCAAAATCACTGCAGATGGTAACTGCAACCATGAAATTAAAAGACACTTGGCTCCTTGGAAGAAAAGCTATGACAAACATAGCGTATTAAAAAGCAGAGACATTACTTTGCCAACAAGGTCTGTAGAGTTTTCCAGTATGTATGGATGTGAGAGTTGGGCCATAAAGAAGGCTGAGTGTCAAAGAAATTATGTTTTTGAACTGTGGTGTTGGAGAAGACTCTTGAGAGTCCCTTGGACTGCAAGGAGATCCAACCAGTCCATGCTAAAGGAGATCAGTCCTGGGTGTTCTTTGGAAGGACTGATGCTGAAGCTGAAGCTCCAATACTTTGGCCACCTGATGCAAAGAATTGACTCACTGGAAAAGACCCTGATGCTGGGAAAGATTGAAGGTGGGAGGAGAAGGGGACGACAGAGGATGAGATGGTTGAATGGCATCATTGACTCAATGGACATGAGTGTGAGCAAGCTCCGGGAGATGGTGAAGGACGGGGAAGTCTGGTGTGCTGCAGTCCTTGGGGTCGCAAAGAATCAGACATGACTGAGTGTCTGAACAACAACAAATCTTCAAGATTTAAGGCAATATCAAAACAATAGGCACTTTCTTTGTAAAATCTCTCAGAGTCATTACTTTCTAATGGTAATGGTAAAATATAATACTATATATATGTGTATATATATATATATTTATTTAATGTGCATTTGTTACTTTTCCTTGCATATCCTGCTTTCCAATCAAATAAAGAATCTATTCTATGCTGAATATACTCTGCACTCTGTAAGACCACTGTCTTCTAGATTAGAAAGATATTAATACATACTCTAGATCCCCTCTCTCTTGCCTACTGCTGACATAGTTATTTCCAAACAGTATTTTAGATATTGGATAGCTTTTTGTCCTAGCCTAGCAGTAAAGTTTTGGGGCCATATTCTTCTGGGCTGATTTTACGAGTTTGTCTCCTTTACACTTATTTCAAACTCTGCTGTTTAGCCACCACTGCACAACAGTCTATAATCCACAAAGTAATTTATTGGACTTGTTCTAAGGTACAATCATTTGCTCTAAGAAATTCATCAATGGCCCCCTCAAGGATTCTGGGGAAGACAGAGGAGTATACTGAAGGCTTGAATTACATTCTAAAATAGCAACTGAATCCCTTATTCTAACGTCAGGCATGGGTGCATAAAATAGATTGAGTCCAACCATACTCATTATGTACCTGTGCTTCACACCATTAATGATGGGAGAGAAATCCAGTTAAGCATTTCCAGCACTACCTCAACAAGCCATTCCCTCAGGAAATCATCACCTTTGGTCAGTCAGATGCTATGAAGTCATTTCAAATATTTCCATCGCTCTAATTTCAGCCAAATGTTTGCTATACTTCCAACAGTACAATCCTTTCTGAAAAGAGTGTGAGATACAAACTGACATCAAAGGATTAGCCAGAACAGCGGGTGAACTCTTCTGAGCTTGGATTTCTGCTACTCATCACCTACATGCCTATCATTAAACATCAATCCACCTACACTTGTTTTTCCATTTGGAACTGGAAATTGATGGCTCTGGGGAGGTATGTGCCTAAAAGAGTGTCTGTGAAATGTGTGGAATGCTTTGAAGAGACTATCATGTAATTTCAGTTTATCACTATATTAATCAGCATTTTTTCTTGATGCATTATTCATGTCAATTAATATAATTATTAATACTCAGCTTTGTCTTTCATAATGAGCATAGCACCTCTTTGTTTTTATTTTTTCCTCTTATTTGCATTTAGCCTTTTACTTAGCAGCAATCAACCCTACATACTCGACTCACAGGAAAAAAAAACACATTAATCAACATGAGTCACTAAATAAATTTCTTTGTCTTTTAGAAAAAAATTCTCCCTCCCCCAAATAATCTCTACTCTCTGCCAAGATTTAATACAGTGGCTGTTAATAATTGTTCCTGCCATTTATACCCATAAAAAGCTGGAGTGTCTGGAAGCCAGCAGCATTTGATCACCTTTTTCATGCCTTATGTAATAATTTATTCACCTTGAAAACATCAGGATTGGCCTCAGTGATGGACTGAAAATTCTCTTCACTGCAAGACTGTGGCATAGACACAGCCTGAGTCACTTTCAAGTTAGCATAAAATAGATTGAGTCCAACCATACTCATTATGTACCTGTGCTTCACACCATTAATGATGGGAGAGAAATCCAGTTAAGCATTTCCAGCACTACCTCAACAAGCCATTCCCTCAGGAAATCATCACCTTTGGTCAGTCAGATGCTATGAAGTCATTTCAAATATTTCCATCGCTCTAATTTCAGCCAAATGTTTGCTATACTTCCAACAGTACAATCCTTTCTGAAAAGAGTGTAAGATACAAACTGACATCAAAGGATTAGCCAGAACAGCGGGTGAACTCTTCTGAGCTTGGATTTCTGCTACTCATCACCTACATGCCTATCATTAAACATCAATCCACCTACACTTGTTTTTCCATTTGGAACTGGAAATTGATGGCTCTGGGGAGGTATGTGCCTAAAAGAGTGTCTGTGAAATGTGTGGAATGCTTTGAAGAGACTATCATGTAATTTCAGTTTATCACTATATTAATCAGCCTTTTTTCTTGATGCATTATTCATGTCAATTAATATAATTATTAATACTCAGCTTTGTCTTTCATAATGAGCATAGCACCTCTTTGTTTTTATTTTTTCCTCTTATTTGCATTTAGCCTTTTACTTAGCAGCAATCAACCCTACATACTCGACTCACAGGAAAAAAAAACACATTAATCAACATGAGTCACTAAAAAAATTTCTTTGTCTTTTAGAAAAAAATTCTCCCTCCCCCAAATAATCTCTACTCTCTGCCAAGATTTAATACAGTGGCTGTTAATAATTGTTCCTGCCATTTATACTCATAAAAAGCTGGAGTGTCTGGAAGCCAGCAGCATTTGATCACCTTTTTCATGCCTTATGTAATAATTTATTCACCTTGAAAACATCAGGATTGGCCTCAGTGATGGACTGAAAATTCTCTTCACTGCAAGACTGTGGCATAGACACAGCCTGAGTCACTTTCAAGTTCTGACTTGGAATTTACATCAAACTCTGGCACCATCATATAGCTGGGGGTTAAGGAAATATTAAGCCAACCTAAGGCAAAATCCTATAAAAGGTAAAACCTACTTTGAATGCTGTCCTTCTATCTTCTATTTTTATTCTACCCCAGTATTCTTATGCTGTCTATAAGTCCCAGTTTCTTCCCAGCTCTCTTCCCTACTTATGCTTTTCTCTTCCCCTATGGAGGGTCTTCCAGTCCAATATTATCAAAATCCTAGAATCTCAGAGCCAAAGAAGAATGCAAGCTTGTCTAGTTCAAACATCTATCCAGCACATCAGTTGTGCCTACAATATTTTGCAGCCTCTGCTTGAAATCTCCTGAAACGAGAAGTTCACATCCTCTGGAGGCAGCTCATCTTATTGTAAAGATGAAAAGGATCTTAATCTAATTGGTCAATGGAATTTTTCCCATTGAATCAAAATCCTCTGTTAGCTTCTACTTGTGTCATCTGATCCATTTTGTTTGTTTATTAAGGAGTGGACCATTGGACAGAATCATTCAGGATTTCCAGAGGAGAGATGTCCTCACCTCCAGAGAGAGAAAGCAGACAGAGAAAGCAGAAAGAGCAGGCTATGAGAAAGCGCAGAAAATCTAGCTGCAAGTGGTTTAGGGTAGATAGCTGAACCCTCCTTATCTGTTTCTTTTATGCCTCGGAGAACCCTTCATCCTTTCGCAGCTATGCTCTTCTCCAGGACCTCGTGCTGCCAGTGATCGCCTGTGCTGTCTTCTGTTCTTCTGTCTCTCCCGCATGCTTTCAGTAATGTCTGGATCTTCCCCAACATAAACGCCTTCCAGCAGCTCTGCCCGTCCTCAAGTGTGCTACCCTCCTTCTTCCTTTCATAAACAATTCATGGCAAGAGTACCTCCATGCTCCTTCAGGTATGGCCTATGAGCAACTCACACCAGACTCACCCAAGTCCTCGTTTAAAAAGCAGCCTCCTGAGACTCAGCCCCTGAATTTATAAAAGGTGCGTGGCAAACTGCCATTTTTTTCTTTTAAAACAAAGTTGCACACCACTGTATATAGAATAATCAACAAGGACCTACTGTATGGCACAGGGACACTACTCAATATCAAGTAGTAACCTATAAGGGAAAATAATCTGAAAAAGAATGGATACATGTGTATGTATAACTGAATCACTGCACTATATATCTGAAACTAACACTGTAAGTCAACTATACTCCAATATAAAAATTTTTTTAAAAGTTGCTCTATGATTTGAGAACCACCAAAGTAACCAACACTCCCAGTGTCCTCGATCCAGTGTTAGAAGCCTCCACCTCATTTATTTACCAGAGCAGTGCTTCTCAAGGGCATCTATGAACCCCACACCGCTAAACCCCACAGTCTCTTCTCTAGCAATCACTCTTCCTTTTTAGAGTCAAAAGTGCAATAACTTAAATATTTACTAAATGATCCTCTCTAAAATTTTTAATCATTTATATTGAAGTATAGTTAATATAATATAGAAATATATATATATATATTCTTTTTCAGATTCTTGTCCTTTGTAGGTTATTATAAGATACTGAGTAGTTCCCTGTGTTATATATATGTCTTTGTTATTTATCTGTTTTATATATAGTAGTTTGTATCTGCCAGTTCCAAACTCCTATTATTGAAGTATAGTTAATATAATATAGAAATATATATATATTCTTTTTCAGATTCTTGTCCTTTGTAGGTTATTATAAGATACTGAGTATAGTTCCCTGTGTTATATATATGTCTTTGTTATTTATCTGTTTTATATATAGTAGTTTGTATCTGCCAGTTCCAAACTCCTAATTTATCCTCCCCTCGTTTCCCCTTTGGTAATCATAAGTTCGTTTTTGAAGTCTGTGAGACTGTGTCTGTTTTGTAAATAAGTTCAATTGTATCAGTTTTTAGATTCCACATATAAGTGATATCATATGATACTTATCTTGCTCTATCTGACTTACTTTACTTAGCTTAATTAGCTTCATGATAAATTTGTATCTGCCTGGAGTACATGAAGGTGGGATGCATTTCTAAAATAAAAGCACTAACTAAATCAATAAACATGGGTTATTATAGCATAAACTTGCGGGAGTATTTTCCCAGTATCATCATTAAGTATTAAGTATTGTCATCTCTAGATCCATTCATGTTGCTGCTGCTGCTGCTGCTAAGTCACTTCGGTCATGTTGCTGCAGATGGCGTTATTTCATTCTTTTTATGGCTGAGTAATATTCCATTGCATTTATACACCTCATCACCTTTATCCAGTCATCTGCCGATGGACATTTAGGTTGTGTCTATGTCTGGACTATTGTAAATAGTGCTGCTATGAACATAGAGGTGTATATATCTTTTCAAATTAGAGTTTTCTCAGGATATATGCCCCAGAGTGGGAACGCTGGATCATATATAGTGGCTCTATTTTTAGTTTTAAAGGAAACTCCATACTGTTTCCAGCAATTATCCTTTCTTCAAGTTCTATCCCCTTGGTTTCTGAAGTCACCACTTTTTGGTGATTTTTCTCCTTACTTTTGACTCTTTTTTTCTGACTTTTCACTTGCTCATGGTTTGAATGAAATTGCTTCCCAGGCATTCAGCAACTCAGGTGTCGTTTAATTACTCAAAGAAATACAAAAGCAGACAATTCGGGACAGCTGTGTTGGCTCCATAAAGTGATGGGGGTCTGAGCTCCCTCTAAACTTTCTGCTGTTCTGTCTGAGGCTTTCAGGCCACACTCCAGCCACAGATTCACTCTAGGCAACAGGGTAAAAATGAAAGAGAAGGGTCCAGTCCCTCTCTTCTAAAGAGACTGCCCAGAGGTCCTGGTAAGATTTCTTCTCACATTGCAAAGGAGGCTGACAAATGTCATTTTTAGCCTGAGACATTGTCCAGGGCTCTGCTACCAAGAAAGAAGTTCTAATGAGAGGCAACCAGCAGACCTGCTGTGGAGTAAATGGTCACACAGGCGACAGCCAGTCACATCTGCTACTTCCCCCGACCATCCCCTGAGGCCATCCCAGCTAGAGACGAAGCATCTTCTTTGTTTCCTATCACTTGACATGTTACGATCTGTGTGTGTGAGAGAGAGAACATTTAAGATCTATTCTTTAGCACATCTCCAGTAAACTTTTTTAAGGTGTACCTTGTGATGAATTGATACATGTCTATATAGTGGCATGACAACTGCCACAAGATTAGTTGACACATCCTTGACCTCACATAATTACCATTTTATTTTTGATGTTGTCATTATTGAGAGAGCTTTTAAGATCTATTCTGTTAGCAACTTTCAAGTATATAACATAGTATTGTTAACAATAGTCACTGTGCTATAATAAGATTCCTAGAACTTATTCCACTTATAACTGGAAGTTCAAACCTTTTGACCCACATCTTCTCATCTCCCCTGCCCCTGGCACCCACTAATCTATTCTGAGTTTGGCTTTTTTAACTTCCACATATAAGGGAGATCTTACAATATAAAATGCAGATTCAAGACATCCTCAAGGAGATCAATGGTAAAAAAAGAGTAGCAGTCATCAGATAATTAGGGCTCAGTGAAAGTCCTCTGACATTTGAGAAGCACTATAAATACTAGTGCAGACTAGGAGGATCAACTATGTATTACTTAAGCTGGAAGATGCTTAGGTTGGAGACACATCATGACTGAAGAGATCTGAAGACAAATAAAGACAAACAGCTGGGAGATGATACTGGGAAAATACTCCTGCAAGTTTATGCTATAATAAGCCATTGATTGATTTAGTTAGTGCTTTTATTTTAGGAATGCATCCCACCTTCATGTACTCACTGCTGCTGCTAAGTCGCTTCAGTCATGTCCGACTCTGTGCGACCCCACAGACGGCAGCCCACCAGGCTCCCCCGTCCCTGGGATTCTCCAGGCAAGAACACTGGAGTGGGTTGCCATTTCCTTCTCCAATGCATGAAGTGAAAAGTGAAAGTGAAGTCGCTCAGTCGTGTCCGACCCTCAGCAACCCCATGGACTGCAGCCTTCCAGGCTCCTCCGCCCATGGGATTTTCCAGGCAACAGTACTGGAGTGGGGTGCCATTGCCTTCTCCATTATGTACTCACAGGCAGATACAAATTTATTGTGAAGCTAATTAAGCTTAAGCATAAAGACCCTACAAGTACAGGTGTTTCTTGAGTTCATGGCAGGGTCATAGCTCTGTGTTCATGTAGTTGGGTAGATATTTTTAATAATTTAAAAGTGATAGCAAAATTTCAAAACTACACTTGGCTATTGCCAATTATGTGATTTTATAGAGATGTAGGGTGATGTACTGCATTTACTTTCTTTGGGAATCTTTTTTTTTAATTGTATTTATTTATTTTTGGCTTTGCTGGGTCTTCACTGCTGTGCAGACTTTTCTCTAGCTGCGGCGAGTGGTGGCTCTTCTCTAATTGTGGTGTGTGGGCTTCTCGTTGCGACGGCTTCTTTTACTGCAGAGCACAAGCTCTAGGTGCGCGGAGTTCAACAGCTGCAGCACACGGGCTCATCAGCTGCAGCTACCGGGCTCTGAGCGGAGGCTTAGTAGTGTTGGTGCATGGGCTTAGCTGCCTCGTAGCACGTGGGACTTTCCCAGGTCAGGGTGGAACCTGTGTCTCCTGCATTGGCAGGCGGATTCTCTACCACTGAGCCACCAGGGAAGCCCTAGGGAATCTCTTTCTTTCAAACTGAAGTACAGTCGCTTCACAATACTGTGCTAGTTTTGGGTGGACAGCAAAGTGACCCAGTTCTACACATACAGATACATCTATTTTTTAACAGATTCTTTTCCATCATAGGTTACAAAAGATACTGAATATAGTTTCCTGTGCTACAGTAGGCCCTTGCTGTTTATCTACTTAATATATAGTAGTGTGCATCTGTTACTCCTATATCCCAGTTTATCCTGTCTTACACGTTTCCCCTCTGGTAACCACAAGATTGTGCTCCATGTCTGTGAGTCCATTTCTGTTCTGCAAGTAAGTTCACTTGTCTCATAGATTCCACACGAGTGATGTCATGTGAGACCTGTCTTTGATTTACTTCACTTAATATGATAATCTCTAGGTCCATCCATGTTGCTCCAGATGGCATCATTTCATTCCTTTTATGGTAAGTAATAGTAATATTCTATATATATACACACACACACACACACCCCACATCTTCATCCATTCATCTGTTGTGGATATTTAGATTGTTTCCATGTCTTGGCTATTGTAAAGAGTGCTGCTATGAATACTGGGGTACATGTACCTTTTTGAATTAGAGTTTTTGTCTTTTCTGGATATGTGCAGAGGAATGGGAATGCTGGATCATATGGTAATGTCATTCTTAGTTTTTGAAGGAACCTCCATACTGTTCTCCACAGTGGCTGTACCAGTTTACATTCCCACCAACAATGCAACACACATGTTTAACCATTAGTTTTCGCATTCATTAATGACTTGAACTATTACTGTAATGTTTGCCCAAAGATGATTGTCTAATTTGCTCATTCTTTCTTCATATATTAGTTGGTATTCTACCAACTAAGAGCTTTTTCTTCTCCACATTTATCATTCATTAGTTAAATTCATAATCATTATTCAATAGCAATAATCTGCTATTATCATACTTTATTTTGATCTAAAGTTGTTCCAGATTTGGCCAGTGGGCACCCCTTCAAGTTCACCTGTGTGAATCTTGACACGTCCTCAGAATCTCTTGTTTTCTAAAATAACAATATTTTAGATTTCCAGTCGTATAATGGCCCTGCTCCAAACCTGCAAAGGTATTGACAAACCAAGATCTGCATACTGCGGGTGCTCATTCCTTTGGGAATGTTGCTATTCCCAGGCCTTCTCAGCGAAGAAGTGTAAGTGAGGTATGGGCAGGTCAGTCTGGCTTATTCTTGGTTTAACTTAAACTTGATGCTAACTAGGACAGCTTATCTTATGGCTGGTCAAACATGCATTGTACAGCTGCTTTAACCATATTTCTTCAAGTTCTATCCCCTTGGTTTCTGAAGTCACCACTTTTTGGTGATTTTTCTCCTTACTTTTGACTCTTTTTTTCTGACTTTTCACTTGCTCATGGTTTGAATGAAATTGCTTCCCAGGCATTCAGCAACTCAGGTGTCGTTTAATTACTCAAAGAAATACAAAAGCAGACAATTCGGGACAGCTGTGTTGGCTCCATAAAGTGATGGGGGGTCTGAGCTCCCTCTAAACTTTCTGCTGTTCTGTCTGAGGCTTTCAGGCCACACTCCAGCCACAGATTCACTCTAGGCAACAGGGTAAAAATGAAAGAGAAGGGTCCAGTCCCTCTCTTCTAAAGAGACTGCCCAGAGGTCCTGGTAAGATTTCTTCTCACATTGCAAAGGAGGCTGACAAATGTCATTTTTAGCCTGAGACATTGTCCAGGGCTCTGCTACCAAGAAAGAAGTTCTAATGAGAGGCAACCAGCAGACCTGCTGTGGAGTAAATGGTCACACAGGCGACAGCCAGTCACATCTGCTACTCCCCCCGACCATCCCCTGAGGCCATCCCAGCTAGAGACGAAGCATCTTCTTTGTTTCCTATCACTTGACATGTTACGATCTGTGTGTGTGAGAGAGAGAACATTTAAGATCTATTCTTTAGCACATCTCCAGTAAACTTTTTTAAGGTGTACCTTGTGATGAATTGATACATGTCTATATAGTGGCATGACAACTGCCACAAGATTAGTTGACACATCCTTGACCTCACATAATTACCATTTTATTTTTGATGTTGTCATTATTGAGAGAGCTTTTAAGATCTATTCTGTTAGCAACTTTCAAGTATATAACATAGTATTGTTAACAATAGTCACTGTGCTATAATAAGATTCCTAGAACTTATTCCACTTATAACTGGAAGTTCAAACCTTTTGACCCACATCTTCTCATCTCCCCTGCCCCTGGCACCCACTAATCTATTCTGAGTTTGGCTTTTTTAACTTCCACATATAAGGGAGATCTTACAATATAAAATGCAGATTCAAGACATCCTCAAGGAGATCAATGGTAAAAAAAGAGTAGCAGTCATCAGATAATTAGGGCTCAGTGAAAGTCCTCTGACATTTGAGAAGCACTATAAATACTAGTGCAGACTAGGAGGATCAACTATGTATTACTTAAGCTGGAAGATGCTTAGGTTGGAGACACATCATGACTGAAGAGATCTGAAGACAAATAAAGACAAACAGCTGGGAGATGATACTGGGAAAATACTCCTGCAAGTTTATGCTATAATAAGCCATTGATTGATTTAGTTAGTGCTTTTATTTTAGGAATGCATCCCACCTTCATGTACTCACTGCTGCTGCTAAGTCGCTTCAGTCATGTCCGACTCTGTGCGACCCCACAGACGGCAGCCCACCAGGCTCCCCCGTCCCTGGGATTCTCCAGGCAAGAACACTGGAGTGGGTTGCCATTTCCTTCTCCAATGCATGAAGTGAAAAGTGAAAGTGAAGTCGCTCAGTCGCGTCCGACCCTCAGCAACCCCATGGACTGCAGCCTTCCAGGCTCCTCCGCCCATGGGATTTTCCAGGCAACAGTACTGGAGTGGGGTGCCATTGCCTTCTCCATTATGTACTCACAGGCAGATACAAATTTATTGTGAAGCTAATTAAGCTTAAGCATAAAGACCCTACAAGTACAGGTGTTTCTTGAGTTCATGGCAGGGTCATAGCTCTGCGTTCATGTAGTTGGGTAGATACTTTTAATAATTTAAAAGTGATAGCAAAATTTCAAAACTACACTTCACTATTGCCAATTATGTGATTTTATAGAGATGTAGGGTGATGTACCGCATTTACTTTCTTTGGGAATCTTTTTTTTTAATTGTATTTATTTATTTTTGGCTTTGCTGGGTCTTCACTGCTGTGCAGACTTTTCTCTAGCTGCGGCGAGTGGTGGCTCTTCTCTAATTGTGGTGTGTGGGCTTCTCGTTGCGACGGCTTCTCTTACTGCAGAGCACAAGCTCTAGGTGCGCGGAGTTCAACAGCTGCAGCACACGGGCTCATCAGCTGCAGCTACCCGGCTCTGAGCGGAGGCTTAGTAGTGTTGGTGCATGGGCTTAGCTGCCTCGTAGCACGTGGGACTTTCCCAGGTCAGGGTGGAACCTGTGTCTCCTGCATTGGCAGGCGGATTCTCTACCACTGAGCCACCAGGGAAGCCCTAGGGAATCTCTTTCTTTCAAACTGAAGTACAGTCGCTTCACAATACTGTGCTAGTTTTGGGTGGACAGCAAAGTGACCCAGTTCTACACATACAGATACATCTATTTTTTAACAGATTCTTTTCCATCATAGGTTATAAAAGATACTGAATATAGTTTCCTGTGCTACAGTAGGCCCTTGCTGTTTATCTACTTAATATATAGTAGTGTGCATCTGTTACTCCTATATCCCAGTTTATCCTGTCTTACACGTTTCCCCTCTGGTAACCACAAGATTGTGCTCCATGTCTGTGAGTCCATTTCTGTTCTGCAAGTAAGTTCACTTGTCTCATAGATTCCACACGAGTGATGTCATGTGAGACCTGTCTTTGATTTACTTCACTTAATATGATAATCTCTAGGTCCATCCATGTTGCTCCAGATGGCATCATTTCATTCCTTTTATGGTAAGTAATAGTAATATTCTATATATACACATACACACACACACCCCCCACATCTTCATCCATTCATCTGTTGGTGGATATTTAGATTGTTTCCATGTCTTGGCTATTGTAAAGAGTGCTGCTATGAATACTGGGGTACATGTACCTTTTTGAATTAGAGTTTTTGTCTTCTGGATATGTGCAGAGGAATGGGAATGCTGGATCATATGGTAATGTCATTCTTAGTTTTCGAAGGAACCTCCATACTGTTCTCCACAGTGGCTGTACCAGTTTACATTCCCACCAACAATGCAGGAGGGCTCCCTTTTCTCCACACCCTCTCCAGTATTTACTATTTGTAGACTTTTTGAAGATGGCCATTCTGACTGGTGTGAGGTGATACCTCATTGTAGTTTTGGTTTGCAGTTCTTTAATAATTAGTGATACTAAGCATCTTTTCGTGTGCTTGTTGGCCATCTGTATGTCTTCTTTGGAGAATGTCTATCTACATCTTCTTCTCATTCTTCAGTTTGGTTGGTTGGTTTTTTTTTTTTTTAATATATATTGAATTGTATGAACTGTTTGTATATTTTGGAAGATAATACCTTATTAGTTGCCTTGTATTGCATTTACTTTTAAATCTTTTTAGACTCCTTCAGTCTGGAACTGTTCCTTACTCTTTTCTTGACTTTTCTTGACGTTGATGTTTTTGAAAATTACAGGCTAGTTATTCTGTAAAATCTCCCTCAGCTTGGGTTCATCTGCTATTTCCCTCACAACTAGAGTCAGCTTTTGCATTTTTAGCAGGAACATCACAGAAGTAATGCTGTGTTCTCATTGCATCTTCTTGGATAGTACGTGATTTCCATTTGTCCTACTACTGCTGGTGTTAACTTTGATCATGACTGAGGTGATGTTTATTGGGTTTCTCTAGTCTAAAGTCACTCTTTCCCCTTTGCGATTAATGTCTTATGGAGAATTATTTTAAGACTATGTGAATTTCCTGTTCTTTCAACCATTAATTTTATTTATTTATTTTGGCAATGCTTACAAATCTAGAGTTTATCTCCGGTAAAGGGTACAAGATAGCAACACCATTAATGTAAGGAAGGGTATCACAGCCAAAGGCTGTCACGCTATGTGCACAGAACACCTGGGAACAGGACCTGTTCATGTAGAGAATCTAGACGTGCACACATGTTTAACCATTAGTTTTCGCATTCATTAATGACTTGAACTATTACTGTAATGTTTGCCCAAATATGATTGTCTAATTTGCTCATTCTTTCTTCATGTATTAGTTGGTATTGTACCAACTAAGAGCTTTCTCTTCTCCCTATTTATCATTCATTAGTTAACATATATTGGTGTGAATTCATAATCATTATTCAATAGCAATAATCTGCTATTGCCATACTTTATTTTGATCTAAAGTTGTTCCAGATTTGGCCAGTGGGCACCCCTTCAAGTTCATCTGTGTGAATATTGACACGTCCTCAGAATCTCTTGTTTTCTAAAATAACAATATTTTAGATTTCCAATCTTATAATGGCCCTGCTCCAAACCTGCAAAGGTATTGTCAAACCAAGATCTGCACACTGTGGGTGCTCATTCCTTTGGGAATGTTGCTATTCCCAGGCCTTCTCAGTGAAGAAGTGTAAGTGAGGTATGGGGAAGTCAGTCTGGCTTATTCTTGGTTTAACTTAAACTTGATGCTAACTAGGACAGCTTATCTTATGGCTGGTCAAACATGCATTGTACAGCTGCTTTAACCATTAAAAAAAAAAAAAAAAAGAACGCATTTAAAAATAAGAAAGGAATAACTGTGATTCAAGCATCCAAAATGGAGACAGATGACCATAGTGACTGTGGTTTCAGCAACATTCCTGCATCACTGAGAACTTAAATTTTCTGAACTACATCAGACTCAAGGATACTACCAGTCATTCTCAAAACAGTATCTATAAGCAGCTGCCAGCTGCAAGCTTATGGTCTCAAGTTCTCCCCCTGTAACTATGCAGGCAATTTACACCCCAACCAATCCTTTCTGTAGCAAGCACCCTTACTTCTTGTCAGCTTCAATCCTAATTCTTAGCAAACGACTTAATCATTTTGCAGTGTTTGCCTTTCTCAGCCTCCTCTATTTTTTAGTCTGGCAGAACACACTTCAAACAGTTACTGTCTTCAGTTTGGTTCAAATAAAACTCCTGGTCTATTCATATCATTGGTTGGTTTATCAGTTATTTCCATCAACAATCCCTTGTATTGACTGGCACTAGAACGGCCATCAGCATTCTGGAGATTCAGCTAAGGAAAAATTCACTTGGCATTATATTCAGTTGGGATATAATAGAATATATTTGTGTGAAATAAATATTACATATTTGTATTTAACTTTATTTAGCCACCTGAAAAGCATTTATGTGTGACTTAATTTAACAAAGTAAAACAAATCTGTTCAGTTGCAACCTGCCACTAGGCAAAATCACAAACATTGTGACGACACAACTGTTATGAAATGTGAGAAGATCTTATTATTGATCATTAATAAGTTTTCAGAGTATGTGTCATGTGCAGCTCATTCCTTAGTCCTGCTGTGAGAAAAAACTGGCCCCACCATTCCTGAGGTTATTGATTACCTTAGTACTTTCTAAAAGTTATATGCTTTCTGGTTCATCTAAATAGAGTTCTAAACCCATAAAACCAATTTGGACTTTTTTCAGTCTGGATATAATAGTGTGATCTACTGTTATGTTATCTACATTATGAAGCTGTTTGGGATTTGCAACAGGAATACAAGTAAGATGCAAAAAGTTTAAAAGACTCAAAAAGACAATTTGGTTGTAGTTTGGCAGTTATTTTATAAATATTTCAATAAAACTAGGGATAAATTGCAGATTCCTGATTTGGATGTATATGACGGGTACTTCCTTTTATCATAATTCAATTACTTTATTAATATAAAATGTGCAGATAAAACTAATGAAATATGAAACATGATAAAACTGAGTGAGCAGTAAAATCTGTAGAAATTATTGTTAAACTGAAAACTAATTCACAAAAAGAGATAAATTTTGAATCAAAGTAATGAAAAGTCTCATGGATATTGTTTGATAATCTAATTAATTAAAGTGGAGTGAAGCATGTGAATATAATGGAAAAAATATTAAATTTCTTGGTGATGACACAAAATAACTAGCAATGAGGAAGATGATATAAAACACATGATATGTCACCATAATGAAAAGTTATTAATAACCAGATGATAAATATCATTAATTCAAAGAGAACTGAAGATGAGCCAAAAGATGCAAAATCTTACAGCTTATGCATAAAATATCTTGACACTGTTTCCCCAAATTTGACAACACTCCTAAAAATTTAACATGGCATTAGCAACAAAGAGTTGTAAACTTGAAACATATTTTTTCTAAACTGATAATAAGAAAAATCAAATTTTATCAACTATCACAGGAAAGTTAATGGATTATCTTTCTTTTTTTCAATACATACCATATTGCAAAATTGTTGCCATATGAAGAGGCTATCAACGAGTGTAAACTCCTCCAAAATGATAGGAAAAAATATTACAGAGTTCTGTTAGACAGCTAGTTCATTCAATAATATTCCTTTGGTATTATTGAATATTATTCAATATTGTTTTCCTGGATTTTGTGAGCTTTGCAATATTTGTCAGCTTGTACAGACATAAGTTGTCATCTATTGTCTCTTGCTAAATACATCTTCACTTTAATAAATAATTTTATATTATAAATTTTTACCATTTTTATTAAAAAGGATTTCCCCAAGTATATAATCTCCATGCCTCATATTGTCTGAATCTACCCTTATAGAATTTATACTATTCAAGCAGCCTGCCAAGTCTTCACAGAGTCTGTTCCCTGTGCTTGGACCTGCCACACACTCTTTTGTTACTTATTAATCAAGATGTAACTCATAGGTAGACTCCTCTCCCTATGAGGGGAAACCTTACAGCCCCTAACCATCTCCCAGGCAGTGTGCTTTCAGAGCAGTTATATATATCTTATTGTAACAAGATATATTCATATAATTATATCCCCAAGGTATGAGCTCCTTGAAGCCAGGACAGTGCTGCATTGTCCTCAGCTTTATACTTGTTACTTAGTAAGATTTAGTAAATACTAAGTGACTGATGCGGAGAAGGCAATGGCAGCCCACTCCAGTACTCTTGCTTAGAAAATCCCAGGGACGGAGGAGCCTAGTGGGCTGCTGTCTATGGGGTCGCACAGAGTTGGACACGACTGAAGCGACTTAGCAGCAGCAGCAAATGACTGATGAATTTATGAATGAGTTGCAACATTACACAATAGTCTAAAATATTAAGACATACAGTTGCCAATAACCAGAGATGTATGGTGTTTTGTTTCTTAATTTAATATTATGTTACTGAGATTTCTGGATCTTTGCCTGAGCTCTTTTGTGCCTGTAATCTGACTCTTACGGCAGGTTTTATGGTAGAAAAATATTTTGTATTTTCTAAAGTTGTTGTTAAGGTATCTTTACAAACTAGTTCATTAGGGAGAATAAAAAGGAAGGAAAAAAAGATAGTTGAATCCACAATTTAAGGGCGAATTTGTCCGTTCTTTGTAGTGTAGACAGAGGAACAGGACCTTTTGGAAAGAATTTCGTTTCCTGATTCATACAGCAGTCTATTAACTTTTCCCTCCTTATACACACTGCGCTTTTTCCCCTGCCTTTCTTTCTCCTTCCTCCAAGGTATATTTCATTTCCTCCCTACAATTGAACACATTAGCTGATTCTGTGTGTCAGCTCTCATGCACTGCTTAATATCAATGTGTTTAACCGCAGAAGTCACTTGTCAGGCAAGCCTACTACGATTCCTGCTTGTTCTCACCATTGGTTCCAGTCCAGGCTGACTTGCACAAAGCCATACTGATCTCCTCTCAGGTCCTTAACGTACATGGTGTCCTAGACTGAGTGGGCCGCCATGCCCAACACTCAACTGTTCTGCTGTGCACTGCAAAGTTAACTGGAGCCTCCATCATTTATAAACATGTTCCCCATGTTCTGATTCTGACCATTGTTTATTGAACTGGGGGCATAACACTGAACAATATTTAATATGCCTGTTCCTCAGATTCCCAATTTCCAGGCACTTAGTATGGTGAACATAACCTTGACAGCAGCTCTTGGCTGCTGTATGCTGTTGTATGAATAATACTGAAAGAAATAACTGTCTAACATAATTCTATAACTCCTATTTATCACTGAGTTTTGATGATTGCCTTGTGCTTACACTTACTCATAAGTGAAAGTAGCTCAGTTGTGTCCTACTCTTTGCAACCCCATGCTCTGTAGCCCACCAGGCTCCTCTGTCCATGGAATTCTCCAGGCAAGAATTCTGGAGTGGGTAGCCATTCCCTTCTCCAAGGGATCTTCCACCCANATATGTCACCATAATGAAAAGTTATTAATAACCAGATGATAAATATCATTAATTCAAAGAGAACTGAAGATGAGCCAAAAGATGCAAAATCTTACAGCTTATGCATAAAATATCTTGACACTGTTTCCCCAAATTTGACAACACTCCTAAAAATTTAACATGGCATTAGCAACAAAGAGTTGTAAACTTGAAACATATTTTTTCTAAACTGATAATAAGAAAAATCAAATTTTATCAACTATCACAGGAAAGTTAATGGATTATCTTTCTTTTTTTCAATACATACCATATTGCAAAATTGTTGCCATATGAAGAGGCTATCAACGAGTGTAAACTCCTCCAAAATGATAGGAAAAAATATTACAGAGTTCTGTTAGACAGCTAGTTCATTCAATAATATTCCTTTGGTATTATTGAATATTATTCAATATTGTTTTCCTGGATTTTGTGAGCTTTGCAATATTTGTCAGCTTGTACAGACATAAGTTGTCATCTATTGTCTCTTGCTAAATACATCTTCACTTTAATAAATAATTTTATATTATAAATTTTTACCATTTTTATTAAAAAGGATTTCCCCAAGTATATAATCTCCATGCCTCATATTGTCTGAATCTACCCTTATAGAATTTATACTATTCAAGCAGCCTGCCAAGTCTTCACAGAGTCTGTTCCCTGTGCTTGGACCTGCCACACACTCTTCTTTTGTTACTTATTAATCAAGATGTAACCCATAGGTAGACTCCTCTCCCTATGAGGGGAAACCTTACAGCCCCTAACCATCTCCCAGGCAGTGTGCTTTCAGAGCAGTTATATATATCTTATTGTAACAAGATATATTCATATAATTATATCCCCAAGGTATGAGCTCCTTGAAGCCAGGACAGTGCTGCATTGTCCTCAGCTTTATACTTGTTACTTAGTAAGATTTAGTAAATACTAAGTGACTGATGCGGAGAAGGCAATGGCAGCCCACTCCAGTACTCTTGCCTAGAAAATCCCAGGGACGGAGGAGCCTAGTGGGCTGCCGTCTATGGGGTCGCACAGAGTTGGACACGACTGAAGCGACTTAGCAGCAGCAGCAAATGACTGATGAATTTATGAATGAGTTGCAACATCACACAATAGTCTAAAATATTAAGACATACAGTTGCCAATAACCAGAGATGTATGGTGTTTTGTTTCTTAATTTAACATTATGTTACTGAGATTTCTGGATCTTTGCCTGAGCTCTTTTGTGCCTGTAATCCGACTCTTATGGCAGATTTTATGGTAGAAAAACATTTTGTATTTTCTAAAGTTGTTGTTAAGGTATCTTTACAAACTAGTTCATTAGGGAGAATAAAAAGGAAGGAAAAAAAGAAAGTTGAATCCACAATTTAAGGGCGAATTTGTCCGTTCTTTGTAGTGTAGACAGAGGAACAGGATCTTTTGGAAAGAATTTCGTTTCCTGATTCATACAGCAATCTATTAACTTTTCCCTCCTTATACACACTGCGCTTTTTCCCCCGCTTTTCTTTCTCCTTCCTCCAAGGTATATTTCATTTCGTCCCTACAATTGAGCACATTAGCTGATTCTGTGTGTCAGCTCTCATGCACTGCTTAATATCAATGTGTTTAACTGCAGAAGTCACTTGTCAGGCAAGCCTGCTACGATTCCTGCTTGTTCTCACCATTGGTTCCAGTCCAGGCTGACTTGCACAAAGCCATACTGATCTCCTCTCAGGTCCTTAACGCACATGGTGTCCTAGACTGAGTGGGCCGCCATGCCCAACACTCAACTGTTCTGCTGTGCACTGCAAAGTTAACTGGAGCCTCCATCATTTATAAACATGTTCCCCATGTTCTGATTCTGACCATTGTTTATTGAACTGGGGGCATAACACTGAACAATATTTAATATGCCTGTTCCTCAGATTCCCAATTTCCAGGCACTTAGTATGGTGAACATAACCTTGACAGCAGCTCTTGGCTGCTGTATGCTGTTGTATGAATAATACTGAAAGAAATAACTGTCTAACATAATTCTATAACTCCTATTTATCACTGAGTTTTGATGATTGCCTTGTGCTTACACTTACTCATAAGTGAAAGTAGCTCAGTTGTGTCCTACTCTTTGCAACCCCATGCTCTGTAGCCCACCAGGCTCCTCTGTCCATGGAATTCTCCAGGCAAGAATTCTGGAGTGGGTAGCCATTCCCTTCTCCAAGGGATCTTCCACCCAGGGATCAAACCCAGGTCTCCTGCACTGCAGGCAGATTCTTTACTGTCTGAGCCACACAGGAAGCCCACAGTTATTCATATGCATTCATTTATTCAACAAACTATAATTGAGTACTTTATATGGATTAGGACCTATTAAGATACTGGGGCTATATTTGTAGAACTAACTCTTTGTCTACCAAGAATTTTGTGTGTAATTATAAATTTAGGGGAAGGCAGAGGGGCTTTGGAGCCAGAACATTTGGGTTTGTGTCCTGTCTCTGCCTCCCACCAGTTGTGAAAGGTTTTATCTATCAGCTTTGTTATATATAAAATGGAGAAAATAATATCCATGTTCTAGTTTTGCTTGGATTAAATGATATAATTTCCAAAGCATTATTAACTGGTAGATTAGGGAAGGGAGGATTAAGGCATGCAAACATCTCAAAGTTTTCTTGATTTTAAATTATAAATGTCCTTTTTTCCCGCATGCTGGATCTTAATTTTCTGACCATGGATTGAACCTGTGCTCCCCGCAGTGGGAGTACAGAGTCTTAAACACTGGATTGTCAGGGAAAACCCTCTAGTTTAATTACAAATACACCTTTTCCTCCTCGAGAACAGAGAAGGGGCCTCAGTGTCAAACCCCAGCCCCAGGAGAGGCCAGCCCAACACAAGGCAGAGGAGATACCTCCTTGTTCCTTCCTAAGCCTTTTCAAAATCCGGCCCCAGGCGCAGAGCTGGCAGCAGTAGTGGCTGGCACTTGATAGTGACACTGACTGGAAGAAGCATCAGAGAGAAAGCAGCTGGGATAGCCACCCCAGCCCCAGAGCAGCAGCAGGTGAGACAGCACCCAAGACAGGAAGATTCTAGAAAGGGAGCCCAGTTCCTGAGAGGCCCAGCTTCCAGGCACTTAGCACAGTTAACGTGACCTTGACAGCAGCTCTTGGCTGCTGTAGGAGGAGCCAGTGACTTATCCCCTGTTGCAGAAGGAAACAAAATGGTCAAAGGCTGGGACACAGGAGGGTGGCGTGAGTCCAGAAGGATCTTCTAGGGACAGTGGTAACTTGGTTTTGCTGAGCTCTTGTATTTCCTGTAACCACACACCAGCTTCGTGGTTGGGAGACACCCGCTTCCTGATCAAACCGCAAGCCTAGTGCATTGAGTGCTTTCCATATACCAAACACCTTTCTAGATATTTCTGTATCTATTCCATCGAAAGGAGATCAGTCCTGGGTGTTCATTGGTAGGTCTGATGCTGAAGCTGAAACTCCAATACTTTGGCCCCTGATGCAAAGAACTGACTCATTGGAAAAGACCCTGATGCTGGGAAAGATTGAGGGAGGAAGGAGTAAGGGACCAGAGAGGATGAGATGGCTGGATGGCATCACCGACTTGATGGGCATGGGTTTGGGTGGACTCTGGGAGTTGGTGATGGACAGGGAGGCCTGGCATGCTGTGGTTTATGAGGTCACAAATAGTCGGACACGACTGAGCAACTGAACAGAACTGATTCCATCTTCACAGCATCACAGGAGCATTATTCCCATTTCACAGATGAGGAAGAGAAGGTAAGTTTCTTTTCCAGGATCACACAGGGGAGACCCTGAATTTCAACCTGGGTGACTGACTCAGAAAGTCAAGCTGCTTCCAGCTCCCACTTGGTAGGTGTACAGCTTTTATGGTTTGAATTGAGTGAATCATGGGCCTGCTTCCCTTTTCACAATGCCCAAGAGATTCAGATATAGGCACTTAGAGTTTTCATGTCTATTACTTACTTTGTCATCTCCTGAGGAGGGCAGTGGAACTGTGGATTATACCCTGGGGAACTGCTGAAAGTACTGTTCAATGACCTTGCTCCACTTTAGATAACTCCCTGTGGAGGTATGTGTGTGTGCCTGTGTGCATCCACAATGACTGCCTGAGCTAACATTACACAGAGGAGACTGAAGGCTCCCAGTCACCAGTAGGAACAGAGCAATATTCCTCTCTAGTGTTTATATCACCTCACTTCTCCAAGAAACCGACCCTGAATGAATCCATCAGGTTGTTCATTCTCACACAACGGCTGTATAGAATGATTAACCTTAATGGATCCTTCTTGTTTCATTCTGCTTCATTTTTTAAACACAGGATGACTCCCAAACTAGACTAAATAATGCAAAAGCCTTTTCTCAGTTTTACTGATATCCTTGGTGAAAGCTCAGGAAGGATGGTCACTTTTAAAGCGCTGTGATTGTGTTGGCGGTGGGGGTGGGGGATGGAGAGGAGAAAGCAGTGAGAAGTACTGCGTTTTTGAATAAAAGGCGCTTGCATGTATAACCTGTATTTCCCCAGCCGCACCAGCCTTGGAGTTGTGTTGTTCATTCACTCAGTCATGTCCGACTCTATGACCCCATGAACAGCAGCTTCCCCCATGAACAGGCTTCCTTGTCCTTCACTGTCCCCTGGAGTTTGCTCAAACTCTCGTCCATTGAGTCAGTGATGCCATCCAACCATCTCATTCTCTGTCGCCCCCTTCTCCTCCTGCTCCCCCCCCTCTATGTATATATATTTTAATCAAAGGATTTTTAACAAAAGAGTAGCTGTCTGGCCTGGTCCTTACAGATGAATCATGGGNGAGTCAGTGATGCCATCCAACCATCTCATTCTCTGTCGCCCCCTTCTCCTCCTGCTCCCCCCCCTCTATGTATATATATTTTAATCAAAGGATTTTTAACAAAAGAGTAGCTGTCTGGCCTGGTCCTTACAGATGAATCATGGGAAGCTCAGCCCCCTCCCGGGCTTCCTGGGATAGCTCAGGAATCCTCAGCGGGTGTGTGACCTCAGGGACCCCAGGATTTAATCCTCCTGGCTGCATGTGGGAGCCTCTGCTCCCTCCTCCCCAGAGGTACTTGCTCAGGTGTCAGGTTGTGGTCATACCTGGCAACCAGGTGGCCGTGGTGCTTGCTCTTTATTCAAGTAACATGGCCCAAGGGATCCCAGGTGGCTGACCCAAATGGCATTTCTGGTGAATAACCACTGCAACCTGTGCCAATCACCCTCAGCTGAACTGAGGAATTTACCCCGCCCCCTCCCCCGCAGTCAGGTTGTATCCTGTTACAGGCCATGGAGCCGCGCTGCCCAACCTGTCTTTTACAAGATGTCGGTGATTAGCTTCTTATCAGACACTCTTCCTCCCTGGACTCTGATCTCCGGATACAGCAAGGACCACAGGGAATCTGAGCAACAGAAACCTTGCTAACCTCCGCTCTAACAATGACCCACTGTCCTTGGACCAAGGGTGCATACCTTAATCTTCTTTGAGTGAATTCATCCACAAGGTTCCATGGTTTCTCTTGCAAATAACTCCCTGGCAGGCAGGACTGCTTGGCAGATTCTCTGAACCTGGTTGTGGATTATCAGCCTTTACACTGGTTTCCCTGAGCCAGATCTCACTCTAGAATTTACTAGACCTCTGGTCCCCTTAGTTATTGTCAACAGTGGATTCTGAAGAATTTCTGTGCGCCGTGAGTGCTGCTCTGTAAGATTATGCCCCACTCACTCCCTTTACCCACATGAGAGTTACACCCAGCATGGAATTTTTTTCAGGTTATAAGACTCCTGTTTAGAAAGCTATTTCACTCCTAAATTTTCATTTTAAAAAATAGTCTTTATTTAGTAACTAATCCCTATATTAAATCCATTGGAATGGCTTAACTACTTTGTGCTAAATATATGTGAAATTAGTTATTAGTAAGGGTTATCCTATTTATGAAAAAAATTTGTGGAAAATTAGAAACTTGGCAGTCAGCCAGGAGAGAGCAGTCCATTTTAAACTTTTTATTTTTTCATTTGGAATAAGGTCCATGCTACCCATCTTTAGTCTTAACTCTCTCTTTTTTTTTTTTTTTATCCCCCAAGAAGTTTATGTATTTATAATCAGAATAATCCTAATAATTAAACTAAGGGTCTTTCAGCTTCATGATATTGTGAACTTATCATAAATTTTTTCACTCTCTCCAGCAGTTGTTTTAATTTGGATGTTGTCTATATGAAGTTAGGTGTGCAGAAGTGAATTGCGATGCTTTGCATGAATTTTTTCCTTGACTCAATGAACTCATTTTTACCGAACTAAATGCAAGAAACCAAGTGAAAAATATGCCAGGGATATATTTGTTTGCCTGGCATAGTAAGGACAGCTCTGTTGCAATGTTGTCTATATGAAGTTAGGTGTGCAGAAGTGAATTGCGATGCTTTGCATGAATTTTTTCCTTGACTCAATGAACTCATTTTTACCGAACTAAATGCAAGAAACCAAGTGAAAAATATGCCAGGGATATATTTGTTTGCATGGCATAGTAAGGACAGCTCTGTTGCACAGTAAACAAAGATCAAATGCCGTATAGAAAAGAAGCAAGCAAAGGTCAGTCTCTGAGAGGCAGAGAGAGAGAGACTGAGGCACACTGATAGCACCTGATAAACACAAGACCTTAGGCTGATAGGCAGAGAGTGTCAGCACATTAAATAACTTCAAATAATTTATGTAAATTCAACTATGCTTGCTTGGGAGAGAGATGTTAAAATAGCACTTGCCTGCCATTCTCCACCACCATCATCCTCCCCAGAGTGAGTCAGACAAAAGACATGAGTCTTCTATGACCTGAGTCTCTGTTCCCTGGGAACCTCTTACTAAATAATAGTCAGTGTGTCCCTTCAATGTAAATCAATTCTGTTACCTGCTGCTCAACCAAAGAAACAGAAATCTACTCCAATGCCAAAAAATGATCTGGCAAAGCTAAGTTTTTGAAAGATGGTCTGATCTCCAATGGGCAACTTCCACAGAAGATTCAAGGTTAATTTTCAACATCCCCACTTTGTCTTGAACTGATTTGAATAATTTGCTCCTGTGACATAAAACCATCTCATTACCATTTACCTCCGTCCCTGTTTCCACCACCTCTGTGTGAAAGCTTGTGATTTCTATGTACACTTGGCAAAATACGAGACTAAGTGATTTGTCTCCAGATTGTTCCGCATCCAGGAGGAGCCCAGCAACGCCACCCAAAGCTGGACCACTGCTGACAACATACATGCATCAGATACTTCGTCAGTTTCTGCTCAGTTTCAACTAGGGGAAGCCCTGATTCCAACTTTTCCAGTCTGGGATTCCACTGTCACCTTCCCAGTGAGGCCTGCCCCCACCAAGCTATTTAAAACAACATCACTTATCAACCTTCCCAGTGCCTCTTGTCTTGGTGTCATTTTTTTCATTTTCTTATGGCACTGACACCATGTCACTTTTCATTCTGGTTATTTTAGTCAGACTTTTATTCTGATACTTCTGACTTGCTTATTATTTTATTGTTTGTTGCCTGTCCCTGCAGGGCTTCCCTGATGGCTCAGTTCAGTTCAGTTCAGTTCAGTTGCTCAGTCATGTCCGACTCTTTGCGACCCCATGAATCGCAGCATGCCAGGCCTCCCTGTCCATCACCATCTCCCGGAGTTCACTTAGACTCACGTCCATCGAGTCCGTGATGCCATCCAGCCATCTCATCCTCGGTCGTCCCCTTCTCCTCCCGCCCCCAATCCCTCCCAGCATCAGAGTCTTTTCCA
>SJYX01001919.1:5254-18206 GCA_006410675.1 Oreotragus oreotragus
GGTAGTTTGAGCATTCTTTGGCATTGCCTTTCTTTGGAATTGGAATGCAAACTGACCTTTTCCAGTCCTGTGGCCACTGCTGTGTTTTCCAAATTTGCTGGCATATTGAGTGCAGCACTTTCACAGCATCATCTTTCAGGATTTGAAACAGCTCCACGGGAATTCCATCACCTCCACTAGCTTTGTTCATAGTGATGCTTTCTAAGGCCCACTTGACTTCACATTCCAAGATGTCTGGCTCTAGATTAGTGATCACATCCTCATGATGATCTGGGTCGTGAAGATCTTTCCTGTGCAGTTCTTCTGTGTATTCTTGCCACCTCTTCTTAATATCTTCTGCAAATGTGATGATTTTACCCCCCTTTAAGTTTCTTGAATATACTATTTTTGGTTGGCAGTATATTTTCTTTCATAACTTGAATATATCATTCCATCTTTTTGACCTGTAAGGCTGTTGCTGAGAAATTTTATAGTATCCTTATAGGACCTCTTTTATTTGTGAGCAGGCACTTTTCACTTGCTGTTTTCAAGATTCTCTCTTTGTTATGACTTTCAACAGTTTTATTATAACTTATCTCACTGTAAGTCTCTTTAGATTTATCTTACTTACATTTTGTTGAGCTTCTTTAAATTGTATGTTGCCTTCTTTCCTGAAATGTGGGAAGTTTTTGGCCATAACTTCTTCAAATAAGCACTCAGAACTTTTTTTTTCATTCTGCTAAGACTCTTATAATGCATACGTTGTTTCACTTTAGGTAACATAAAATGACCATAACCTCTTTTCATGTCTGATAGCCACACAAGGAGGAACTTGTGCCATTATTCATACCCAATGTTGTACATATGCACCAAATACGAGCACTAATTCCTTTCACTTTACTAAACACATGAACAAGATGATTCAGCCTATGGATACTCTTGAAACCTCAGTCACCTCACTTTGGGAGACATTAGCTAGTTCCTCATGATGGAAAACTATCTTAATTGTAATAATTCTGATTGTTCTGTTTTTGCTGCTTGCTCCCTGCATCTGTAACCGCATAGCTGGATTTATTTGTAGCCACATGAAGGCTTTTAAGTTACCAATGGTTGTTCCAAATCCTACGAGTGACAGTGCCACAGCCTCCTCCAACTACTACTTGGGGATCCTAAATCAAAGACCCTCAATATGAGGGTTAGAATATTTTGCTTCAACAATTTAGGGATGACACCCCTTACCAGGTTGAAGAAGCTGTGGCTTCATAATTTTCCTAAAATAAAAGCTGGGAATGAGAGTGTTTGTAGTCAGATAGGAAGACCAGAGTTCCCCAAGCAGCAGGAGGAAATAACCTGCAAGTGGAAGAGGTTTTATATATATATATGTACATACATACATATATATATATATATATATATATACACACACATATATATATATATATACAAAATTTAAAAAGGCTTCTTTTAATTCTGTGTTATCATGATGACACCTGGTTCTGCCTGAACTTAACTTTTTTCAAACTTTGAGCTAACTGATGTGTTTTCCTCATGGAAATGTTTTTCTTAAGCTNATATATATATATATATATATACACACACATATATATATATATATACAAAATTTAAAAAGGCTTCTTTTAATTCTGTGTTATCATGATGACACCTGGTTCTGCCTGAACTTAACTTTTTTCAAACTTTGAGCTAACTGATGTGTTTTCCTCATGGAAATGTTTTTCTTAAGCTATGTTAATGAAACTATGTATTTGCTTCCTTTCTTCAAGATTCATGTCAATTGTTTTATGGCTGGAGATATAAATATATTACTTGCATTTTTGGAGGGAAGTGCCAACTGAATGATGCTATCACATTTATATTTTTACGTTTTATTTTGTATTGGGGTATAGCTAAGTACCAGTGTGATAGTTTCAGGTAAACAGTGAATGAACTCAACCATATATATACATGTATTCATTCTCCCTCAAACTCCCCTCTCACCAGACTGCCACATAAAATTGAACAGAGCTCCATGTGCTATACAGTAGGTCATTGTCAGTTATCTATTTTAAATATAGCAGTGTGTATATGTCCATCACAAACTCCCTAGGTATCCCCATCCTTCCCTCTGGCAACCATAAGTTCATTCACTAAGTATGTAAGTCTCTTTCTATTTTATCAGTAAGTTCATTTGTATCATTTTCTTTTTAGGTTCTACATATAAGGGATGTCATACAATGTTTTTCCTTCTTTGTCTGACTTACTTCACTTAGTGTGATGCTCTCTAGGTCCATTCACGTTGCTCAAATGGCATTATTTCATTCTTTTTAATGGCTGAGAAATATTCTATCACACACACACATATACACACACACACAATTTCTTAATCCATTTTTCTGTCAATGGACTTAGGTTGTTTCCATATATTGGTTACTGTAAACAATGTTGTAATGAACATTGGGGTGTATGTATCCTTTCAGATTGTGCTTTTCTCTGAATATATGTCCAGAAGTAGGATTGCAGAATCATATGGTAGCTCTATTTTTAGTTTTTTAAAGAAACTCCATACCATTCTCCATATTGGCTATACCAATTTACATTCTCACCAACAGTATAGGTGGGTCCCCTTCTTTTCACATCTTCTCCAGCTTTATTGTTTGTGGATTTTTTGATGATAGCCATTATGACTGGGGTGAGGTGATATCTCATTGAGTTTTTATTTGTATTTCTCTGATAATCAATACTGCTGAACATTTTTTCACGTTCCTCTTGGCCATCTGTATGTCTTCTTTGGAGAAATGTCTGTTCAGGTCTTCTGCCCATTTTCTGGTTGGGTTATTTGTTTTGATGCCATTAAGCATTATGAGCTGTTTGTAAATATGAAGACTAATCTCGTTAGTCACATCATTTGAAAATGGTTTCTCACACTCCTTGGGGTGTCTGTTCATTTGTTTATTATTTCGTTTGCTGTGCAAAAGCTTTTGAACATAAGTAGGTCCCATTTGTTTATTTTTGTTTTTATTTCCATTATTCTGAGAGAAAGATTGAAAAAATATATTGCTGTGATTTATGTCAGAGAGTCTTCTGCTTATGTTTTCCTGTAGGAGTTTTATAGAGTCTGGTCTAACATTTAGGTCTTTCATCCATTTTGAATTTATTTTTGTGTATGGTGTTAAAGAATGATATAGTTTTATGTTTTTACATGTAGCTGTGCAGTTTTCCAGCACCGTTTGTTAAAGAGACTGTCCGTCCAACATGTAGCCTTGCCCCCTCTGACATACATTACCTGATTGTAGATGTGTGGGTTTCTTTGTTTTATATCCCAATACAAAATAAAACTTTAAAATAAATAAATGTGATAGCGTCATTCAGTTGGAACTTCCCTCCAAAAATGTAAGTAATATATTTCCATTACTTTAGTCATAGTTACTAAAGATTTTGTTCCTTTAGTTGGACCATATTTCCTTATTTACTTGTATGCTATGCCTTGTGATATTTTGTTAAGAGTTATGCATTTAAAAAATAACCACCTCTTCAAGTTTTATGAACTTACTTCATACAATGTTTGGAATCTAAACAATATAGTCTCAAGCAACAATTGGGTCAAGGTGAAATTATAAGAAGAAGAAATTATAAAATACCTTCAAGCAAATGAAAGCAGAAACAAAACATACCAAAATTTATGCAATGCATTAAAAACAGTGCTAAGGGAAAAATGTATATCTAGCTATAAATTCTAACATTAAAATTGAAAGGAGATCTCAAGTCAACATATTAACTTTTAACGTTAAGGAGCAAACTAAACCCAAAGCTAACGGAAGGAATAACACAAGGAAGGAAATAATAAAAATTTGAGAAGAGATAATGTTTCCAAATTAAAATATAGAAAATCAAATTTTTATATAGTTTGATTAATAACAAACATTGAACTCAAATTGCTAAAATCAGATAGGAAAGTGGGGACATTACTACCAATACACAGAAATAAAAAGAATTATAAAGAATACTATTAACAATTGTATACCAATACATTCAATAACCTAGGTGAAATGAACAAATTCCTAAAAATTAAAAAAATCTAACAAGAATGAATTATGAAGTGGAAAAATGGAATAAAAATATAACTAGTTAGGAGATTGAATCAGTAATTTAAAAAAATAAACAGAAGTCATGGAAAAAGTGTCTGTATGGGCAAATTCTACATTAACATTTAAAGAATAATTAACAACAGTCATTTTCAAACTCTTCTGAAACAGGGAAGAGGACAGAATACTTTAAAACTCATTCTATAAGGTCACCATTACCCCGATGCAAAATCAGACAAAGACAATAGGGAACCACCCTCAAGCTGTAAAAACAAAATAAACAACCAAAATAAACAAAAATAGATCAACAGCCCTTGTGAATTTTGATGTCAAAATGCAATAACTAAACTGAATTCAGCAGCTTATAAAGGCATTATAGTCCATGACCAAGTGGGATTTATTTCTGGAATGAAAAAAAGTTTCAACTTTTTTCATTTTGTACGTTGAAACTTACAAAAATAAATGGTAACAGAATGAGGGGGAACTTGATTCAGAAAAAAGTATTTGACCAAATTCATCATCCTTTCATGATTAAAAAAAACACTCATTAACAGAGAAAGACAAGAAAACTGCTTCATTACAATAATGGACATACATGAAATCCCACATGTAAACAAGACCAGAAGTAGACTGTGGATCAGATCATGAATTCCTTATAGCAAAATTCAGACTTAAATTGAAGAAAGTAGGGAAAACTACTTGGCCATTCAGATATGACCTAAATCATATCCCTTACAATTATGCAATGAAACTTACAAAAAGATTCAAATAATTCTATCTGATAGACAGAGTGTCTGAAGAACTATGGATGAAGGTTCCTAACATTGTACAGGAGATGGTGGTCAAAACTATCCCCAATGCAAAAAAAAACAAAAGGCAAAATGGGCTGTCTGAAGAGGCCTTACAAATAGCTGTGAAGAGAAAAGAAGTGAAAGGCAAAGAAGAAAAGGAAATATATACCCATCGGAATCAGAGTTCCAAAGAATAGGACAGAGAGATAAGAAAGCCTTCTGAAGTGAACAATGTAGCGAAATAGAATAAAACAGAACAGAAAAGACTAAAGATGTCTTCAAGAAAATTAGAGATACCAAGGGAACATTTCATGCAAAGATGGGAACAATAAAAGACAGAAATGGTATGGAACTAGCACAAGCAGAAGATATTAAGAAGAGGTGGCAAGAATACACAGATGAACTATACAAAAAATATCTTAATAACCCAGATAACCACAATGGTGTGATCACTCACCTAGAGCCAGACATCCTGGAGTGTGAATTCAACTGAGAAACATCACTAAGAACAATGCTAGTGGAGGTGATGGAATTCCAGTTGAGCTATTTCAAAACCTACAATGCAGAATCCACCTACAATGCAGTAGGTGGGTTTGATTCCTGGGTCAGGAAGACCCCCTGGAGAAGGGATAGGCTACCCACTCCAGTATTCTTGGGTTTCCCTTGTGGCTCAGCTGGTAAAGAATCTGCCTGCAATGTGGGAGACCTGGGTTCAATCCTTGGATTGGGAAGATCCCTTGGAGATGGGAAAAGCTACCCACTACAGTATTCTGGCCTAGAGCATTCCATGGACTGTATAGTCTATGGGGTCGCAAAGAGTTAGACATGGCTGAATGACTTTCATTTTCTTTTCTTTCACTTTCTTATTTCAAAACCTAAAAGGTGATGCTGTGAAAGTGCTGCACTCAATATGCCAGCAAATTTGGAAAACTCAGCAGTGGCCACAGGACTGGAAAATATGTTTTCATTCCAATCCCAAAGAAAGGCAATGCCAAAGAATGTTCAAGCTACCACAAAATTGCATTAATTTTACATACTAGAAAAGTTATGCTCAAAATTCTCTAAGCCAGGCTTCAGCAGTATGTAAACTGAGGATTTCCAGATGTTCAAGCTGGATTTAGAAAAGCAGAGGAAACAGATCAAATTGCCAACATCCACTGGATCAGAGAAAAAGCAAGAGAATTCCAGAGAAACCTCTACTTCTGTTTCATTGACTATGCTAAAGCCTTTGACTGTGTGGATCACAAGAACTGTGGAAAACTCTATGAGATGGGAATACCATACCACTTGAACTTCCTCCTAAGAAACCTGTATGCAGGTCGAGAAACAACAATCAGAACCGGATATGGAACAATGGATTGGTTTAAATTGGGAAAGGAATAAGTCAAGTCTGAATATTGTCACTCTGTTTATTTAACTTATATGCAAATTACATCATGCAAAATGCCAGCTGGATGAAGCACAAGTTGGAGTCAAGACTGCCAGGAGAAATATAAATAACCTCAGATATGCAGATGACACCACCCTTTTGGCAGAAAGCAAAGAAGAACCAAAAAGCCTCCTGATGAAAGTGAAAGAGGAGAGTGAAAAAGCTGGCTTAAAACTCAACGTTCAAAAAACTGAGATTGTGGCATCTAATTTCATCATTTCATTGAAAATNAACCTCAGATATGCAGATGACACCACCCTTTTGGCAGAAAGCAAAGAAGAACCAAAAAGCCTCCTGATGAAAGTGAAAGAGGAGAGTGAAAAAGCTGGCTTAAAACTCAACGTTCAAAAAACTGAGATTGTGGCATCTAATTTCATCATTTCATTGAAAATAGATGGAGAAACAATGGAAACAGGGACAGACTTTATTTTCTTGGTCTCCAAAATCACTACAGATCATGACTGCAGCTATGAAATTAAAAACAACAACAACAACAACAAACACTTGCTCCTTGTAAGAAAAGTTGCAACCAAACTAGACAGCATATTAAAAAGCAGACATTACTTTGCTGACAAAGGTCCTTCTAGTCAAAGCTATGATTTTCCAGTAGTCATGTATGGATGTGAGAGTTGGATCATAAAGAAGGCTGAACACCAAAGAACTGATGCTTTTGTACCATGGCGTTAGATAGGACTCTTGAAAGTCCCTTGGACTGAAAGAGAGGAGATCAAACAAGTCAATCCTAAATGAAATCAATCCTGAATATTCATTGTAAGGACTTATGCTGAAGCAGAAGCCCTAATACTTTGGCCACCTGATGTGAAGAACTGACTCACTGGATAAGACGCTGTTGCTGGGATAGATTGAAGGCAGGAGGAGAAGGGGACGACAGAGAATGAGATGGTTGGATGACATCACCAACTCAATGTACATGAGTTTGAGCAAGCTCTGGGAGTTGGTGATGACAGGGAAGCCCGGTGTGCTGCAGTCTATGGTGTGGCAAAGAGTCGGACACAACTGAGTGACTGAACAACAACAATGAAACTCCACAGCTAGTATCACATTCAGTATTGAAAATCTGAGAACTTTTTCACCAAGATAAAGAAGAGGAAAACGATGCCTGCTTCTGTCACTTCTATTAAATACTGTGTATTGCAAGATCTGTACAAAATAGTTTGTCAAGAGAAAATAAGAAAATTATTCAGTTTAGAAAGAAAAAAGTATAATCATCTCTTAGATTGCATAACTCTTGTGCATAAATCTCTAATGATTCCAAGGAAAATAAACTATTAGAATAAGCAAAATCATCCAAATGAAAGGTTACAATATCAAAACACAGTTAGTTGTATTTTGTACACTGACAGTGAACAACTTGAAAGTGAAATGAAGAATACAATTCTACTTAGAATAAAAAAGAATAAAATGCTTAGGAATAGATTCAAACAAGGAGCCAAAAGACTTATACACTAGATACCACAAAACATTGCAGAAAGAAATTAAAGGTATAAATAAATGAAAACATAGCCATAGATTATAAAAATAATATTTTAAGATAAGAATATTTCCCAAATTAATCTACATATTCAATTAATTGCTAAGTAAAATCCCAGTGATGTTTCCCAGAAATAGAAAAACTTAGCCTAAAATTCATATGAAATTTCAAAAGACCCTGAAGACTAGAATGATACTTGCCAGGAGTTGGAAGAAAATAGAAATAGGAAACAATTGTTTAATATATATGACTTTTCAATTTGGGAAGGTTAAGTTTTTAGGTGGATGGTGGTGATAGTTACACAAAAATGTAGATGTTGTAAAACATGTGGGGCAAAAGCTTCATGGTGTTGGATTTGGCAAAGAGTTCTTAGATATGGCACTGAAAACACAAACAACAAAAGAAAAATTAGATAAATTTCATCAAAATTAAAAACTTCTGTGAATCTAAGAGCACTATCATCAAAGTGTAAAGGAAACTCACAGAGTGGGAGAAATATTTAGGCAAATCACATATCTAATAAGAGATGAATATCCAAGACAGGACGAACTACAACTCAACAACAAAAATGAACAAACTAATTTTAAAATGGGCAATTGACTTGAATAGACATTTTTCCAAAGAAGATATACAAATGGCCAATACACCCATGAAAAGATATTCATCATTAATCATTAAGGAAATATATATCATAACCACAATGAGATGCTACTTCATATTCATTAAGATGTGGTGGTGGTGGTTGTTTAGTTGCTAAGTTGTGTCCGACTCTTGCGACCCCATGGACTGTAGCCCACCAGGCTCCCCTGTCCATGGGATTTTCCAGGCAAGAATACTGGAGAGGATTGCCATTTCCTTCTCCAGGGGATCTTCCTGATCCAAGAATCGAACCCGGGTCTCCTGCATTGCAGGCGGATTCTTTACTGACTGAGCTATGAGGCGAAGGATAGCTATTATTAAAAACAAACTCAGAAATAAAAAGTATCAGTGAGGATGCAAAATTGGAACACTTTTGTGTTGCCAGTGGGAATTTAAAATAGTACAGAATTTGTGGAAAATTTGGTGGTCCCTCAGGAATTTAAACATAGAACCATCACCCAGCAATATTGCTCCTAGACATAGATCCAAAATAACTGAAAGCAGAGACTTGAACAGATATTTGTACATCAATGTTCAAAAGAGCATTATTCACAACACTCAAAATATGAACCAACCCAATGTCCATCAGTGAATGAATAGCTAAGTAAAATGTGACATATGCATATAGTAGAATATTATGCAGTCTTAGAAAGAAATGGAATTCTATACATGATACAACATGAGTGGAGCTTGAAACCTTATGCTAAATCAAATAAACCAGACAAAAAGTACAATATTATATGACTCCACTTACATGAGGTACCTGCTGCTGCTGCTAAGTCACTTCAGTCGTATCCAACTCTGCGACCCCATAGATGGCAGCCCACCAGGCTCCCTCGTCCCTGGGATTCTCCAGGCAAGAACACTGGATTGGGTTGCCATTTCCTTCTCCAATACATGAAAGTGAAAAGTGAAAGTGAAGTCGCTCAGTCGTGTCCGACTCTGCGCGACCCCATGGACTGCAGCCTACCAGGCTCCTCCGCCCATGGGATTTTCCAGGCAAGAGTACTGGAGTGGGGTGCCATCGCCTTCTCTGACATGAGGTACCTAGAGTAGTCAATGTCACAAAGATGTAAATTCCCTTTACTGGAACTGTTAGGAAAGAACAGTCTTTTGTTGCTTACATTGCCAAGCTGGTATAATATATATTGGAGATGTTTTGTTTACTTTTTTATAATTTGGATTGTGCATGGTTGAAAATTAAGCCAACACTGAAGAAAACAGAACAGAGAATTTCCTGATAATGTCATTTTAGCCCCTGAATCCACTTGTACTTGTATTATCATTCATGCGAGCTAGTAATCCCAATCTCTCTCTCTTTTTTTTTTTTTTGAGAAGACCAGGTTTTCATCAAGCTTTTCCATCAAGCTTTTCAAAATTGTAACATATGATCTTCAATATTGCTGACTTACCCACTATGAATTATCTGTCCCTTTCAATAGAAAGAATCCAGACAAATACAGTAAGCTGTGAAGAATCACTGTAATTCACAGCAAAGATGGTTTTGATGAAACATATCCTTATTGTGGGTTATGCACATTGAAATATTTTTAAGTAGAAAAATCTTGTACAGGGTGTGTCAGATTACAGAATCTCTAACGGCCCCGAGATTGGCATTCTATATGTTAGTTTTCCTTGTACAGAACTGGAGATGCAGATTGTGTAGGAAGTTGTTAATATGGTAAATGAGACCAAAATTTGTCAATTAATTGATCATAAAAGAGAATATCAGAATACATTAATCAAATACGCTTTGAATGTTTACTATGGGCCAGGTACTATCATGGATACTGAGGATATAAAGTTGAGTGAAAGAAAACTTAATAGGAAAGAAGGAGAGGTTAAAGGGGTACTTAGATTATAGTGTCTTAAGTAATGGTAAACGAGACCAAAATTTGTCAATTAATTGATCATAAAAGAGAATATCAGAATACATTAATCAAATATGCTTTGAATGTTTACTATGGGCCAGGTACTATCATGGGTACTGAGGATATAAAGTTGAGTGAAAGAAAACTTAATAGGAAAGAAGGAGAGGTTAAAGGGGTACTTAGATTATAGTGTCTTAAGTGGAAAAATAAATGTATGTACAAAGTACAAATGTAAATATTGTTATTTATGCATTTTGTAGGGAGACTTCAAGAAAGGCTTCATTCACAAAAAAGGTGACATTTGAGATGGATTTTTGAGATAACAGCATTATGCCTTGAAATATTTCCAGGTTCTTAAAAGAAAATGTATACCTATGGTATAGACCAGTCAATTTATGCTACTATGTACTTGGATGTTATAGTGCTCTTGATTTTAACTCCATGTGCCTGTCTAAGTTCATTTGCCATATCATGACTGTCAAGTGATGAAGCAGTTAACACACTGAATTCAGAATATATCATAGCTTCAAAAATGCTCTCACTTCTTTTCACTCCTAAAACTTTAATCTGATTTTCCTCTGTTTATTTTAATAAATCTAACATGAGATAACAAAATCCAATAGCTGTAGGACACATTATTATTGCCTAATTAACATCCAATTAACAATCTGGTCTCTCCACTTTCCTTGGAAAAACTATCAATAGTTTAATATAATAAAAGTAATTCAGTCAAGTCCACAGATATTTTTGATATTTCTAGGGTGCACTAAACCATGTGTCACATATCTGTTTATTTGTGATGAAGGGATAGAAGTGCCACATTACTTTCATAGTCGAGTTAAGTCAGTGGATCTGTGAATCAGTCATTTTTTAATATTAATGCTTAATCTTTCAACAGTTATTTTTTGTTGGAATTTTCTGCTTCTTTATTTGGTGTTTATTTCTTTCCTTCCCTTCTCATTCATGTTACTAGAGTCTGCTTCATTGGTGAATCAAATACCCAAGTAAGAGCTATTTGAAACAAACATCTTTGGCTTCCTTGAGGTGAACAGTCAGTCTTTATTCTGTAGTAAATTAATTTTGGTAATGAACACACATTCCATACCTTTGCAGGTAATTAGCGACTCCCATCAGAGAAGGCGATGACACCCCACTCCAGTACTCTTGCCTGGAAAATCCCATGGGTGGAGGAGCCTGGTAGACTGCAGTCCATGGGGTTGCAAAGTCAGACACCACTGAGCGACTTCACTTTCACTCTTCACTTTCATGCATTGGAGAAGGAAATGATAACCCGTTCCAGTGTTCTTGCTGGAGAATCCCAGGGACGGGGGAGCCTGGTGGGCTGCCGTCTATGGGGTCGCACAGAGTCGGACACGACTGAAGCGACTTAGCAGCAGCGGCAGCAGCAGAGACTCCCATTAAGTACAAGCCTCTGTAAATTTCTTTAGAAGCGGTAGACTGATCCGATAAACAAGTCCTGTGTGGCAAAACCAATATAGTATTGTAAAGTTAAAAAAAAAAAAAGTCCTGTGATTTTAGCACATTTATCACTAAAAAACAAAACAAAACAAACAAACAAACAAAAAACCATCATGTTGCAGGTGTAGGGAGTGTTTGCAGTAAGATTTTTCAAGGCATATTTTTTGGAGATTACTGACCATAAGAGTACACTGATGTTACTGAAAAATCTCAGAGCACTGTTTGCAAATGAAGTGTTGATTGTTGCCTTCCCAATTCTGGGAGACTCTTCAGTATGCTCTTGACAAATAGAATGGTTCATTCTCTCTCTCTCTCTCTCTCTCTCTCTTTTTTTTTTTTGGCATAGACATTACATAGCTCTTCGGAATATTTACTGAAACAAAAATTAAATCAACTTCTATTTAGAAATAGTTTAAGTTGCTTCCATGTATTGGCTATTGCAAATATTGCTGCAATGAACATTGAGGTACATGTGTCTTTTAAAATTGTGATTTCCTCAGGGTATATGTACAGTAGTGGGTCATATGGAAGATTTATTCCTAGTTTTTAAAGGAATCTCCACACTGTTTTCCATAATAGCTATATCAGTTTACATTCCCACCAACAGTGTAGGAGAGTTCCTTTTCTCCACACTCTCTCCAGCATTTATTGTTTGTAGATTTTTTGATGATGGTTATTTTGACTGGTGTGAGGTGATACCTCATTGCAGTTTTGATCTGTATTTCTCAAATAAAGATGTTGAGCATCTTTTCATGTGATTATTGGCCATCTGTATGTCTTCTCTGGAGAAATATCTGTTTAGATCTTCTGCCCATTTTTTGATTGGGTTGTTTGTTTTTCTGATATTGTGCTGTATGAGCTACTTATATATCCTGGAGTTTAATCCTTTGTCAGTTGTTTCGTTTGTTATTATTTTCTCCTGTTCCAAGGCTTTTCACCTGTTTACAGTTTCCTTCGCTGTGCAAAAACTTTTAAGTTTTATTAGTTCCCACTTGTTATTTTTTTGTTTTTGTTTCCATTATTCTAGGAGGTGGGTCATGGGGGCTCTGGCTGTGTACTACCTATGTTTTCCTCTAAAAGCTTTATGGTTTCTGGTCTTATATTTAGATCTTTAAACTGTTTTGAGTTTATCTTTGTGTATGGTGTTAGGAAGTGTTCTAATTTCATCTTTTTACATGTATCTGTCCAGTTTT